>JAODJX010000020.1:8516563-8539552 GCA_026776945.1 Isichthys henryi
GTCTTGCACGCGGTGGCTGGTGGCAGGTACATTTCCCTTGTCCTGCCAGAAAATGCTCCCCCGGGGCACCCTACACCGGTTGCGGCCCCCCCCCCCCCCCAGTCCAGCAGGAAAAATTCTCTCACTCTTAGATCCCTCTTATCCAGTTTGGGATTGTGGTGGGCCTATATATCAGGGCATATATGAGGCTGAATATGTTGGATGTACCTCTTCACAGCTCTTCTGCAGAAATTCCCAGAGATGCTGGGTGCTTATGGACTTCTGTCCAGTTCGTCTCACAGAAGTTCTGCAGGATTGAGGTTTGGAGCCTGGGCAGGCCAGTTGTTCTTCACTTTCTTTCTCCAACAGAAAGTTCTTCTGATTTTGAGGCGTGTTTTGGGTTGTTGTTCTCATAAAGACAGAAGGACTGCCCGATCACCCATATCCTTCAGGGAGTAGCATGTCTTTGAAGGACCCTCGGATATTCATGCTGGTTTTGGTCACCTTGGATTCAGTGATGAACTCTCTCACCAGCAAAGGAACTCCATTCCATGATGCTGCCTCCTCCACGCTTGACAGTGGGAGCCACAAATGCCGAGCTCATTCGCTCACCCACTTCTGCATCCTACATGGTGACTGAACCTGAATATTGTGACTCAATGTTCCATAGAACGAAATTTCCCTCCTGTTAACAGACAGTGTATATAGTTCAAAACACACAGAGCTACTATTTCTCAAAGTTTGCTTGGTATCGCCTGGCCTTTTTTCAAATTGGTTCTTTTAATCCATTCTTCTTTTCTAGTACCGGTTATATATTAGTTATATAATGATTTTTTAAAAATGTAGACATTAGTCTATATGATTAAAATATATCAATATCTTTAAATTATTCATATATTTGTTTAGTTACTTTTAATTTCTTGCACCATTTTGACTTCAACAATTGTATGTACACAGTTGTGGCTGGATAGTGTTACTGTACATACAGTGGAATTTGTTCCGGCTGTAAGAACATGTCCCCAATGCGCTTGCACCTGGAAATACAGCTGTAAGAGTGCTGGTCATGGTGAAATCTGCGATTTGTAGCAGACCTGTTAGAACCAGCTGCTTGATTAATTAATAAGCCGTTATTTTCTTTAAACTAACAGGAGACCGAAAATAAACAAACTCCTGGCCTAAGACCTACTTTTGCATGCGTGAGAACACAATGAAGCCCTAAATGACTGTCTGTGCCCCCAGCTAAGTGAACGATCCTCGGCCCTCATTGCTCATTTCGCCACAGAGCCAGTCATCCTTGGACAGGGCTGAGTCGACCGTAACGTCACGGCGGCTGCATGGGCGATGAACCCGGAGCTTGAAATACCTTCAGACTGTAAGAGTGGCCAGGACGCAGTGTGTCACCTTCGAAGTGTCTCTCAATGCCTCCATTTGTATTCATGAAGCGGTTATCTAGACAACGTGTTTAATGGGAGAGTTTCAAAGGAATTCAGGGCAAAGAAAGTTTCAGAACGTTAATGATACGTTATACAACAGTGGATCATTATTAGCATTATAATACTAGAATTAATACTATGGCCAGAGTATTAAACAGAGTATTTTTTCCCTTGGTAGAGCTTTTCTTATTAGCAAGATAATAATCAGTCTATTAATGACAATGTTGCTATTCAAGATAGTAATAAGCTAATGATACAACAACTGTGCTTGTTAGGGCGGTAAGGGACAAGAGACTGCGTCATGTAATGCTGTGCGTCATGTAATGCTGTGCGTCATGTAACGCTGTGTTCCATTTCGGACATTCCAAGTTCCTAGTCGGATGTTTCTACTCAGAAAGTCAAAGGAATCAACACAACCCTGACCTCAGAATTCAAGATGGCTGCACTCATCAACTGAAGTTAAAGTTGTAGTTTTATACTGGTTATTAGCACTTATGTTTTATTTGTGTTTCATTAAATCGGTCCTATACACAGTACTGTCAAACCGCTATCTGTGGACGTTTAGCTATGGTGTTTTTATGTGCAAATTACTGTAAAAGGTGTTGTTTTCAACTGATATTACTAACAATGGCTAACAGTTAACCGGGCTAGAACTGGGGTCTGTTCCAGGAAGCAGGATTTCTTGCTTAGCTGGATAACTTATTGGATTTAAGGTAGCCTGGGCTAAATGTAAGTGAATGAAGATTAAGGTAATTTAAACTGAGATAAATTAAATGCGACAAGTTATCAGGCTAATCAAGAAATCTTGCTTTTTGAAACAGGTCCCTCGTATCGCTAAATGGCTTTGTGACTTGCTGTACTGGAACGCGGTTAACTTGGGTGCGATTTTCTGACTTCCGACCTCCGAGGTAAATGGAACACAGCATTAGTATAATATGATGTTGCTCTGCACCACTAGGGGGCGAGCAGCACCTTGCAGGCTGGCGGTAACCGTGGTTTCCTCATCGTCAGCCTCAAGGAGAGCCAGTGGGGCTTGGCTGGCAACTAATGATTGTCCCAACCAGGAGGAGGGGGAGTCTTTCCCTCGAGGGGTTAAAGTTGGGGATTGTAGGGGAAGGGAATAGGAGGCCAGTCATGCATGTCCACTTTATGCTGTGGGAGGATGACCACCCCTTGCCACTACTGTCCCCTTGCCACCTCCCCCCCCCCCCACTTCTCCCAGAAATGTTTTGATTCATAAAATTTTGTAAGTAGTACTTTTTTTTAATAAGTATTCATCAGGGACGTTTCTAGCTACTGAAAAAAATCAGGGGCTGAGTGAAATTTACCTGCTTTCTTTTTTTTGAAGAAAGATTGGCCCCGGGGGTAAATACTCAGGGTCTAGGGTTAAAATGCTTGGCCCCAATGACGGTATTCATTATTAGCAGAGGAATGCCCATCCATCTTATCCAACCATTTGTCCTATCCAGGGTCATGGAGGGGCAGGAGCCTATCCCAGGATGGGGTGCCAAACCATTGTAGGGCATATTCTCTCTCTTTCACTCACTCACACTCAACTCCAATTAACCTCAGTATGTTTTTGGACTGTGGGGGGGAAAACTGGAGTACCTGGAGGAAACCCCTTAAAGACATGGGGAGAACATGCAAACTCCACATTAGGAGCCTTGGCAGAGACCCTGGTCTCTGAAGCTTGAGGCAACAGTGCTCATCATTACACCACCATGCCATCCCCTAACAGGAGAATGAGTTAGTATATTTATAGATTACATGATAGGTTTTTGTATGAAGTTCTGAAATGGGGTGTGTATAACTGACTGTTGGTCAGATCTGCTGGTGTCCGAATCTGATGACTTCATTTGGCATCAGGATGTCGGGGATGGGGGTGGAGGGGCCTGCGCACCATCTGGAAAGCAGACACCCTCCCCAAAACACAGTGGTCTCTCTGGCTACCAGCTAGCAGCGCCAATCGTGCCTGAAAACACGTGACTGCATGAGAGCAGAATGTAAGCGTGATATGCGAGCGGCTCTTGCAGCACGTATTCTAAGAACCAGCCCTGTGGCATTTATGGACGCTTGTCCATTTTAAAGTGCGATCTGCCCCGAAGGGGAGAGACCCATGCAGCCCGTCTCCATCCTCCGCTTTTCTGTCCCGAGCCCTTAATGTCACCTATGCTCTGAGTGTTTCTGGCATCTTGCCTGTCTCTCCAACCATGTGCCTCACAGCTTACAGGAATTTGTTTCTAATTTAACAAAAAAAAAAACAACGTAGGTGCAGAATATGAAGCCTTGTCTGCTTGTCACAGCCGTCCCGTGCCCCGGCAGATTCGGTGACAGACTTTGCACGCGGTTTCTTCTGGCTGCGAGTCACAAAGCGGCTACCCGCTAACTCAGCTTGCTGCCAGAATGTTACATTTCCAATATGACACTCAGCCAAGTCACTTACATGGAGACAAAATACATTGTCCCCTGCTATTTAATGCTCAGAGTCATATTGCAGATGTTCAGTCTTATAAATACATCCATCTATGCATGCATCTTCCATAATTGCTTTTTCAGTACAGGGTTGCCATGTGCCTTGTGCCTATCTTGGGAAACACTGGGCCAAACTAGCTACATGGTCTACCAGGGTGTTTGAAAGACTTAGATTTTCACACAGTAAATGATAGCAAATTGTAAAGATAAGCATAGATCTCTTGACCAGTTACGTATATCGCTGGTTACTTCCTTTGCTGATGTCATGGATATACTTCCATGTAATGAACACTAGTTATCCAAGGGTGTTACATATCAGTTTCAGTGGCGACTGGTGTCTAAAAAAGTTGAGGATTTTACAATAGTGATTTTTTAGAGAGAATATGTATTTTTATATGACAATAAAACATTTTAGTAGTAAGTTATCTCAAAGTTACTTGTTTCATAATTTAAAAAATAGGAAGCCTTACCTCCTCTCTTTCTATGAACTAGCTACCTCTGAAGAGATTTAGCTAAATACTACACCATTCATTTAGGAGAAGATTCCAAGCACAATGCTAAATTTTAGATGTAATACTTTGACTTGAAATTAATGTCAATAATTAGGCTCTCCTGAGTATCTAATTGAGCTATAATGAGGTATGAATTTACGATGTTCATACTGGTGCTGTGTCTGTGACCATTTGCCCAGTTACACCCTATAGGAAGTGCTGCAGGAATATTGGCACTGGAACCAGCACTGTGAGCTCTTTGGTTCCAGCATGAATGTAGTAAGACCCACGTCCATGTACTTGGCAAAAAGTCAAGGTAGTTTATAGTGAGTATTAGCCTCTGGCAAGGGTCTTATCTTCACTCCTGACATTAACACAAATGCCTGGAAGCGTGTCCAGTTGTGTGAGTGTGTGTGTGTGGGGGGGGTTATAGGTCACATCCCTGCTATTTATGGATGATGATGTTCCTTTGACCTCATATGACCAGGACCTCGAACTTGAACCATTTGATGCCAAGTGAGCAGTAGCCAATGACCAATACCTCCAAATCAGAAGCTATGGTGCTCTCTTGGAAAAGAGGGGATTGCTCCTTTTGGGTTAGGGGGAGAGTTTGCCCTTAGTGAAGGAGTTTACCTCAAAATTTTTCAGACGAGGCTTGCAGGTTAATGGTCAGTCTATGTCCCAATCCACTCCTGTGGTCATGAGCTGTGGGTACTGAGCAAAAGGACAAGGGCATGAGGACAAGTGGCTGAAATTAGGTTTCTCCGCAGGGTTGCAAGACAATGTGTGACAGGGTGAGGAGTTTGGAGATTTGGAGGGCCTATAAATAAATAGGAATCAGCTGAGGTGGTGCAGATATCCTACAGGGACGCTACCTGGTGAGCTTCCCAGGGAGGTGTTTCAGGCCCAGACTCTATCCCTCAGGTGGCCTGGGAATGTTTGGAGATCCTCCAGAAGGACATGAGGTCTGTAGCCCTGGTAAGGCAGGTCTGCTGAGACGTGTTAGATGTGCTGCTACAATGATTTGCATATAAATGAATGGGAATTAATTTTTTGAACCTTCATTATGTATTAATGTACATCTTCATATGATTGTAAATTTATAGAGATTCTATGTATTTTGTTCCATAAATCAATATGATATTGTACTGAGTTTGCACTGATTGGCATGTGTATCTGGATTTGTGGGCTATGGAAGATGATGGTTGGGTGTATGGATGGATGGATGGATGGATGATTGGACTAACAGTGGGAGATAGATCTTATGAAACTAGATTCTAGGCCCAGTAGAGAAACGTGAAAGACTGAGGAATACCTGAAGCTGAGTAGAGGGAAGCCATTTTAGCCTGGCTGGCGACCATCATTAAAAGTTGGTCTGTGTTCATCCCTGGCTGGGCTGCTGTGTTCAGGGGAAGCAATGTGAACACCAACACAAGGAGAATTTCTGCTAAACCACTTTGGAGATAGAGTGCAGAGGAGGAGGGAGAGAGGGAGGGAGGAAGGAAGACAGAGAGTGGTACTGTTGTCGGTATGTTAAGCCAGGCTGGCCCAGGCAGGAGCACAAAGTCGGTGTGGATGACTACAGCATAAATTCCTTATCTTCTGACTGTGCCTGACCAATCTCACCATGCCGTTGTCTCCTATCACCGGCGCCGTGTCTAACGGGTCAAAGAGATTTCTGACAAGCTTATGAGAGCTGGGGGCCCGGGCCAAGCCTGAATCATCTCTGCTTGACAAAGCACCACTCACCAATGCTGTGGAATTTACCTCCAACTACACACAGCTAGAGGATAAGGACATGTGGAGAGGTTTATACAGGTGCCACAAGGAAACTGGTTATGGCACAGCAGCTTAATTGGGGCCCTCAGACCTTCTAGTGGTAGTAGCAGGCAGTATATTGTGTAGTAGTATGACAAAGACATGTACTGGGGCACTGGGACAGTGGCCCCAACTGAAAGCTGATTGGCCCCCAGAGTCCCCTTTCCCCTGTCACTCACTGATTTAAAACATCATTGGCTAATGATAAGATTGGCCCCTCAGTATGACTTATGGCCTTTTGTGCACCCACCTTAAAAAAACCTAGAATTACCCATGATGATAATGATGATTATTGGTATTGCTGTTATTATTATTATTATTATTAGTAGTAGTAGTAGTAGCATTTTAAAATAATTTCACCAATATAACAGAATACAGTGTTATACAAATGTATGGAGATCTTGAACCTGCTGTGGCTAATGCCTTTAGTTTTGTTTAGTTTTTCATCCAGAATCAGGCTGCAATCAGGCTGCAATCAGGCTATTAAGTATCAACCAAGAAAGCTGGGCAGTTTTCTGTTACCTTAATCCCGGAGGAGGAGAATTAGACACAACAATATTTATTAACTGTAAGCTGTTGCTTTCTATGAGCATCGATATCGGAAATCCCGAGGGTTGGATGGTCTGGCTGAGGAGGGGGAGCATCTTATTGACTGGATTGGCACCTGATCTGGCTCAGGGCACTGTGGGAATAGCCTGAGTGGTCCACTTCAATGGAGCTCAGACTCAGTGTAAATGCATGTCTGTAGAGATCATTCACTCAACCATGAGTTTAGACCGATTGTTATTAATGGGAGAAAATGTGATACGGTGTTTTCCACTGTATAATGGAGACAGTGGGTCTCAGCTTGTTGCTTTGCTTGACCTTTTGCCCCAACAGGGACGCCGCACTGCCTTATCATGGTTAGGCGCTTGTGCACAACCAGCTCAAGAATTGCCACATTCTGATTTCTCCATGCATTGTGCATTATTTATTACTTGATGAAGATATATAATTACCGAGCTGCAAAGTGATTTTTATTTCTGTTTAATTGTGCATTTAAATTATTTGTAGTATTAAATTGCATGTGGACTGTTGCAGCTGACATTTCTTGCTGCTGCTGATCACTTTAAATTGCAATTTTGCTCAATCAGTCAGCTTTTAAACGGCGCTTTGAAAGTCCTGGTTCTCTCTATGTGCCTACAGGTCCAACTGGCTGAAACCGTGCTGTGGCTGGAAGACAAGTCTCTGGCAAATCTTTCTGCTCAGCGTTGGATTCAATTGTGTCCTGGTAGCCTGTGTTGTGCTAGTGGTGCTGCTGCTGGCCTTGGAGCTCCTAATAGATACCAAACTCCTTCAGTGTGAGTGGCTGTACACTGACTTTCCCACACTGATCCCCTGCACTGTATCTGTACACTGACTTTCCTACACTGATCCCCTGCACTGTATCTGTATACTGACTTTCACACACTGATCCCCTGCACTGTATCTGTACACTGACTTTCACACACTGACCCCCTGCACTGTATCTGTACACTGATGCACACACACTGATCCCCTGCACTGTATCTGTACACTGACTTTCACACACTGACCGCCTGCACTATATTTGTACACTGACTCACACACAATGATCCCCTGCACTGTATCTGAACACTGACTCACACACACTAACCCCCTATATCATATCTGTGCCATGACTCACACACACTGATCCCCTATACTGTATCTGTACACTGACTGACATACACTGATCCCCTATACTATATCTGTACACTGACTCACACACACTGATCCCTTGCACTGCATCTGTATACTGACTCACACTGAACCCTTGTTGTTTTGCTAAATCTACTTGAGACTCTCTGCTAATAATAAAGTCATGTGCTGATCCCTTCGTATCCACAAGAAAAAGTCAGCTGTAGGTGTAAAGTCACAGACACACGTGCAGACACAGGAAACCTGCTAACTATGTACCATAGCTGCAGGGAAGTGACCAGAGTGTCTCTATTAGGTTATCTGCTGTTTTTCCACATTAACATTCTCCTTACTTATAGCCTGATAATATTCCCCAGTGGGGCCCTGTGGTTGGGAGTGACGAGGGGGATGGCTAATAGCCAGAAGCATCAGGAAGGTGTCGGCTGCCTTCATCTCATAAGTATCGGACCGTTCCTTCGACCTTGAGCTCCGGGTCCCAAGTGAACAGAGCTGATGCAGCGTTAAGCAAATGCGTTAGACAAATGTGCAGGGGGTGAGAATGAATTTGAGGAGGCTGGTACCTAGACTGGGGGACAGAGAGGTTAAAAGAGGGGGAAATGGATTGAGGGAGACAGAGATGACTGATAGAGCTGTATGCATCCCATCATGGTGTAAGAACACTATCCGCTGACAAAGGGCAGCAGGGTGTCTGACTGAACCTACAATATCAACCATTCATTCAGACAAGCATACCGTAATACCCTGGGGTACCAAAATGGCTAAGAGTTACTGCTTTGTTTGAATATTGCTGGAATTTGAATGGAACGATGCCATTAACTTATTATATCTGACTCCTTTATCCAAAATGATGTACAATTATGAAAGTTTGGAGAGCCAGTCTATGGAACAGTCAGGGTTGGAGGCCTGCTAGAGACAAAGTTCTGCCGACCATGGGATTTGAACCAGCAACCTTCTGATCAGAGACACAGAGCCCTAGTCCACACAGCCACACACCCCCCCACACACATTGATACGTGACGTATAAGAGTGATATTTCAGTGCTGGATCTGACATTATTTCTGCTTATGGGTCTTTTCCACAGTCGTCAATGCATTCCAGTTTGCAAGCATCATACACTGGACCAGCCTGGTCATTCTGTGTTTGTTCTTCTTTGAGGTAAGGGAACAAATATTCATTATTACTCAGTAATACTCAGTCCACAGTAAGTAACAAGTACACAGGTTTAAATCAAATCAACCATATATCCATATATCATAGGTATGTCATTAAGGACATATTTGGATGTTTTGTTCAACTCAGAAAGTACGTGATGCAATGTAATTTAAGGAGAAAAAACTTTATTTTCTGTTCATACTTTGTACATAGTAACACAGATGGTTTTCATTCAGGTTTACAGTTTTAAAGGATGTGTTTCTCACTACTCTCTTGATTGCCATGTCTGTAGTAGATGCAAATGTCAAAACTATTGCTGCAGATTTATTGATAATGAAATCGTGGCTGCTATCATAATGCTAACATAATGCTACCATAATGCTACCATAATGCTAACATAATGCTACCATAATGCTAACATAATGCTATTTTATCTTTATCTGTCTCTCCCCCAGACTGTTTTCCGGATTGTGGTTTTAGGGATCTGGGATTATATTGAGAACAAGGTTGAGGTAAATCCCTGTGAAGTTTGATTGTCCTCCTTTAGCGACGCACGGAGAGGGACCGGAAGGAGATAGAGGACATGAGAATGACTGTCACCTGGCAATGTCTAGCGAAATCAACCCATTTCCTTCACATACAACTTAATTCCTAGTTTTGTAGTTTCAATAAAATATCAGCGGCTTGCAACGCTGAAAAAGTGCCTGATTGGGTTGGAGTGTCCTAGCAAACCATGAGAACTATTATTCTGTGTCTGGTATCGTATTGATACTGTTTGGGTCTAAGTCCAGGTGTCTGTCTGTGTTACTGAGAGAAAAACAAAGCAGACCAATTACTGGTTTTTGGCAAACTGGGGGTAAGAGCAAGCAAATTGAACGATAAAGACAGACATGGGTCTGCTATGAACTGGTCAAGGTCCAGTGTGATAGCTGAGCTGAATAAGAATAGTACCTTATTTGTGACTATGAGGTGCATGATGTACCTGCCAGAGGGGGTAAAAGTTCAAACCAAGATTTTGTTTCAAGCAACTATTTGAGTACTCTGTGACTGTGACTCTTTATATTCAACTGGTTGGTTGAACTCAACTGGTTTCTTGAAACAAAATCTTGGTCTGGACTTTACTCTCTGGACGTGAATTCCTCACCTCTGGTGCCTGCACTGTCGGCTTATGTATTGTACCCTCCCCGTTCGGGGTGTCTCCAGGTGTTTGACGGTGCTGTCATCGTGCTCTCCTTGGCCCCAATGGTGGCCTCTACGGTGGCCAACGGGCCCAGTAGCCCCTGGGATGCCATCAGCCTCATCATCACACTGCGCATCTGGAGGGTCAAGAGAGTCATTGATGGTGAGGCTGGTGACCAAATGATTTCACGTGCCTGGTGCCTGTTACACGAAGATTGTAATGCTCAATGCACTATCAGCCACAAGAGGGCCACCTTGAGTAACAAAGTTAAAATTAAATGCTAATTAAAATTAATGCTGAAAAATGCTGAAAATATGAAGCAGAAGTAATTAAAAACCATTTCAGAGAGCATTTATTTTTATTTTATTTAGGACATTAATTAATAGATTAAATAAATGTTCCATGATACACTGAATGTTGCAAAGCATTGTCATTGTCGGTGATAAATCTGCAGATTTGTTGAATGTGAAGCTCATTTTCTTACCATGATAGTTAATCTATGGTAAGCGGGGCCCCTAACAATGCGATTATTGATCCGTTGTCACGGTGAATCGCCAGCGCTCTATATATTTAGACTCTCATCGATTTCCATCCTTCCATGAGGCAATGAGAGGACACGAAGTGAAATGTTTGATCGCAGCTTGTTAGGTGGTCCTGGTAATGTATGCAAAGTCGATACTGAAGACTCTGCATCTCTCATGGCCACTGAGCAGTGCTGTCATCTGCTCAGGGGACGACTCGCATTCACGCATTTATGATGCGCGAACCAAAATCATACGTTCCATGGTGTTCGTTCCTTTAATTTCATATTGACACAAAAGTCACTCTTTACACTAAATCTCCAATACAGTAATTAAGGAGGTCAATAAGGTTTATTGTATGATGTAGGTTTGCATCTATTTTGTCCATGATTTATCATGCTGTGCTGGAGTAGGTTCAGGGTGAATGTTGGTTTATACCTTGTCTGTACGGTTTGTAGAATGCTCTAGACCAGTGTTTTTCAACTCGGTCCTCAGGGGCCCCCAGACGGCCCACGTTTTTGCTCCCTCCAAGCTCCCACTGTCTGGGGGTCCCTGAGGAGTGGCTGAGAAACCCTGTTGTAGATTACCAGACTAACAGGCTTTCTGCTGTCTCCTCTCTGTAATATGGTTGAATGGTGAGTTTAAAGTGTACGACAGATTTCTGTGGACAGAGGGTATTCTGTGAGTGATATACGGACCTGTCCATGTCCTTCTGTCCAAAAATGATTAAATTCTGTTAGAGATATAAAGGAAACACTGGACTCAGAGCAAGAGGCGTAGTTAGAGATGACTTGATGGTGAGTCTTTACTAGAGGGTGCCAATGGCAAACTATTCATGATTTAGCCAATAAGTACACATTCATTTAAAATAGACCTAACAATGGCCCTGCTCAGAGACCAGCAGTCCAGTTGATGGGATCATTGGTGGGTCTTGGGTCTCACCTCTGTAAAGCTGAGTGTCTGCCAATTACTATGTTACAATTTTTTTAAAACTGTTGCACATGCAATGCGAGTGATGAGGATTTACAATGTATATCTCAAGTTTTACATAAAAATGTCTCTCCTCCTTTTCTAAATGATGTTTGTTGGTTTATTGGTGATAACATTTTCTGTGCTATTAAACTCTGAATCGCAATGGAAGCAAAATGTGTGTGATGCCGGTTCATCTGTAAAAGTGGACAGTGTGACTCTCCCTCAGGTGACAGGGTGATGCTATCTGAGCCGCTGGATCAGCTCCCTGTCCTGGGAACATTGCGGGGGTGGCAAAAATGTTCAGGTCAGCCATTTATATCATAACTGTCTGAATGTCATAAAGTTCCCTAATCCTCCACAGCCTACGTGCTCCAGGTGAAGCTGGAGATGGATCTGGAGCTGCAGCAGTATGAGAAGACCAAGGCACTTAGAGAGGAACAGCTGGAACGCCTGACACAGATCTGCCAGGAGCAGGCGGTGAGCTCCCCCCCCCACCCCGTTCTCGCTGGGTGGATGCGGACACTCACAGTGTGCTGGCGTCCCACAGTCTCCTACTCTACTGTTTCCCAACCTGATCCTTGGGCCCCCATACAGTCCATGTACTTTTGCTCCCTCCCAGATCCTGGTAAGACCAGGTTGGGAAACATTGCCCTAGATGAGGGGGTCCAGTAAAAAAAGGAGGATTCTCCACCTTTGACTCATATTTCTTGGAAGGAGCAAAAATGTGGATTTTCTGGGAGGGAGCAAAAACGTGGAGTATCTGGGGGTCCTGGAGGACTGGTTCAGGAAGCACTGCGCTACTCACTGCAACTTCTACTTCGAGGTGGTTTAATATTCACCACTAGAGGGCAACAAAATAACAGCGTTCAAATAACTGCTTTAAAATAAAGCTTCTGTAAGGTGAAATAAAACGTCTGAATGTCTGTCATTTTTAGGTTAATTTTCCACATTCACTTTTAAGGGTTTAAATCTAAGATGTTAAATGATGTGACATGTACATTTATTGACATGTTATAACACTATGAAAGACATGGAGATGGGATACCAGATATCACAGGGTTTAACGGGGCAGTTTTAATAGCACCGGGGTGAGTGAACCAAGCAACGTACAAACCAGAGTATGTCTCTGTCTTAGAAACACAAAATGATTAAACAACATGAGCTGGGCTGCTGCTCCCAGTCTCTCTCTAACTCGCACAGAGAACTTGCTTCATACTTAGTCTAATTAGATGTTGCAGAGTAGAGGGGCTTTTCCCCTGATTTCACTCCTAGGTTTCCCCTGAAACACCCTCCGCTCATCTCACACTGATCTTGTGCTCCGGCAGAAAGGCACTAAACTGTGCAAAGCAATCAGCTGTAGATATCTACAGATCATCTGTGATAGGCTCAGCAGCCTGCAAGGAAACGGCTCTCATAAATAAACATGGAAACATGCAGGGGCTTCCCGTCGGCCGTGACCTGCAGCCCTCTGTGCTGGACCTATTGAATTAATACTGACCCATGGGTGAAGTGGTATTGAGCTGTATGCAGGTATTCACATTTATGCAGTGCTGCCACTGAGCTCCTCACTGTGTCTGTGTCTCAGTTTGAGATCCGGCAACTGCGGGCCCACCTGGCCCAACAGGATCTGGACCTGGCCGCGGAGCGCCACGCCGCTATAAAGATGCACCCGGGCTGGATCACACGGGATGCCGCCTTCCAGGTCCTGGAGGGTCTGGGCCCTGGGGAGGTGGATGGTGAAGGTCCGAGCATCAGGGAGAACTGCCCCCGTGCAGGTACACCCCCCCACCCCACACACACACACACATGCACACCTCTGAAATGAAGTGTAAAGATGGCCGTATACTTCTAACAAAATCGACAGAACTCTTTGTTTGTTATAATCTGACCCACAGTCCATGACAGGCTGACATAATTGGTTTGTCAACAGGACTAACTGTACAGTTACCGACATGCTTTGCAGTGCACAGCACTTTAAATATTGTAAATTAATATGTGTATTCGAGTAATTATGTTGTAAATAGAAAATTAGAGTCTCTCCCCATAGAGATTACCGTGGAATGCATGTGTTTCATTAGCATGTAACAGTGAATGTCATGTAAATTATTTCCTTCTCTGTCTGTGCCTCTGTTTATGAAGAGAGCAACTTATGTTTTAAAGGAGCTGGTATCTCCTTTATTAAAATGACTCACACACTTGCCACAATGTAGGGTTGTGGCATGATATAAAATGAACCTTTTCTACATGAACTGTTTGATTTCGTTTCGTCCCAATGTTGTTCAAAGTATATGGTCATCTTAAATCGCTCCAATATTCTTGTTTTGCTTTTTACTATCGGGTCCATAGTTATAATAAAACTGACTTATGTAAAAATCAATTCAAAATTTAAAATAGCCATATGATAAGCTGGTAATAACAAAATATAAAGAGATGACTGGACTCATGTCCTGGACAGATTCTGGTGTAATAGTGAAATACTGAAAATAAATGACTCCAGGTAAGATGTCCAACTTAACAGTGACGTTCAGAAGTGTTAGACCTGGAGACCTTCCCAGTGTACATAAACCACCCAGCACTTCCACGCTGCTCACCAAGGCTTCCATCTATGGGATGAACAGATAGGATTGATACCTCCAGTCAGCTCCAAAGCCAATGCTTAGCTCTTGAAATATTTGTTGCTGTCTACCAAATAACTGTGCCTACTTCTTTATTCGAATGTGTTGCTAAACCAGGTAAAATCTCTGGCATTCTGAGATATATTAGCATGATTTAAAAAAAAAAAAAAAAAAAACATTTCACTTAAGCAGTCAGCTGGCCGTGTCATTAGAAGATTAATTTTAGACTTTGTTGTGGATGGATCTCATGAGGCATAAAAGAGGAAGGACCCAGAAGGATGTAGATCACGGAGAATCAGGAGAGCCGGAAGGCTATTAGGTGCCTGTGTCTTCATCACGTAGGTCAGTGGAGCTCCTGGGAGGTCTGGACACTTCTGTGTGGTGGGTCATGTTCAGCGAAACCAGGGGCCTGCATCCTACATCTGTTACTCTCACGCCAAAGGCCCAATAAAGCAAAAGACATACAAGCCTCCTCAGGGGATTGTGGGAAACCGTCACCCCCAAAGGAACAAGTGTAGCTTTCTCTAAAATATGGCAAGAAGATATATCAAAACAAAGATAGCTCACAGTATACACAGAGCGCTATGCACCCCCAGCCGGGGGAAGGATGCCCAGTGTCTGCCGATATAAGTCAGTACGGCTTTGAAGCACAAAATGAAACACTAGGGGGCGCTGTGGGAGAAGTGCTCAGATGACCTGTCTTAGACAACGGCAGTAAACATAAGCAGGTAACAAGACATAATTATGTATCTGTAAGGAGCAACAGTGACCTTTGTTTAAACTTGATGGACATGTACATTCCATAGATAAGAATACTTCTGTATTTTATAAGCAAATGATATTTTTCTTCGGCCGTATTCTTCTGTTCTTCATCGGCATTATTAGCAAGCCATATCCAAGTGTTTTAATGGATTAAAGGGTCATTTCTCTTTAGCCAAACATAAATTCTTAATGAATCTAAGATGCCTTTAAGTGGCTAAGTAATTTTAAAATTTGTGCAGTTGTTATTAGGAACAGATCACACAGACTAACAAAAGAAATAAATTATGAGTCCATTCTAATATCCAAGTTTATTTTGGGATGATTGGGGAGACATAAAGGCTTTTAACGGTACTTTCTTTCTGGGGTTCATGTCTTATTCATTACAGAATGACTGTCTTGTCCGTTTCAGTGAGTGTGATGCCTTGTCTCCTGGGGTGGCCCCGATGAATATTTCAGGCCTAAATGTAAACGAAATTACTGGTCAGAGGATCCGTGGGTCCTTGGGTTCTGCCGGGCTTGCCGGGTGCATTAGCCCCCCACCGAACGGGCATTTTGAGCAGCTCTGGGCACAAACAGCCCTTTGGTTCTTTGGGGGCGCTTTGAGCTTCTCTTAAACTTGATCTCACATTGTGACACATTGCTGCAGCTGGATAATTTCAGTTTCAAGGTCCAAGAGTGAGTTCAGCAGCAGATTCCAGTTGGTTCCAAATTAGGGTATTAAACATGTAGCATATGCACACTGTCAGGGTTGTCAGACATACTTTAGGGTTGGCAAATCTTGTACATTTATCATAAGATCCATGGATAAGACAGACTTGGCTTAAGAGCAGGATTATACATCACAGAAGTGTCATATCTAATATGTAAACTAGTAGCAAGTCATCAGAAGAACCAATTTGCTTCATATACAGCAGAGGAAAAAAATTGAGACCACTCTATATTTTTAAACACATCTGCATTTTTAGATCCAGGTTTAATTTGGGTTCTGAGCAGCAGGTTGCATCCAGGTTCAAAATTTCTAAAACAACAGCAAGGTCCTAGAAGCAGGACTGAAGTCCCATAAAGCAAGGAAGAAGCCCTTCATTAATGAGAAGCAGGGAAGAACCAGGCTACAGATTGTAGATTGTGTGTGTGTGTGTGTATATATACAATATATATATATATTATTCACATATGAGAAATGAGTGAAACTAAAAATTTCCGTGGCTGTATGTTCAGAGCAGGAGAGTCACTGGGCCATAGTAATTTGCCAGCACTTCTATGCAACGAGTTTAATGACAAAGGTAATGAACGTTTCCTTACTTCTCACTGTATCGTAACGTTTCCTTACTTCTCACTGTATCGTAACGTTTCCTTACTTCTCACTGTATCGTAACGTTTCCTTACTTCTCTTTTTTCAGAGTCTGCAGTTCATGACGACATGAACAACTACATCAGCCAGTACTACAGTGAGTCGGGCAGAGGTAAGTGACTTGCCGTCTGCCTTTCCCATGATGCTTCTTGTGGCAAAGCGCCCCGGTCCTCACTGATGACCTGGTTGATTACCCAGGTACCCATGGGGCACGTGTCATCACCACCACAGCCATCGAGGTACACCTGTCTGACCACGGGCTACTGAGCGGCGACCCTCCCAGTGTGTCGGTTACTCACTCGCCCCGGCCGGATCCCAGCGTTCGGGTCACCCACTCTCCCCGGCCAGATGCCAGTGCTCACGTCGCACACCTACCCCGACCAGATCCTAGCGCTCCGGTCGCACACCTACCCCAGCCGGATCCCAGCGTTCTGGCCGCACACTCGCCCTGGCTGGATCCCAGCGTTCTGGCCGCACACTCGCCCCGGCTGGATCCAAGTGCCGTGGTGCAGGAGCTGCTGTCTTCGCTGTCAGAGGACTCCTGCCTGGCCCAAAAGGGCCTGGACCCCGTCAACCTGAAGATGCCCAGCCCAGAGATGGAGCACAGGATCAACCTCTACAACAAGAAGAACCAGGAGAACCTCAACGTGCTCCACACCAAGCCTCTGATACACTTGCAGCCTTCACTGGAGGAGAAGTGTAAACTCCGCAAGCCTCCCGACCCCCCCCTGGGCCGCGTGCCCGAGTCGTAGCGAGCTGAGGGTTACAGAGCTCCATCCAGAGTCCATTCTGAACAGCCCTTCCTGTCCGGACGAGGAGAGACAGATCTGTACCACCATAGGAAGTGTGCGACCATTTTTGTGAAAGCGCAGACCACGCTGACAAGGTTACGCATTAAGTGCATCTGAAACCACAGACAGTCAGTGCCAAGGGGTTGGAATGGACTCAGACATGGTGTGAAACTCAGAAATATGCAGAGAAAATCCTACAGACTTCTCTCGCTCTGCTATAAAATACTGTAACAAAACTTACGGTCTTGTCTGATCCAGCTGCTGCAGGATACGTCTGATTGGATGAGATCTATTTGCAGCATATTTCTTACCTTTGACCTTTTTCTACAATTGGTGAGAATGGAATTTGTATTTATATCATCGGGGGTTTAACTACCTGATTTTCAAACTAAACTCCAGCCACCTGCGGACTTAATAGAAGTGTTTAAAGGGTTAAATGGTGGAGAAAAATGGACATTGTATTCAGTCACTAAATATGGCTCACTAATCCTGTACTTTTTCTTAACGTTGCATATGATTCTTGGAGAGTGCAGGTGTTAGAAAATTCATCTTGAGAAAATAGCAGGGAATGATTCTCTATTGCTCATTTCGACTGGTTTTCAATACAAAGCGAAAGGTCCAGAAACATATTTATCTGCAGCTGTGATGCAGTCAGGTGAGACAGGAAATCAACTTCTGTCCGCTGTTATTTGGAAGGAACCAACATGTGTCACGAGAGCAGCGTCCAATTGAGGAAGCTGACAGCATCACAGTGAAAAATGAAAAGTTGTGGAAGAATCCCGCAGAGGGCGCTGTACCATGCAGCTTCAGCTAAGTGGAAATAAACCTACAGTTAGGATCCAGACGGACTGCTGTCCATAAATTGCTCGTAGTTTGTCTTCCCTCGTCTAATGGGATAGCATATGTGCTCACTGTACGTGAAACTCATTTTATGTGGTATTCTGATTTATTCAATTGACTAATTTAAGTTATTGGGTATTTTGGGGAGGGGTGCAAAACAGAAAGGGGGTTGAATTAAAAATGATAGAACGTCAATAATATGCCAATCAAAGTGCGGGGTGCCAGAGGTAACACGATTCAGGGTGGGGGCGGTTGCGCTGTCGGTAAAATTCACCAATCGGCCAGATATATTTGTTCCCTCTTTCGCTAAGGTTAGCCTTCAATTTTTGCATATGCTCGTTTAATTGTGTTGTCGCCACGTTTGTTCACAATTTGTCTACCATTCTAGCGGGACAACATGAAAGACATGGGAGAGGTTATGTTAATCTTGTATCTTTGCACCCGTTTCTTCTTCTGTTAGGGAGAAATATCGTCTATTGAAAATGTCGGATTTCAATGCAAACGTCAAATTCCGATAAAATGACAAATCACAAAAACGATTTCAAAGACCACAAACTAACAACGCGTCACCTTCGTGTGATTTGTTAAGCTGTGCTTCCCTAATGATCAAACAGCATCTGTTCTTGGCAGCTATATTGGTACTAACCAGCATTAACAGTGATTCTTCTAATATTAAACTCATAACACACCAAAACAGTGCCTGAGTTCTCACTAGTGAGAATTAAAACAGGTAAAACAGAGTTTTAAAGTATACGCAATATTTGTTACAACCTATTATGTCTGTTACAGTAAAATAAAACTAAAATGCATCAAATTTGTCTTATTACACGTGAGGTACATGAAGAAACCAAGCAGTAAGAATTTTATCATATTTTTGTAAAACAACCGCAGAAGATTGAATAAAAGTTTATGCACATGCTTACTTTTGTCATGTTTCAACACTGCCTCGGAAAAAACGGTACCTGTCATACTTCATATTTGGATTAGCATAGTAGCAGAAGAGGCAGCACTTGTTAAGTGATGCGCCCGTCTTTGGTATCGTCTTTCTTTAACGTCACGGCAGACTTTCAGAAGTCCCACACAGAACTACAGCTCTTTTATTTTATTAGATACAAAAGCATCAAAAGCTGTTGATTGCTATAGTTAATAGACGTAACGCAACATGACATCGTTTGTCACTTAGAATTTTATCCATACAAATGTTTCCCTTTTCAAACAGCTTGTTTTCACTACTTTTCAGGCATTTTGCCCCAAGGGTACAACGGCTGAATCATATCCAAAGGTCATGTTTAATTGAACAGAATATTAGCAGCTGCCCTTTGTATGTAAACTGTTACTTATATAACTGTAACTCAGATGTAACAAATCAGAGCAGTGTCTCAGGTTGGGACTTTTAGATTTTCATATACAAATAATAAATAGCAAATTATCAATGAAAAGTTTACTTGGACGTGAAGATGTTAATATAGCCATTTTAATGCTCTTACTCGAGTGACACAATCAAACAAGAAAATCATGTTACAAGAAATACACTTATTTCTGAATTTTATTACGTTACAAAAATTTCATCTGTTCTATTTGCAACACCAAAAGTCATTTAGAAACTAAATTACCAGGAGATGGGTATCTGGGTACCATTCAATGCCAACTGGTCAGCAACCCCCACTGTCAGAATTCCTCCTTCAGCGAGCAAAATCAAAACCTCACAAAAAAAACAAGGTCAACATAATTTGAGGTTTAATTTCGACAGTATTATCTATATAAAGGCAATTAGGTTGCAAAAATGTGGAGTGCCGTCTCTTCATCCAGAAAGTCCTGGCAGGTCTCTCCGTATGACAGCTGTATTTATAATCAAAAGCCATGTTTGACCTAAACGGTGACAGCCTCCTTAAGGTGGATCTTCAGCTCCGGAAAAGGGTTCAAAGTTGCCATTACGCTGAGGAATCGGCCTTGACAATATGAAGCAGGTCATTTGCTCAGCAACGCCGTCATTTCTGGAACAGCCTAGGATTGAAAAGCAGACACTGAAGTAATCAGGGTCTTTTCACTTCCCGGACAGTCTTTGCTGCTCATGTCAGAGCTCACGACTCTCCTGATCACATATTCCATAGGTACATGACAGAAACACCTTCACTGCCTCACATGTACTCACAGGTATGAAATGTGAACAACATAAGCAGAGCATCTCCTAATATCAGTGTCAGTATAATAATACCATGAGAAAAATAAATGCTGTCTCAATAATCTTTGCCCATACAATGGGTGCGTATCAATACATGTACTTGACTGGTCTTGTACTCTCTTGTATTCATTTGACGTCATCGACAGTATTATCTATATAAAGGCAATTAGGTTGTGAAAATGTGAACCGCAGCGATGTTGCGATTCAGAACCAAGTGGCGTCCTCTGATGATACTGGCAGTGTAGCTTCTGCTCTATGTCCATTTAAATACCGTTAAAACACACCGCTTTACAAAAGGACCATCAAACCGTAATATTAAATACTAACCTTAGTATTGAATACTAGATGGCATTTACTTAGTACTTGATCATAAAATCAGAAATAATAATGCGTTTGTTACATTTGAAGTACAGGCAGTCCTCCAGTTAAGAACGTCCGACTCACGGACAGCTCGTACTTACAAACAGATCGCCATAAAACTGATCTGCCTTACATCACAAATTCGGCTTCAATACAATGACAAAACATGCACGCGACTTTGTAACTGTCATGAAAACATTGCACAGCTTCAGACATTTGTCGGCTCAACATACAATACTGTACGTACTTACTTTTATTATTACTACATAATTATTGTTATGTACCGAGTTATTTATCCAACTTACCGACAAATTCGACTTAAAGACAGACTCAGGGAACGGATCTCATTCATAAACTGAGGACAGCCTGTTTTCAACTTCAATTAAAGCTTCATAAATTCAAATTGTCATTTGGAAAAGAAATTGAGGTCCACATCAAATATTCTTTTTGTTTAGGAAACTTATAGTGCGGATGTTAGAAGCTGAAAAATCATCTGAAGGCCAATTAGAATTATTAGGTAAATCTGACCCCTGCACCATATGTTAATTATAGGAACTGTTGTTGAGTCCAAAAACACAAAAAAAAATGAGCATGACTGCTTTGTGTTGTGATGTTTATTAAAGCCAGAACTACACTGTGCCTTTAATAATACAACGGCGCATTTTCCCCGAGTGAATTACGCTTGCAGAAACTGTCACCCAAACACACCAGGGATCTGTCAAAACGACCCAGCTTAAACAAACACTGAAATTTTTTAAACCGTGTGGATGGCGAGCCTAGGCACGTGTAGGTATAGCTGTGATTATATGGATTAACCACCAAGGGCCACATTTGTGCAGCATTGTCAACGGGCTATCAGTTTAAACTTATGCAAAGGTGTCTCTGTACTTGCAGTTCATACTGAACTGTGAATTTTGTCTGCCATTCCATCTTAAACTTAGTCCAAATACAGGGTTAATATCATAAATCATATCTGCCTTTACAGAAAACATGCTGAATTACTCAAAAATCATTTCACAGGAAGTCCTGCATTACCATACTGAATAGCTATGTTTCCTGTTGCTGCATGGAAGGATTCACATATTGAACAGGGGTAAATACAGTATTAGAGAGTAATAACCACAAACATCCATAATACAGAGAGTCCACAAACTTCCTCCCCTGGTAGGTACTGATGAGGTTCATGCAGAAGGAATTCTCCTTTTTATGTTTTGATACACTTGTTTGCCCACTGACAATGACGGGAGACATTTCCTGTAAACCTGGCACACGGTTCTCACCTTAAACAGATCAGCCACTAAACCATAGTCAGCCACCTGGAAAATGGGAGCCTCCGGGTCCTTGTTAATAGCAACAATAGTCTGAAAAAAAACAAACACAGGATGCAGTTTCCTTTTCAAACAAACATGAGCCCCAAAGCCTGAACAATCCACCATGACCGGACCTTTCAACCAAAACACGACTGTAACAAAGCAACAGCTACAGAACTCTTTGCATTTCACAATCACCCATAAAAAAAAAGAAGTTTGCTTCCTAAGAGAACGTCACTCCTCACAAACAACTTGAAATGAAAGAGGGCCAAACAAAATACTCCCAGCCCACCTGACTGTTACTGCTTATTTACCGCTCAACTAGAATATAAAAGGACTTAAAAATGACTGCACACCTGAACACCCTTTCTATCCCATAATATTAAGTACATTACATCAATATTCCTCACCGGCACTTCTGCGTTTGCTCGTGTTTACAGTTACTGTTTCCTTGTGAATAGAAAATTCCCTAGTAACAGAATAGACACAGTAACATAAAAGCTTACTATGATTATGACTGAATCCACCATTAGCTTTTCATGCACACAGGGCTCTGTGCGCCATACTGTATTTTACTCACAGGCATAGTTATGAATAACCTATATTACAAAAATTCAAATTGAGTAAAGTAATATAACATTTATCATTCAAATAAATGTGAATATTAATTATACAATTATACACGGATGAGCTGCCTAAGCCTGTTGTGTGCACCGGAAAGGCATAACCGGAAACGTTAGCCCATTATCATGAGGAAGGTGAGGACAACTATGTAACATTACATTTTTATTTATTTAGGTACGCAACGTTACATCAACATCATCAACAAAAAGTCATCTAAGGCAGTGTGAAATGAAAATATCATAACGTGCATAAAATAGCTTAAAACTTAAACGACATCATTCAATCAAATGCTGCCTTCAAGCAGCTAAGTTTGGGAGCACCTAATTTTTCATACTCTCTAGATATTATACCACGATATATGGTACAAACCGGATTCCAAAAAAGTTGGGACACTATACAAATCGTGAATAAAAACTGAATGCAATGATGTGGAGGTGC
>JAODJX010000020.1:8540976-8564337 GCA_026776945.1 Isichthys henryi
CCCCCCCCCCCCCCCCCCCCCCCCCCCCCCCCGCCCCCGCCCCCCCCCCCCGCCCCCCCCCCCCCCCACGAGATTGTACTCATTTCCTCCCAGGAAGCAGCACCACTGCTGAGTAAGATGGGCTATTTTAAAGACGCTAAACACTCGCCATTCCTCACACGCCACAGGAAAGCTGGTTCATACATAACAGCATCACTGACACTGCCTGGTTCAGAGGGGGGCCTCGCATGCTCGGAGCTGACACTAATTCCCCTGATACATCATTCATGACAATAACTGCCCATTAAGTGTATTTCAGGAGGCTGGAACTCCCCTAATGTGTGGGAAATGGCAGCGGGAACATCCCCCAGCAGCTGCATAATGGAAAACAAACCTTTTTAGTCTTATTAGATTGGAAGATAACTGGATAATGGCCAGTCTTTGGAGAGTAAGACAGGTGCCTTAAAGGTGGGCTTTAAATGCACATTACACAACCTTTTTTTTTTTTTTTTTATTTCTCACAGATTCCATCGCATAAACCAGAAAACTAATTCTGAATACATCACTAAACTCAAAAAAATACATACATGCAATTTTTTATCTTCAGCTCTGGTGTTTGTTGACCTTTTAATAAACTGATGCAACTAATGTCTCTTGCTTAGCACCATTAAATACAGGAAGTTCCCGGGTTCAGGTTAAATATAATGGTTTGTAATAAAGAACGCAAACACTACTTTGCGATACTCGTGAAAACATTGGGTGGCTTCAGTCGTTTGTCGGCTTGAGGTGCAGTACATTACTGTAGGTAGTTAATATTTACACGTTAATAATAAAAGTATCGTTATTTTTCACTGTATTAGTTTTCTGACATAACCACAAATTGAACTTAATGACTGACTTAGGGAACGGATCTTGCTCGTAACCTGGGGACTGCTTGTATTGGTAGAACAACAAACGGTTACTTACTGGAGCTACGATCTTGCCGGTCTGTCCAACCTGCAGGTCATTGGGGACGAAGCCAGCGTCCACGGCTGCTCTGGAGGCTCCGACTGCAAACACACACCCAGGATGCCTGTATCTATTCCAGTTCTTACTCTTCTTTGCCGCGTATAATACAGCTCCTGTGCTGATGCCAAATCACACCTGCTACAGGAAGAGGAACCGGGCAGCACTCGCGCATTTTGACAGCTGTATTCTTCTGCTGCTTGCTTCACTCGCACATCACTTCGGACAAAAGCGTGTGCTAAAGAAATGTAAAATGTACAGGGGAGAACAAATACCAGGAATGTGTATCGATATACCTACATCAGAGAGCTGAGGAGGAGCTCGGCTCCAGAACAGAGTTAATCCTTCTATGCTGAACCATTCCTCGAAATAAAGGCCTCAAGTTCTTTGATGAATAGTGCAGTTGGGAATCAGCTTTGCAGTCTGTCCTCCAGAACTTTCCACAAAGTTTCAGTGATGTTTACATCTGGTGACTGGCTAGGCCATGGAAGGTGATGCTACTCCTTGGTGCTCTTGAAGCCACTCTTGAATTTGTTTTGCAGTGTGTATGGGGAGTTAACATCTCAGGATATGGAAACCCTGAATTAATGTCCACTGAACATCATATAGCCATCTAGAGCAGCCATCAGATCTAATTTCTCCCATGAGATGCCTGCCCAGACCATTAAGAATCCTCACCATCTTTAAGAGCTACCAACAGACACTGCAGGTTAACAGCATCCTTTTGCTTTCTCCAAATAAACCTGCCCTGATGCAGGAAACAGGGTAAAATGTGACTCTTGAGACTATATTAGTTTTTCCATTGATCACAGGCCTAGGTTCTGCATCACTATACACTGGCCTTTGATATAAATGGTTTCCAAACAGGCGCCAAGAGACAAATGCCAGCTTATTAGAACAGGCTGCTGAAGACAGTGCTGATTCCATACTGGGGTAATTTATAACACCACACTTTTGTGGTGTTAAGTGCTTGTCTATCCCAGGGACCGTGGCTTTCTGCTCTGGGCAGCTTAACATACTCAATCTCGGTATTTGACACAGTTTCCCTTGAAAAACTGAATGATTTTTCAGTTTTTGTGACCAATACCTCTGCCCACCAACTCGCCATCCTCACCCTGAAAGCTCACACAAAGTGGTAAAGCTGTCCAGGCTTTTGTCTCTAATTCTTCTTGTTCGTGTGTCCCCCGCCCCCCCACCCCTCACCAGCAGCGTTCATCTTGTCCGCCAGGTCATACAGTAGCTTGAAGTTCTCCCCACTCTTCAGGCCCCGCCCTACATGGACAGAGAGAAGCAGCAGTCATGTGACTGGATCCTGCCCAGATATGGCAGATATGGCTGTGTGATTCTGTAAGCGCTGGATGGCCTTCCTACCTCCAGAAACCACCACCTTGGCGCTGGTCAGCTCTGGACGGTCGCTCTTGCTCAGGTTCTGCTCCAACCACAACGAGATCCCGAGAGCGGGTGGGGGGGGGGCTGTGATGTACATCATAGACACATCCTGATTACTATCAGGACACCAATTGCTGCTCAGAGCTGGTATAGCCATAGGTGAGAGAGTGAAAGTAGTGTAGGGTGGTGGTGCATGGTGGGCCATGAGGTACTATAACCCCAGATGGCATAGCAAGATGAATGGGGAAGGGGGGGGGGTAGAGGAGGAGAGCGAGATCACTGCAGCACCTTCCTCCTTGGCAGCACTCCCACCCTCCAGCGGAGCAGCCTCAAAGGATGTCCCCCTGACGGTGAAGACCTTCACGCTCTCGCTGCACTTGACTGTGCTGAGGGCGTTCCCTGTGGTATGGATAACAGTCAGAGAGCCGGCATAACGCAAAACGACAGATAGTGTGTTATTCATCTGCTGCACCGCTCCAGTGGCTCCAGCCACTGACAGAACCATTTATCAGGTGGCCAAACCAGTACAGAAGAGCCAAGACCATTCAACGACACGGCCTGCGAAACTACTAACAATAATGCCAAGTCGATATTAAACCAGGCAAATGTGGTTCATCAACCTTTGGCTTAAATGTGCCTGTAAGACCGATTCACACTAACCAGGAGGTAGAAAATGTCAATAAAGACTCTGTACATACTGCTAAACTCATTCAGCAAACAGCTCCAAGCTGATCTCCATTTAGACTCCAGTTGTGCTGCTTCATAGTAAGTGTTTATATGCATTAACCTGTCTAAACTGCATGGATACACCAGAGCCTTGCAGGCGGGGTAGGTGCTGGCTGAACCACACGCTTCTGACGGCAAGAGAAACCCAACAGCGCCAGCGGGAAGCTATTCACCTGCGTAAATGGTTCTGACAAACGTGTCTGGTGACTTGACCTCGATGATGTCAGAAACTGGGGCCACGTCCAGCTTGGCGGCAATCCTGGGGAGAAGATTCTGTACAGACAGAGAGGCAGAGAAGACAGGCACATGGGCGTGCAGAGACAGACGGGTAGACACAGACAGACAGGCAGGCAGGCAAAAAGACAGATGGATACACATTAGGTAAATCACACAGTAGTGCAACACTGAACAAGCAGCCCTTACAGCCTTACAGTATCGTTTACAGGTATTTAAAGGCCCTGAGGAATGAAACAGATGATGAAAAGCTCAGGGCAGTAAACCGTGTTTCTTAAAAACACTATGATCAAAAATGCAGCCCCCTCAATAAAACACGAGCATGGAAACGAATGGGGGGTCACTAATGAAAACTGGGCCCTGACAAACGATACAAGGTCGCTTTCTGTCCATAAAGCGAAAGGGAATCTGCCCGATTAAGGAGCACCGTGACCAGTGCATTCAGCTCCTCAGGAAACTCCAGACAGACATCCGGCTGCAGTCGATAGCTACTGGGTCATAATACACATTATACCATTTAATGCACTGTAATTCGATTTTAATGCCATTAAATCAGGTGCCTGACAGTTCTATGCCAGAATGACAGATTACAAAAACCTGTAATTGAAGCTAGTGGTCCACTGACTGTATGGGGAGGGTAAGAGACACGGCATTTGTATATTGTGCTTTTAACTGAGCACAGACTACATTAAGAGATGCATGTCTGGGAGGAAGGTTCTTTATTTGTTTCAGAGATGAACGGGTCAGGCTCTGCTTTTAGAATAATGCGAGACTGACTGGCATGTCATTCTGGGGACGCCCATGCAGGTTTCCAGCTAGGGTTCCCGAAAAAGCGAGGATGTCAGTCGCCTGCCCTCATCAGCCAAATGTACATATTTTACTGGCAACACAGAGAAATTGAAGGTAATTAAATTGCTGTTAAGCCAACAAAGGCAGGTCCCATCAAAGCACATTGTTCAGTACAGAGCTTACGTTAGCGTGATCTGTTCTGGATCTTCTGAACATGCTGCGACAGGGTTCACTGTATTTACTGTGCAGAAATTAAAGACTGCAACACCGAGTGCAGTAGTTATCTTTCAACAAATGAGTAATAGAAGCTTAAACCCCCCAGGGGATCTCAGTAATTGTCTAATAAAAGAAATAATTCATTCAGCAGCACAAGAAAGACGACAAGATTAAGGACAGACCATCAGGCCCCTTGTCAAACGCCGTGACCATCCAACCTTTAGAGACAGAGAGCAGAGGGCTCTCTTAAAGGGGCGGCAGAGGGCTCTCTTAAAGGGGCGGCAGAGGGCTCTCTTAAAGGGGCGGCAGAGGGCTCTCAAAGGGCTAGGTCAGAGAGAGAGCAGTATGACTCCACTTACCTTCCCGAAGGCTGAGGCTCCAGCACATATGTGTGTGAACTTGAACTGCTGTTGGCTTGCCAGGACCAGGGGGGTCAACTCCTCTGCGAAGCAGCAGAAAAGCCTTGGGTGAGTCTGACGCACAGGATCCTGTCATGACTAACACAAACTCTCAGGAAAAACTAAGACACTCACTACTTTAAATAAAGCATTTCCATGTCAAACACATTTATTGTTAAGAGACTGCTGCAGTAATACCGAGCTCCCTATAACTAAGCCAAGGCAGCACCGCTAAACGGAACGTATGCACGGTTCACCTGGCAGCAGGCCTTTGTACGCATCATGCTGGGCCACCAGCACCTTCTTCACACCCTGGACTTTAGCGAGCTCTTCAGCAACCTGTTAACAGACCAAACTTCTGAAACTCTGAAGAATGTCCTTTAGAGCACACACTAAACTAAGCATGCCAAAACAGTCATACCAAGGCATCAATCACTCATTTTCTGGTTAGGGGGCAGTAAAGGGAACCAGGCCACAACACAGCGTGGGTGAGATGCCAGCACATCACAGGGCACATACACAAACCCACTGACCCGCAAAATCATAATCAATATAGAGGGACCAATTAGGTTCATTATGACTTTATTATAACTGCATGTTTGATAATATCTTGTATAGAAGAGCAGATACTAATTTAGAGGAAGGCATGTTACATGCACGCACCTTGGCACAGTTCGTTCCAGCCACCAGACAGGTCACCTCCCCACCCAGTTTCTTGGCAGCAGTGATGGCGTTTAGCGTGATGGGAGTTAGCTTGTCATTGTTGTGCTCAGCCACCACTAGGGTGCTCTGCAACCTCCGGATGAGGCCTGACTGCAAAGGAAATACATCCTTCAAGTACACGTTAGAAGTGCGACTATCTAGTAACCTAAAGGCAAGATTGTCTACCTGAAGATGTTACATTAGGACATAAAAAATTAATCACGTTAAACAAATATTACTTCATGCTCTCCTTTTGTTTCTTGACGTTCAATTACCAAGAGCATAAAACAGACATGCACAATATATTGATCGCAGAACATATTCGTTAACTGATATCTTGATTTTTTTCAGGGCATAAACCGGTCCGTAGACATTAAAAGGTTGGGAAGCTCTATATTAGACGACCAGCCTTTTTCCACAGTGGAGGAGGAGGGATTTTGTCAGCTCACTCCCCAATCTGAAGAAACAAGGGAAGCCACCCTAGGTCTTCAACCATAAAAACTTGTTGAGGTTGAGAAAGGAGGGGATCGATCACGCAGTCCAAAAATATGGAACAAAGCACCCCTTATTGGTTAAAAACGGGACAAAGGGTTAGATTTTACACGGGACAGGTGGCAGCTCAACTCAGAAGCCTCCAAGCACAGGCCCAAGAGACATTTTAATTCATTATTAAAAATTAACTGCTAGTCTATCTCTTGCATTCCACAGGATGAAAGCTACGTACCGACCTTCTACTAGCAAGTTTCATTACCAACAAGAGAACAGAATGTGCACTGTGGCACGATAGTAACAATCTCTCCATAAAGGCACGGAGACATTTTAATCGTTCATGATCCAATATCATCAATTCCTTGAGATGCTCATCTGCATACCTTGGTTGTAATGAGTGGTTAATTGAGTTTCTGTTGTCTTATTATCAGTTTAAACCAGCCTGGCTATTCTTCTCTGACCTCTGAAGGTATTTTCACCCAGAATGCCGCTGCCCTCTGGATGTTTTTTTTTTCTTTCCTTTTTCCCCTTCTCCGTAAACTCTAGGGATGGGGTGGTTCAGTTTCTGAAATACTCATACCAGCCCATCTGGCACCAAAAACCCTGCCACATTCAAAGTCACTTAAATCATCTTTCATCCTCATTCTGGTGCTAGACATGAACATTAAGTGAAGCTCCTTACCTGTATCTGCATGATTTTATACATTGTGCTGCTGATAAATGACTGGCTGATTGCATATTTGCTTCCGCATGTAGCAGAACAGCTGTAACTAATAAATTGGCCAGTGAATGTCTGTATGTCTCTCAAATGAACACAAGATGGGATTTGCAAAGAGAAGCTTTCCAAAGTACATGTGCAAATGGGAAATAAAGAATCATTTCACGAATTGTATTATTAGAAAGAACAATTTCGGAAAGAAAACAAAAGCACGAACTGCCAAAAAGGCTTTACAATTACCTAATATTAAAGTCAGCTTCTTCAAAAACCATTTCAGAAAAAAAGGGTGACTATTGACTAACTGATAAGACTGCATTTTTATTGTTTTTTTCTGTAGAGTTATCAATTTTGTTCGCATACAAATGGTCATCTCCAAGTTTCGCCAACTGCCAAACAGATAATTCTTCCATAACGTCGCTTCCAGTTTCGTAATAGGGCGACATACTGCAATGAACAATAGTGTTGCCTTAAATGTGTCAGTAGCATGCAAAGTCCAGTTCACAGTGTCAAAACCTGCGGTAACACATCTATTACTTATGTGACTGGTGTTAACAACCATGAGCCTCTAACACAAATATTAAAACAGTGCAATAAAACCCCTGAAGATAATGCCCTAGATCGTGGGCAACTGAATAAAACGTAAAATTACGAAACAGTGAAGAGAGCGAATAACCGAACGCGCGTGGCTACCTTGACCTTCTGCAGATGACCAACTGCAAGTATCCCGGCTGTCTTTATGTTTTGTGAACAATATATACCTAAAGTACCGACATTACTAACGACAGCGGTGGAGCAATTTACTCAACGTAGGAATTCATTTTGGCGCTTACCAAGTGCCTGAAATTTGCTTGTTTAACGGCCTTAAACATTTCTTCGCTGCAGCTTAGATTCTGATGCCGTCCCGAAAAGGTTGGAACCCGGAGTCTCGTGTTCTCGCGAGAATAAAATGGACTATACGCACTTCCGTTCAATGGAAAAAAACTTTATTAGAGTGAGGAAATTCAGCTTGAGCAGTGTTGTGAATGTAGCGCGTTGTGTATGGGAGTAGAACCGCTAATTTTAGTAAGGCTTTTCTTACGGTCGATTTACGTATTCTCTTGTGATGAATAGAAGTGCAAAGTCTGAGCACACTGAATTTTGGGGAATCTCGTAGAGTTTTTTTTTTTATTACAGTTAGGCTACGTGGCGTTTTGTCCAGAACAACTTAGAGAGGAAACGGTGACAATTTATGTGTGCTTCCTGGGTTTTGAACCCATAAGCTTTAGTATTGTCAGTACCATGCTCTACTCGTTATGCTACAGGAGCGTGTTTGCAGTTGGCTTTCTTTAAGTTAAACTGTTAAGTTGTCTGGCTTTATTAATACTTGTGGTATTCCATGCGCTCATTGTGAAATCAGAGGATTTTCCCCTTATATTTTGAATTCGTTCATTTATTTTAATATTATTTTGTATGCTTTCTTTAAATGAATAATTCTTTTAAATTGTGGCAATTAACTTATTCGTACAACAATGTTTTATCTTGATTCCTAAGATTATTGGCATTATTTGAATGTTAGGCTACAAAAACGGAAAATCAGAGATGTTTTTGTTTGCATATCAAGATTCATATTTTGTTTCAGTTCATGCTTAATCAATAGCCTAATGAAGTGAGTCGGAATAAAAGACAGTAAACGAGCCGAAGGAGTTAAATCTGGGAAACCGAACATCTGGCTCGGTGATCCCCGTCCTTACTTTTATTAATTCTATCCAACTTTTAAATTTCAATAACCAGCATCCAATCAGCGTCGCAGTAATCCCGTGAGACAGGAATAATGTGCTAGGCGGGTACACCCTGGGTCGCTTCACATACACATACCTATATCGATATAATATGAGCAATTAACAGCCCGCTAACGTCCACACAAACTCCGGTGTACAAAGTGCCGGCACAGGAATTCAATCTGCCACTTCGGATGTATGACCAAAATAACTTTACACAATTCATATTTTTGTTAAGATCAGCTGACTTCTATGTATATTATTAGGTGTACCTAGCCCATTAACAAAGAATAATAGGTACATGTGTTCCGTACTATAATGTTCCGTAATATAAAATATACTTGATGATATAGCCTACAGATAACGGTTCATAACTTATTTTTATTAGTTATGAATGTACATATTATTTGGGGAACGTAAAAGGGGAATTATGACTATAAAATCTATAACTAAGCTCACAATGACCTGTAAAATGCAGTAATGCTGGTATTCTTCGGCGCTGCTTGTTGACTGACCAAATAAGAAATTTCCAATAATGTTTAAAATGAAGACCGAGAACTATGGAATACGGAGTATATATAAATTAAAAATGTAATCAAGCGAAAAGTATTTTACTTAGATAAAAGTATATCACGACCTACACGCGATGTAGCCTTTAAATTCAGCTGCTAAAGCATTTCAAGTTCGTTAGCCGAACGCTCCTTAATAAAACTGAAAATAATGGAGTTTTTAATGTTATCTGCCTTAGTGATGATATTTGCTTTTTGTAATGCTTCGATACAACGGGAATAAAATTTGCAGCATAATCATATTTAACCAAATTAAAAATATATTCATGGTGTATGTTTGCTTGTTTCTTATTTAATGTACACCAAAAAGGATGATTAGATAAACTAAGAGAAACTAATTGGATAAGACAATGATTGGGTATGCCGCCTGAGTAGCAATCCTAAATTTTCCTCCATCTACTAATTCTAATTGAAACTTTAAATTATTTGTGTGGGGTTGCAGGTCAATGTCAAAGGTGAGGTTCGGCAGGGGGTCATGGTTTGCCCAGGGTAATACGCTGAGAAGGGCACGCGCATCGCTCCTGTTTCGACCACGGCACATTTGAAAACTTGGCTTCCATTACCTTGAAAATACAATTTCTTTGACCATATGCTTAATTAATCAACGCAATTAGCGCGATTGATTTTAAAGAAATATCTCGAAATTTTTTAATCCAAGTTTCCTTTTTTTTAAAAAAAAAAAAAATGTTTTAATTAAAAATTTAAAAAATTAAAACTAATTAAAAATTAGATTCCCCGGGTTTCTTGTGAAGTGTATTATTACATATTTATCATTTCAAATAGGTATTAAATATTGCGTAACCATAACAAAACAGGGTCTTATTTCTGTCTGTCATCAAGGTAGTTTTTCAGCTCTCGAAAATGCGCGCTTTTCGTTTTCATAACGTTTTAGGAAGGTATTTCGTAAATAAAATTAATAAACCTCAAAGCAACAACCAGCACATTTATTGTCATAACGAAAAAATACTGTAGGTTGCATTTAACGCTATGCATCATTAACAGTTTCTAGACTGATAAGTAATTCAAAACAAATCATAAATCTAACGATGAATTACAATTTAGTCTGAGCATGACTGTGACTTAACAAAATTAGATTTTTGCGGAACGACTTATATTTATTCGTCGTTTTGTAATATCTTCCGTCTTGTTGTAGGCTATTTTAAATATGTTTGTTTAATCGATATTATTAATCTCTTCTGCGACCTTCCACGTTTAAAGTAGCCAAACTATATTGCCATAATGTTAAAGCTTGCATCGTCTGCTTGTGTGAAAAGTTCAGAGAAAATCCTCGCGCCGCGATGTAGGTTAATATTAAAATCGTTTATGCGGATTTACTTCTGCATATATGCGGCATCTTTTGGTTACTTGGTAAATTGCCGGCTTAAATGAAATTAAAACGGGTGCGACTACATGTGTGTTCTGCAAATCGTTCTCAAGAAGTGTTTTTTCCTCCTTTAATTTCTTCTTTTGACTCAGGCTATATTTCTATTTCGTACAAGATAAAACGCTGAGAACATATTCAGAAAAGTAAAAGGCAGCTAAGGTAATTCAGTTTATTTAATATGTTTTCAATCTTTCATTTTGAATAGTTGTCTGATCAAACTATACACACTGTCTTCAATTTAGCAATTTATTTAAAAAGCAAGACAAATTGCTTATCTTAAATTTCACAGGTGAGAAATCAACCTCCTAGTTCAGCTTTCCTTCCAGCAGAGGTCTCTCTTCTCGAAAATCGATAGCAGAGACCCATTTAAACTCTTTTTGTTTTAGGACCTTTTTTTTCCAATGGTTAAGTTCTTATTTGTAGACCAAATAAATTTGTTCGTGCATAAAGATCATATATATGAGGACTTTAATTCAAGTTCTAGCCAATTGTTTTCTCAGGCGGTCCAAATCGAGCGTCATGTGAGCAGGGGACATTTTTTGTTATTTTCACGTCCCAGGAAAGATACAATAGAAGACTTGTTCTTCTCCGTGGAGGTTCATTTTCGCGTGCCGGTATGAAAGTAGCAGTTAAGAATTTGCGATTGTTCTTGGGACTTTTCTTCATTTCTATGATCGCGACCGCCAGTAATAACAGCTCGCGCGCGAGCCTTTGCCCAGGTGTGTTTTAACGGATATAAATGAAAATAAACCATACGCGCAACTCTTGTATGTCAGTTGCAATACATTTGATACATGTAATACAAATGCCATTATTAAAAATATATGGTATGTGTTATACAAGCTATATGCATATAGGCTTTAAAAACATTATCTCGCTCTTGCAAGTGTTTGATCTTCCCTTCCCTCGGTAATTTCTTAAACTGTGTTTACTCTCCTATGTCATGAGAAATCACTATTGTAAAAACGTGCGCGTTTGATGCATTTTCCTGGCGAACGCGCCGTTCACGTGCGTGTGGGGTTTGTACGTGACGTCACACCACCCCTAGTGCAATGCAGGCTCATCCCGTCGCTCCCGTTTGGAAAATACAAGTTATCAGCCAGAAGAGGAACCGGGCGGGCAGTTCACCGCCTCCCTTCTTGTCTCCCGTCACTGCCATCGGTTCTGCATGGTGGATATTATTTTTTGCTCCTCGTTCTTGGGTGATATGGGTGATCATTCCAAGCGTAAGTCAAATTATAACGATAGCTTTTATAAGAAATGTGTTTACTCGATGTCTGAAATGCGGAGTATTTAAAGGTGCAAGCCAAAAAACTACATATTTGAAAGTGTGCTCAGGAGATATGTTGCATGATTGTAGCCACTGAACTGAAACAACAAAGTTAAAGTTCTTAGTTTCTTCTGCAATTTTAATGAAAGTTTACTGATGTCTGAATGATAGCAAACCTGTTTCGCTTATTTGTACGGTTTGTTTTGAGCGTTAGCCCATTCCATTATGGAACACTATAATCGAACACTATACATGCTTGCATGTTACATGTTTACATGCATGAATTTCAATTTCCAGAGTGCAGTGGCCTGTAAAGAGTGGCCTGTGATTACGTTTTGTGCACTTTCTGCAGAGAAGCCTGGAACTGCTATGTGTGTTGGCTGTGGGAGTCAGATACAGGACCAGTACTTACTTAGAGTTTCCCCGGACCTGGAGTGGCACGCTGCCTGTCTGAAATGCGCCGAATGCAGTCAGTACCTGGATGAAACATGCACTTGCTTTGTCAGGGATGGAAAGACATACTGCAAAAGAGATTATATCAGGTGCGAACCTTCCCCCGGTGCCCGAATGTGATTTCGAATAGTCATGCGCGAGGTGTTATCAGTTACAATTCACATGCCTATAAAATATGACTAAGACTGAAGCTTTTACAATTTCTTTAAATTCGATTATGTGCGTAAAAAAAAGAATAGTGGTATTTATTTAACCGATTTATTGAAACCCTTTTGTTGGTTTCGTTTCTTTGTGCCTTAGTCTTGATATAAAATTCATATTGTTTTTGTTTCGATTTACTTTCATTAAACCTTGTGTTATATTGAAAAAAGAATGTATATCAGCTTAAAATTAACAAATTAATATTCTGATCTTTCCAGTAGCCGAAACATAGATGTAGTTATCGTAAATGTACATTTAATATGCATCTTTCCATAAACGAAAGTCGAAATTGTGGTTCATTACATTGATTACTTTGTTTTTTTAAAATAATATACTTAAAATGTGTTGCCGTTTTCTTTTCAGGTTGTTTGGAATAAAATGTTTTAAATGTAACCTTGGCTTTAGTAGCAGTGACCTGGTGATGAGAGCCCGAGACAACGTGTATCATATCGAGTGTTTCCGGTGCTCCGTGTGCAGCAGACAGCTCCTGCCGGGAGATGAGTTCTCCTTGCGGGATGAGGAACTGCTCTGCCGGGCTGACCACAGGCTACTAATGGAGCGCAGCTCCGCCGACAGCCCCGTCAGCCCAGAGCATTTCCACTCGAACAGAGCTCTTCATATGGCAGGTGCGCCTTTACGTTTTATCTAGTAATGTGAACCGTTTCAGTATTTAGGGAAGTATGAGGATTGATCGTAATGGAGAATCTGTGATGCACAGTAAGCCATTGATTTGGTTACAGTGTTGCCGGCAAAACTAACTAAGGTTATGTTTTACCTTACAAGCAATTTTTATTGTTATAATTTATGTCCTGTTTATTTTATAAACACCGAAATACAACTGTCAATAAAATGTATTTGGTAGGCATGCAAAAATGTTTTTGGCGTTGCGCTTTCGCTGAGAGACTTATTGTCCAGGTGTAGGTTTTGGCTACGCACATGTCCTATGACCTGTAAATTATTCATCTTAACAATATTGACATTCCCGCTGGCTTATGAAGATGTATAGTTCACAAAGTTATCGGGCCACTAGGCCAACCTCAGGTCTTGAAATCAATGGACACGTACCATAAATTAGTGCAATTTTAGTTTTTCAAAGGCAGATAAATTCGTAATTGTTTAAATTCGCCAGTTAGATTGAATCAATTGTAAATCGTATGCATTATTTCTACCTTTACGAATGATGGTTAATTCATCATATGCTTTGAACTTTTAACGTCAAGTGAGCGGAATTTTCTTTCTCGTGTTATTCTTCGGAAAGTTTCTTTGGAATAAACATTCATGATGATTGCATGAATATTCACGTATTTTGTTTGCATTCATGTACGATAGGCTAGGGCTAGAATTTACCAGTTCTGAAATAAATTTATGAATTATACAAATATTAATTAAGCAATAGCAAGGCTTTCTGAAGTAGCCCATTTCTACTTTTCAAGTTAAAATAACATCATTTAAACAAAATTGCACAGCATAAGTCAATAACATAACCGTAGGCCAATATTACAATGAAGTAATCGTAAATTAATCCCATAATTTTTTTAAAGGAGCCGCCTGCCGAGTAAATAAATGTTTATGCAGTAATTATTTTAATGGGGTCAAAATGTTAACATGTTGGAAAAGCACAACTTTCAGAAATCAGGTCAATTCATTGTGGCTCTGTGTAACAGATCCCGTGGCAGTGAGGCAGCCGCCTCACCGAAATGTCCATAAGCAGTCCGAAAAGACCACTCGAGTGCGGACAGTGCTGAATGAGAAACAGCTGCACACGCTGCGAACGTGCTACAACGCCAACCCCAGGCCGGACGCCCTAATGAAGGAGCAGCTGGTGGAAATGACCGGACTCAGTCCGCGGGTTATACGAGTCTGGTTTCAGAATAAGCGCTGCAAAGACAAGAAGCGATCCATTCTAATGAAACAGTTACAGCAGCAGCAACACAGCGACAAAGCGGTAAGCATTTTAACGAGATCATTAATCTACCATTATTGGAAATGGTACGATCAGCGTAGCTTTGTGTATTTAAATATGGTCGTTTCGTATTTTAACTTAATGATAAACATAATCAGCAATGCATCGACAATTGAAATAATGGTTTTGATATGTCGTATAATATTTGGATTATTCCAGCAACAGAGAATTAAGAGTGTTATATGGTTGGTATTATTGATAATATTAATGTTAATTATGTCTGCATTATGCTTAGTGACATTTGAACAGTTCAGCTTAACAATTCAGACCGCTCCACATATTTTGTTGATTCATTCAACTTGGTCCACAGTTAAATTGGTTAATTATTATGGTCCTACTATAGACCTTAGCACCTGAAATAAAATTTACATTATATATGATATATGTTACACTTAGATTAAATCACCACATACTAATTTTTGCTTTGCTTAAATTATACCACAGAATTGAATCACGTACTTTTTTCTTTTTAACATAATATATTGCACAGATTAATAATGTAATATATATTATATATTAGTGTAATAATGTATGACCCACCCATCCATCTTCTAACCGCTTACCGCAGTCAGGGGGCCTGGGGCCTGGGGCCTGGAGCCCATCCCAGGCGACGTAGGGCACTATGGAAGGGCGGCATGCCGATGGCCAATAAAACTGTCATGCTTGCAATATGTGTGTGTACATCTAGTCTGGTTAAGGCCGAGAGCGTTAAATGAAGTGACTATCAGCTTCCCTTTCGCACTTGTACATTAACATCAGAGCACCTTGTTTGAGTTCCCTGCGCCCGTCGTCTCTTCTCGTGAAACACCATCACGTGTTGTGTTCTGCCCCACTAGAATCTACAGGGCCTGACGGGGACGCCCCTTGTGGCAGGGAGTCCCATCAGACACGACAGCACCGTCCAGGCCAGTCCGGTGGAGGTGCAGACTTATCAGCCCCCGTGGAAGGCTCTCAGCGAGTTTGCCCTTCAGAGTGATCTGGACCAGCCTGCATTTCAACAGCTGGTATGATTACAGTAGTCACATACACACAAGCACGTGCACGCATACTGTACATGTTTGTATTCATATCTTTGTGTGGACTGTCCATTCATTTCTACGGGATAAATCCTAACGCCAACAATGACAACCTTAACCCCTACCCAGCCCTAACCTTAACCATAAGTAACCAAACAAAATACTTTTTAAATTTTTTTGATTGCATTCACAGATCTTTGTGGGGACCTGAAAAATGGCACACACACACACAGCAGAGCCTCTGTCTCCCCATTGCTGAAATCACTGGATTTGACATTTGTAATATGGTGCATCGGATTTGCTGCTACCAGTGCACAATGTGCTGTTTGGTCTAAGCTTTATTTGGTGAAGAGCATATATTTGGGTGTGGACGGTAGTGACACCTCCCTACCAATATTGTCGGAGTACCGTGTGTGTTTTTTTTTGGGGGGGTTCAGGGCTGATTTGATCACATGAAATATTGAAACCAAACATAGTTTGTTGCTGTAAGTTGGTGAATAGATGCTGTCTCTGGTCCATATTTAGGGGGTGATGGGTGAACGTGCCCCCTACCACTGGTGTTAAATTACATGCATTTGTGTGTGGGGGCTGGAGGGGGGTAAAGCGGCAGCCCCTACTCCCCCATTATTGACTGGTACCTAAGCGCATGTGGACAGTAAGTGTCCTTATGGCAAAGTTTCTAAAGAAGTCTGTCTGGAATCTGTTCAAAACTCAGCCCTTTAAAAATAATGTCCCACTGTCATATATATGCCTCCATTTTTCACGATTTGATGCTTTTCTATGTGCTAAACGCTTTCCTCCACGTGTAGGTGTCCTTCTCAGAAGCGGGTTCCTTGGTCAACTCGTCAGGCAGCGACGTTACATCCCTGTCTTCGCAGCTACCAGACACGCCAAACAGTATGGTACCCAGCCCGGTGGAGACGTGAAACGGGCAACCAGCGTCGAGCCCTGACCATCTTAGCATGTTCCCGCTATCTGCATGAGAAATCAACAGCACATCATAAAGGGGGAAGCGAGGCACGTTCCGAATAACGGACTGGCAGGACGATACGGAGTTACGGAAAACAAAGCAATGCTTAACCCACAGATTCCTTTGTCTTCCAAGGATATGGGATGTCTGGGAAATGTGCCCGAATATATTACTGCATCAACATTATCCAGAAGGAGGGACAGATGAATCTTTGAGGATTTACAAATCGATCAACGGCTATTGACTACGAGCCAGTGACTCTTCTGTACTGAATCTATATGAACTTAAAAAAAATATCACGGTCATTATTGTCTTGTTTGCGCAACATGACCTTTTTTTATTTCATCACTTTGATTTCATTGAAGTCCAAAGCCCCTCGTGCTTGTCTCTCTGCGCATGATATCCGAAGACAATAAAAAGCTACTCTGTAAAATATTTTATCTTAAGAGACGGAGGACAGATTGTTTGAGCTGCTCAAAGAGAAGTAAGTTATTGTTATTTATTGGTAGAAAATGCTATTAATCTTCCTACAGATTAATCATTGAACACAATAAAACAACAAAATTCTGGCTGTGTTTTATGTCAAAGGAACGTTTGCATGATGAAGCCTCGTGTACTGACATCATCGTTTGTTAGAACTGGTTTGTATCGAAGTAGATGTATTTATTTATTTATTTGTGACAAAATTTCGGTTCCCACAGTTTCACCCAATTCCAAATTCTCTCGCATCAAAGCGTAAGCATAATGCATAATTAATTTTTACTTTAATTAGCAAGTATGAAACTGAAGTACCAGGTATATAGATATTAACGTTCCTGTTCTCTCCATAATTTGCGGATTTAATTATGTTTAAGCAAGAACGTCACTAGTCATTCAAGTGTAGCACGTTTTGGCCTATTATAAAGTCATTTCAAAGTCTACAATTGATAGTTTCAAAATTCATTGAGCAAAATTATTAAATGTATATTGTGTAAACATTAAAACAAAAACATGTGAAAATTGCAATATATTACTGCATTCTATTGTCTTCTTCGCTGTGTAGCTGGCCATATTAATTAATTTACCCATAATTCAGGCAGTGTGGTTTGAAGCAACAACACGTGTACAATTAATGAATATGTGCGTACACGTGGGAATAAACACCGGAAGTTGACTTTAGCAAAAGCATACGTAACCATGGGTCAAATTGTGGTTTTAATCCACTTTACTTAATTCCACTGAATTAAATGCAAAAGTTCTAGGTGTTCTAACTTGTTCACGAAAATATCCTGTAGGCATAGGCTAAGCAAGTCCTCCATAAAATCATTACCTTTCTGATAAATGTTTGAATTCGTTTTATATTCAAAATTATACAATTAATGTGCAACGAGTATTTCTTAAAATCTATCCACAACAAACTTTCAGGTCATAATTAAACCTATGCAAAAAGCAAAAGTGGATTTTAAAAGAGACCTATTTATATGAAAGTAATATCTATCCATAGTATTGTCAATGAACGTCACTTGAACTCGGCTTAAATATACAGATGTGGCCCCTTATGCACTGCCCGCTTTTGACATAGCGATGGCGGTTTCTAGATTGACATGGGTTTATTTCTGGGAGAGTGGGTGGCTTCACTGGCGGAGCTCCGGGACTCCGAATTAGCGTCTTCGGGGGATTTGTGATGTGATCACTCCAGTTTCGCTCGTTAAGTCACAAGTCTAGACAGACGACAAGGATCGGCGGCTCCTTATCTGTGCTTGGCATCACCTGCAAACGATACGCTGAATGAAGCCGCTACAACCCGATTCTCTCATTCACAGGACGCGGCACCGCAGTGGACCGAGGGGCCCAAGCTGGTAAACCCACCCTGGAGTATCCTCCGTTTATTTTAAATACGATCAGAATCCGGTTTGTGAATCGCCTCCGGACACGGAGTCCCCAGGTCAGCCTGGACTGGCTTTTCAGGCCTCAAAAGATTTGCTCCTGAGGATGGGTTTGACTGCAGCGAATAGCGGAGTAATTATAATAAAAAAAAATAAAAAAAAAACTCGGACAAGCTCCAACGCATTAATGGACACTGAACATCAAGGTTCACATTCATTGCCTGAATAATTACACCGCCATATAGTCATTTTGATTTAAGGTGATGATAGACAACTAATAAATAGTTGCGAATCTTGCAGGGGAAATTTTCGACATTTGAGTACTCATCTGTGCAAACATACTCACCTGGAGATTTGAGCTAAATTTCAATATCTAAAGCGAATATAAGAAATACGTATACTGTTAATATAACGATATATATTATAGAAACACATGTATATCAGTTATTAACATTTGATATTTCAGTGAACGTAAGCATTTTTTATTTCGAAAACAACAGCTGAAGTAAATTAAGAATTTGGGTGGCAAATCGTCAATCATGTAACCGAAGCATTTCATGGACGTTAAAGGTTACAAGCGTGCGGCTATCAAAGGGCACCATATATTAACGTAGTGTGCATGTGAAATTAGCGGGGCCAGTTTTCATCGACACATAGCCAGTACGTGTAAAGTCAACGACAAGGCTACCGTGAACGTTCGTATTGTACATTTATTGGACGTCTTAGTACAAGTCACAGCTATAGCTAAGAAATGCAACTGCAAATTGCATTTTGAGGGAACCTACGCGTATAGACAAAATTTATACTGAACCCGAATTTAGATTGTTCTTTAAGTTTAGTTTATAATGCCATTAATATTTTCTCGGACTTACAAATGGAAATAAAATAGTATTACAAATAGATTATTATTATTATTATTATTATTATCATACTGTTTGAAGAGCAGTATGGCCTATATGCATAGGTACCGAAATGCAGATATGACGCTAACACAGACACGGTAAAGATCAGAGATGAATTATCGGTATTATCTATGCATAACTTCAGGTTTTTATTCAATTAGTCATATATGAAAACCTGTAAAACATTAACTTTAAAAGTCAATGATATCATTATCTCTTCCGACGGATGTATTTTTAACCGTTTGTGAAACTAAAATGCAAATCAGCATCATCAAAAATATATGATTCGCTTTATATATTTTCAATGAAAAGGACATTTCTACAGCTTCCGCGTTTTTTGATCATGTTTGACACATTATGTAACGGCATTAAGTGAACAAACTATAACATTAGGCTATGACATTGCGACGACGGCGATGGATGGATTATACATGACGATAATAATAATAATAATAATATAGCTTTGATTTTTAAATCTTGTATTAGATAGTTACTAGCCGTCTTCCCAAATACACATATTTACATTTTTTGACCATAGCTATAGCCAAGGATTGCTATAGTACGTGTTGCTTTGCTATTGCAACGGATTTCAATCAATACATGCGATGAAAATACTGAGACCACTCGACGTATTCTTTCACTATTTTTACTGATTTTGTAGACTTCTATAGCTGTAATTGTCAACAGTCTTTAAATAAAGCATTTGTGATTTCTAGAAACTGAGCAATCATCATATTTCTCAAGTGTATCTCTACCTGTATCTCTTTATCGGCTGTTCCAGCTGGGTGTGCCTAAATTTATCATGGCCAGAACAAAAACAAACAAGAGGTGATCCTCTAATCTCCAGTGCATCGCAACGCGAGCTGCCCCACGCGGCCGAATGAAAATAGACTGTGGTAATCCCCACCAGAGGCGCTTTACCGCGCTCTTGCGATGCGCGAAGACATGAACACCTACGTTTCCTATGTTCAATTTCATGTAAATTTAGAAAATATGTATTTAATTGTGTTTACAGTGCAAAGCATTAAAATGAGAAACTTTAAAAAAGAAAAAACTGGAATTAGGGAATTGTTACTTTCTTACAAAAAACCCCCAATACCAACACTAAGAAGGATTTCAGTAGTAGTTTTAAGTCTGAAGCAGACAACTTCTTGTGCAAGGGAGAAAAAACAACACGAGGTCCATTATCGTGATGCTGGTAAACCAATGATAAACCATAAGTCATGTTAATTTTAATCACTGTAAAATATGGGCCATGACAGCGGAGTAATACTTCGAAAAGTCGGAAGCCTTTGTTACAATGCTGCGAACTTAAATCATCCTTTAGAATCTAGTTTATTTAAGGAAAAAAAATTGTGGTGTTGTTTCTTAATTTTGCACCATTTTAAAATACAGGAAGGAAATAAAAGACAAGCCTATAGACGGCATCACTATAGTATAATTCATTTATATCGTAGATAAATGCATTTTCAGATATGTACATCCGTTGTCATGTATCTTCATGGTAATGCAAAGCAATACGTAAATTTCACAAACTGTAGCTCATCCTCGCGCTTCGGGATTAAGAGGATTGAGGACTGGAGCCAGTGCCGTCGTGGTGGAATTACGCAGGTGATGAAGAACTAAGAAAATGCAGACCATTAGAGCAAGTAAGTAACAAGGCCAGCCCGAGGTTATACCCAAAGCCCCTACAGGTTGAAACGTCATTAACTCATTTAACTTATACCACATACCATCCTGGTGCCTTGCCTATAATCGACAGCACTGACGAATAAAAATCTTCATGGTTGTAAATCTTAATGTTGTATGCTAATCGATTGAATAAGTATAGCCAGATAAATAAAATATATTCTTAAATAAATGCACGGTGTAACTGCATTAAACATGTTATCGGTTTGTATATGTATATGTATAAGTGTTTTAATTTGAATGTTTTAATTAATCACCTAAATAAAGGACATCAATATTTAAAAAATGTCAAATAAATATAAGCGCATAAATAGATCACTTGATGAAATTCATTATCAGAAGCAATATGCAAAATAATAATAATAATAAAAAAACATTATAGGGAAAAGATGAGGCATAGTACACAACATAATTATGATCAATCAATCCATTTTCTATATCCGCCTGTCCGATTAATTAAAATCAAATGTATTCATAGCAACAAAATTCGTTTAAGATGTTCAGTAGTTCCATATTGTCTTTTTATTTTGTGACTTTGACAGCCCTCAAAGTGGTGTGTAGTTGTGCTATAATTTCTGATAGTGTGCCGCGTATATTTTATATATTTAATTTTTATTTTTTAAATTATACAGATATTTCTCCGTTTTTCTGCGTGTTCGAAGCTTTCCACCGGAGTATTTGTTTAAAAAAAATGTTGGCTCAATGGCTCAGTGTAACCTACAGCTGTAGGCTTGCTTGCTTTTATTGTTAAAACTACGCGGTCTGCCCCTAACAACCAATTATCTTACAGAATTATCTTGTCCTCAATAAAGCATTTCAAATAAAGTACCAATTAAGAAAAATAATGTAACAGCAGAATAGACATCACGTGGACACTAAAGGAAGCTAAATGTTAGTATTACCCGACATGATTTAATTAATTTACTCATAAATAACAAAGTAATGTATCGGCAATTCGTATGCTTGTTGCCTAATTAATATCGAACTTAAGGACATACTTTTATTCTCAAAGAATCAAATTTAAAATTGACAATCTGCATCACCAATTGCTCACTTTTTCCAAAAATGTGGGTTTAAGTTTCGGGCATATGGGCATCAACAAAGTAATGTAAACTGATGCAATTTTAAGTAAAATCCAATATCATCAAGTACTGGACTGTCACATAACGAATGCATGTTCATGACTGCGAACACTCTTCCCGGAGGTATCACCTTATTTATACAAGTCAAAGACTCTAGACTACAGTTGTGGTTTCGCTGTCGACTTTTATCTAGGACTGATCTAATGTCAGCCACCGTAAATTGTGAATTAAATTAAATTATCATACAGTCAATTCGGGCACGCAAAGGAAAAATACTGTCACGGGGCGATGTATATTTCCTGAAAACACCTTTGCTTTTCACCTGTTTTTTCTGCCCTTATTTGGTAGACCACTCCGCTCCCAAACGTATAGGTGTATAAAGGTAGCACAGGGATCAACCTTATTATTTGCTGTACTGTAGCCGCTGTCATGCTATTTTTAAGGTGCCGGCACATTGAAAAGAGACTTATCTCGGTTTGGTAAAGGCTGGACTGGCAGCTTAAATAGCTTATGTTCTGTCTGCTAGCCAAATAAAAGAGGTTCGCCGTTAAAAACGTTCCTTGAGATAGCCAGACATGAGCATTTGGCAGAAAGGAGGCTGCCTGTTTAAGAACCTGACACCAATACTAAGTTCCACACTATTGTTTTTCATCCCCCAAGAACTGCACACAAGTGATCTACTACCCAAATGCACTTCTCTTTGTAATGAGCATTTTTTTGTAACAGTTTGTTTATACTGTGTGCGTTTTTGGCAAGTAAAAATACCGAAAAAATACTGTGGAAAGAGCGTTTATTTTCTGGCTCGTGCCCCAAAAAGTGACGGCAGGAGACGTAGAGCAGCTCACCATACATCTTTGTGTTTTGTAAATGCAGCGACAGCGGGCTCTCTCTCACCGAGTGCGACTAATCTCAAGATTAGTAGCCTAGGTAGCGGCGCGGTAAGAGAGGAGGCGGTCGGGATGTGTGGGAGACCCGTCCGCTGGAGATTTACATGGTGGCAGGTAAATCCAGCAGAAATGACCGAGAGCTCCAGAGGAGCGTGTGTTTATCTGACTATGAGTAAGGGCAGTAGCAACGTTAACACAGAAGGGGGAAGGGGGCACACCTATAGACAAGTCACTCTAAGTGCTTGTATCATATTCAGGATAATAATTAGGATTGCTTGTATCTGTGAATCTAACAAAGGATAAACAAAGTGTGTGACTTGCTCTGGTTTGGGCACCAAAGAGGCCCATGTGAGAAGGGGACAGTCGGCAGGCAGAATGTGGACTTTTACGCTGGTATGGCTTTAACAGACAGCGGAGAGGAACAGAAACGAAAGACGTTTTCAGAAAAAGGGAAGTAGGCTGTGAAAGAAATCGGGTGTCGGCTTTGGGGAAGGGACAAGAGGTCTGGGTGTGTGGTTTGGCTGAGAGATGACATAGAGGTCTGCTGTATATTAATAAATATTAACTGGTCAATGAAAGGATGAGTGGATGAACTGGCTCATCACTTAACTTTGGCCCAATATTGATGGAGGAGGGGGATTAAATGGCATGTATAGTGCACAAAGAAAACAGGCCACTGGGTCATGGCTTTGGGGGCGGGGCGGGGGT
>JAODJX010000020.1:8581917-8601316 GCA_026776945.1 Isichthys henryi
TGTACAGAAACCTGTCCATTCTCTGCTACTCATGGTCAAAAAGCACAAGCTTTGTGTGAAAACTGGCTGACATTTATAAAAAGTCCCTAATGAGACCTGACTTGATCTATTGCATGTTTTCTTCAGGTGATGATTGTCTATTGGACCTGATCCATGGAGAGCCGGTGTGGGTGCCTCTCCATCAGCCAATAACAACAGACCCCAAGGACTGGAGCTGAGAGCCACTGTTTTATTATTGGTTAATTGAGAGCTAACCCCAAAATCCCACACCGACACCAGGTCTCCACCCCTGTCTTTAATATGATATCAGACTGAATCATGGGTAGCTCATTGGCTAGCACCGTTGCCTCCATGGTTATGGGTTTTAATCCCATCTCCCCTTTGGGGTTTTAGATTTTCTCCCCATGCTGTGCAGGTCTCCTGTGGATTCTCAGATTTCCTCCACAGTTTATAGACACGCAGTTAGGCGAATCCCTAAATTGCCCATAGTGTATATAGTGTGTATGTGCCCTGTTACGGACTGGCATCTCATTAAGGGTGTCTCCCAGTCTGGTACCATGTGTTGCTTGGGATAAGTTCCAAGTCCAGTCTTTGGAGAACTGAAATTGAAACCTTTATTGTCGTTGTATGCTTGTACAACGGAATGTAGTGTGTGTGTCTCCTCCGCGGTTTGACAACACGGAAAGAATGGAGTGGAGTGAAACTGCAGGTGGTGTTTGGTGAACACAGCGTTCGAATGGCATTACATTACCTTACATCAAATTACATGACATACATACAAAACTCCTCTAACCTAATTACACGAGCAAGATGGGCAGAGGTCAGCTGGAGTCATAGGAAGAAAAATACAGAAACAGACGTAAACACATACAAATGCACACAGGCCAGCCGATATTCACGTTCACACACAGGCATGCACACGTCAAGATAACTGCAATTCCCCCTGCAGCCTTGGTAATGAAACTGTCTCCCTATCCCATTCCAAGACAAGTCCAAAAGAAACCAAACATCAAATCCTAGTCACTATACTTGGTTTCCAAGCATTACTATCTTAGCTATGACAGTTTCTCCAGAAAACTAACCTCAGATGTGAGTGGCTCGGTGGACTAAATGTCCATGCTTCTGATCAGAAGATTGCTGGTTTGAGCCCTGGCCTTAGCAGAACAGTCACATATCCATTGGCCCTTGCAGAAGGACCTTAACCCATAGCTCCAGAGGCACCGCATGTGAGCTGACCCAGTGCTGTGACCCCCAAGCTATGGAGAGCAAGATGGGGTAGGCAAAGAGAAGCAATCCAATATACTTCAGCTAATGGCAAATAAATCACTATCGAACAGGCAAACCAAGGTAGAATCATAGCTACATATATGAAAACACAAGGGCTAAATCTAATCCAAGCACAGTGTGCATGACTCAGCCAGTGAAACACCAAGATGCAAGAAGAAGCCTGAGAATCAGAAGGTGCTGAGACAGCAGACCGTAGAGCCAGAGCCTTACAGGGACCCACAGTGCCAGGTGTTTGTTTGTACCAGGTCATGCATATATTTATACAGACAGCTCTAGCTGACGGACGCAAGCAATCTTTTCGTTTACATTACAAAAACGAACGTGGAGCTGAGGAAATGCCTGAAGCTCTCTCCCTCTCTACCATGCAACTTTTACTGAATTCCCTGTCCAGGGTAACAGAAGCTCTTTTCAGGGAGCCTCCAACACACACCTACACACAGGAGTTGGTTAAACTGAAAAGCCGGCAGTGCTCACCGGCTCTGCCTAATGATCCAATCGGTTGTGCCCAGTATGTGCCATCGACAGAGATATTTCTGCCAGGCTGCTGAGTATTTCAATCGTCAGGGCGACTGCAGGGATATGCTTTGTACAAACAAAACCTTTCAGGCACCACGCCTCTAGACCTCACAGGAAACACGGCTACTGTGGGCTGAAGCACAGGACCTGTCCTCACGAGCCACAGTGCTCTCTTGTTACCTGCTGTTTATGTGCTGAACAGAAAGTAGGCTGGGAGAAGGAACACTGGTCTCTGTAATCCTCTGTGCACAGAACTCTGCAGTCCTCCGTGATCACCACTCAATGTGAACCTGGACTCTCAGGACTCTGCTATACTCGGTGTCCACCACTCAATATGAACCTGGACTTTCAGGATGCTGCTATACTCGGTGTCAACCACTCAATGTGAACCTGGACTCTCGGGACTCTGCTATACTCGGTGTTCACCACTCAATATAAACCTGGACTCTCGGGACTCTGCTATACTCGGTGCCCACCACTCAATATAAACCTGGACTCTCGGGACTCTGCTATACTCGGTGCCCACCACTCAATGTAAACCTGGACTCTCGGGACTCTGCTATACTCGGTGTCCACCACTCAATGTGAACCTGGACTCTCAGGACTCTGCTATACTTGGTTTCCACCACTCAATGTGAACCTGGACTCTCAGGACGCTGCTATACTCGGTGTCCACCACTCAATGTGAACCTGGACTCTCAGGACTCTGCTATACTCGGTTTCCACCACTCAGTGTGAACCTGGATTCTCAGGACTCTGCTATACTCGGTTTCCACCACTCAGTGTGAACCTGGACTCTCAGGACTCTGCTATACTCGGTGTCCACCACTCAATGTAAACCTGGACTCGCGGGACTCTGCTATACTCGGTGTCCACCGCTCAATGTGAACCTGGACTCTCGGGACTCTGCTATACTCGGTGTACAATACTGGCAATCTAAAATCATGAGTCAATCTGAAAACTAACAGTTATTTTTAGATTGCACAAGTATGAAAGAACCTGAAAGAAACCTAGAAACGAAAACACTGGATTAACATCCAGATTGGTGGCATGTTTTAACATACTGCTCTGGAAGTATGACGTAGCAATGCTCAATGAACCACCATGCCACCAGACCACAGCTGTCTCATGAAACACATGAACCCCCAGAGGATCTCAAAATGTACTGGATGTCAGCAGCGGTAGCAGGAGATTGTCGGATGGATCGGTGAAGCATCAGCTGTTATGCTGTACCATTCAGTCGTGGTAAGAGAGAGCTGAGCTGGTAGGCAAAGCTATCGATTTACCAACCGGTCTACATTTCTACCCTCACCAAAAGCATGGGATTGTGGATACAAGCGGCAGAAATGAGTTTCCTTCACAGAGTTTCTGGGCTCAGACTTAGAAGATAGGGTGAGGAGCTCAGACATTCGAGAAGGGTTCAAAGTCGAGCTGCTGCTCCTTTGCATCGAAAGAAGCCAGCAGAGGTGGTTTGGGGATCTGTCTAAGATGCCTCCTGAATACCGGTCTGGCGAGGTGTTTTGGGCATGTCTAACCAGGTGGAGGCCCCGGGGCAGACCCAGGACACGCTGGAGAGACTGAATATCTCAGCTGGCCTGGAAACACCTTGGTATCCTTCCAGGGGAGCTGGAGGTGGTGGCTGAGGAGAGGGAGGTCTGGGCATCTCTTCTTAGACTGCTGTCCCCACAACCTGACCCTGGAAGAGAGGCAAAAAACAGATGGATCAATAAAGTCCATCATTATCGATATATATCTCCAGCCTATGGTGTTGCTATGCAACATTATGTATCCCAGCAATCCTGAGGCGATTCCAGCCATGGAGACATCACCGAGACCCCCGACTCCCATTCCTCAGCTACGTTTTTTTTCTTTCACGACTGTACATTTTAACCTGAAACAGCACTGAAGAGTAGCAGTCCTTTCAACTCCCTGCAACCTGATTCTTTAAAGCCAAATATGATTATTTCTAGTCATAAACATTTTGATTTCTGCAACAACCTTGACATCTGCTGCTCATTTTCTGTGAAAGCAGGCTGGCACGGGTGTAATGCAGCGCTGGGCCGTAATGTACGCCTAGATTATCGTTGGTCATCAGATAAAAAGACGCGTTCAGTTTTCCAGGGGGAAAATCCAGCACCATTACTCACATTGCCGTTTACAATGAAATTCCGGAATAGGAAAGCCGATCGGCTGAGTAATTATCCGGCTTTTCGGAAAAGTGTTTCTAATAAACCTCGGTCACTGCGTTTTGCGGTTGGGACATTGAAATGCTGCAAGATCCCAGGATCCCTCAAAAATATGTCATTGGACACTACATGTCTGTCATGTCCGATTTTTGTTTTTCAGCCTAGAACAGCGGACTTCACCATGACAAATTTTACTGAACTTTTTGATGAAAATGCAATTTTTACCACAGACATGGTATTTAGGAAGATAGCCTGCATAGTTCCTTTTTTTCTATTTTGCTTTGAACACAGATGGGTTTTGTCATGGACACTCTTCTGTGTATGGACAGGTTGACACCCTGCCTAAGAAGCTGGGCAGCCTTTCAGATTAGCAGTGTAAATGTCACATGGCCTGACCGTGTTTCGCTGCATGACTTTCCATTCTGGAGGTGAAAAGGGAAAGCCATCGAACACTAAAAAGAGCCTTTTAACAGGCGGCTTCTGGATGACTGGAGTGATAATGCTGTTCCTATTCAGCCCGGCCATTGAGGTAACAGGAGAACCCCCCCCCCCGCCAAACTGTGCTTTTTGGGCAGCCAACCAGCACACGGGCTACCAAGAAAAAAGGTGCATTTGTGTGACTCTGCCAAAGTCCGCTTTCCCGTAACACAATTCCTGTCCCCAGATTCACGTCCCTCCCGTGACACTTTACTGGGTGAAAAGCCTTCGCCAGCCATCCCGCTATCGGCTGCTCAAACACCATGTCTAATTTCTTCCTGGGCTCTCAGCACAGCCTCTGGTCTCGTCGTGTCTCCGCGGGGCCTCTACCGTGCTTGGCATGCCCATCAGGGGTGGGGGCCACAGGCTGGGTCCTGCCCGGGAGCCTGGTGTTGCTAGGCTGCTCCGTAAGGTCAATCAGCCAAATGAGTGATGTGTGGGAGTCCAGAAAGTGAGGAAATGAGTCATAGACAAGGGCTGAAAAAGTCATCACAAAAAACATTGAATAAAATGCTAGATATACAAGGAAAATTATGACGAGTCATGGTACAATATGAAGAGATGAGCGGCCTAAAGAACCAGTGATGGGTAGATTTGAAAATTACATTAAATGTCCCAGACCCTTCAAATATAAACCACTGTGAGGAATCTGATCTTAATCGAGGTTTTCCAATATAATGTTACAGTGTGGTTCCCAAGCACTGGATTCCAGTAGGTCTTCCAGCTTAGTATTCCAGCGTGACATCCCAGAATAGTCCTGCGGCCTCTCAGGCCGCCGGTGTTGTGGGAGACTTCTGTGTGGGCTGGAGTAGGTTTGGCTGGGGTCTGTAGGATCATGTTAAGGGCCGGCTTTGTCATGTTAGGGGTCCGTATTGTGAAGCACAGGTGTAGCACGGTGATGAATGGCGCTTCCCGTACATTTTGGCCATGTGATAGAGTGCTGGCCAGCTGTCAGTGTCGACTATGTGAGCACTAGACTGCCAACACAAGACCACAAAGGACCAACAGGTTACCAGGTGACCCTCTTTGTAATTCCCCTCATTATGCAACGCCATTCAATGTAGAGACGTATCGTTTTCTCCAAGAATACAAAAAAGCCGGATATTGCAGAAAAATCTTGCCTTATCATGCTGTGGTACATGCCACTCTCTTAGTATAGCTGCTATAATTCATCAGTTTGCCAATGTAAATTCATTCAAGGGCTTAGAAAGTCTTTAAAAAGTCTAAAAAAGTGCTTCAATCATACTACAAAAATTGTTTAAAAATAGGTCCCGGCTTCCTTTATTGTTGTTTTTTATTTAGATGTAATCCCCGCTTTCATAAAATGGATTCTAATGAATATGTATATTTGCTTGCTTAGAGACATTCCCCATACGTGTGATGCATTAAAACCTGCACCTTTCAGCCAACTGTAGCCTTTTCACTTAAAATCCCTCTTAAAGAAAAGCATGATGTCCTGGACTTATGATGTCAGGTGATATTTCACTTGCTTCCCAGCACAGGGAAGCACTGGAACCTCATCCCTGGATCAGGTTACCCCAGGGGCACAGGACACATTTCTCCCTGCGCCCACCAGCGGCCGGCCCACACGCCCTCCAACCCCCTGCCTGGAGTTCCTGGCGACATCGTGTGCCAAGCGGCTCCACCCGCAAACAGCGGCCGCATTGTCGCCAGCCCATAATGTGGGCTTATCTCCAGGAGCAGGGGGATGGGGTTTCCGAGGGCCCCCCCGATGGGTGCTGCAGAGGGGGTGGAGCTGGATGTAATCTGCTCACCTGGTGAGCTGTGGGGGGGTGGACTGGGGCCAGGTGACCGCTGGCTAGCAGTGCGGAGTGTCAGGGGGGCAGCGTTCTGAGTAATGAGGAAGCGGGGGTGGGTTAGAGTAGTATGGGAGAGGGTCAGTGAGCATGGAAGTGCAGGTGGGCAGGTCTCAGGGCTGGGGGGGGGCATTAGATCAGGGTGGGTTGCAGTAATGATTGCAGATATCCCTAAATCAGTGTTTCCAAATACGGTCCATGTTTTCTTTGCTCCCTCCAAGCTTCCAGTAGTGGGGGCAAATATGCGGACTGTCTGAGTGGGAGCAAAAACGTGGACCAGCTGTGGGTCCCTGAGGAGCGGATTGGAAAATACTGCCCTTAAATGCATCAGACACCCAAAAGCCCAGAAGAGGCGCTCTCAAGTGTGGCTGAAACCTGGATTGCAGCCCATTCTCCAGGCACCAGGCTGGATCTGGACACAAATCTGTACAGGATGATATGTTTTGGGGGGATGTAGGAACAGATCGACGTGTTAGAATGATTCGCTTCCTTTAACCTGTGAGACAATCTGCTCTTTTCCCTGTGAGCTCAATGAAATTTGATTTAATTATCTCACTGATCACACTGATACCCTGGATGTTTTCAGGACATCTAGGGAGTTTTCAGGGCTTCCTCCCTCATTGCTAAGTCATGCATCGCACACACCACAGTTTCTGTGAAGGACTGAGGCTGCTGTGATTTCATTGGATGACTCAGGCTGTCAAACCCGGGCATCCGAGCTGCATCGCTGCCGTCTCTGCTCTCTCTCCATGCCCGTCAGCTCTGTCCATCAAACCTCACGGATTCCAGTTCCTGTGTCCCTCCCTTGCCAACACTCTTGCCTTTCCCCTTCGCTAAAGGTGAGAAATGTGATATTTTTTCTTTTCTGTTCCACCCGTGCCTAATTTGTTCTTGCCTGAATCTCTGGCTGCCTTCCAGCGGAACTGGCCGCTGCTGTCGGCAATCCAGGAGTGTGGCCAGCCAGCGGACAGGAATCCTAGCAGAGACATGGTCCCGGGAGGCCTCACTGGCTCTCCAGTGGCCCCTGCTGGGACAGAGGGAGATTCACTATACAATCACACACAGCCATCCTTGCCTGCAGGCTACCCATCTCCTCTAAGCCGGCACTCAGCCCAGGTCAAAACATTTTCAAGGCAAATAATAATATTGATTGTAAAGATAAGCCACTCCCAGAGCCACTTGGAGAAACTCCTTTAGGGAACATCTGCATCTGTTGGCCCCCCAAATCCAAATCCCCCAAGGAGGAGACACTTTCTGCAGCCGCCGTGAGACAGCTAAGACAGACAGGCCTCTTTCTCTCAGTATCACACATTCACACATACAGATACACATTCGTACAGGCAAGACAGACCGTGCCTCCAGGGCAGATACCAATGGAAACAAACGCTCTCTTAAGAGCTGTATCCCCATTAGGACAAATGCAATTCCTATCACTCACGCACCACATTTAATTGAATTAAAATCAAATGTACAATATAAAATTAGAGCCCATTCCGCCTTAATTATGTTTAATCTATGTTCCTTTGTTTTATCCCAATCAGTCTCAGCAGTGTTTTAATCGTATAATCATTAATATTTGGGACAGCTGTCTCTGGGCGAATGCATAGCTATTTATTTCAGTTAAATATTAACTTCAGAGAATCGCATACTTTATGTAACCCGACTGATCTTATGAATGTTCTGCTGTGACCAGTTACCACCTTATTCAGCATCTACCTGTCATGAAACTGTTCCTCGGGTCTCATTTACATTTTAATAGGAAGCCTTAATATGTCTACTGATATGTAAAGGAGACAGTGGATGTCCTTTACCCCCCCCTACCCCCCCCCCCATCCAAAAAGCTGCCAGGAAAGACTTAACAATTCCTCATTGTCGGTTTCATGTTAGATTAGCCGTTTGGTTTTCAGTTTATACATCAGACCATCCATTCCCGAGTGGGATCAAAGTCTTCTTGACTTCATGAGGAAAGAACGAGCTGTACGTTGTTAAAAGTGAAAATTGCTTCTCCAAAGAGAGGCAGTACCCTGTTCCCGGAGAATGACAGAAACCATTCGACATTCAGACCACTTTATCTGACTTCCTCACGCAAAGTGGCCCGGACATTATTTAAAGCCGTATGTTTACGTCAGCCATTTTTAAACATATTTATCACAGGTTAACCACTGCCTCTCGTCATCACGGAACACGAGCATTTTTCAAAACGATAACCAGGTCAGCTTCGCTCATGAGTGACGAGTCACGATTTTTACAGAGGAACAAGAGCCGCCTCAGGTCTGTGAGTCCGAAACAAGATCTCAGGCAGGAATTGTTCCACTCCAGCATGCATCTAGAACCAGACCAGGCGGAAAAGGAATCTTCAGAAAGCCCCGGGCTCCTCTAAATGCTGGAAACCATAAAATCAATGACTATATGATACTCTGTAAAAGCATTTTAAATATGAGGTGCATTTCTGCTTTAATGGAGTTGTGAAAACAGAGGATGCTAATGAGGACCCATTCCGGTCCATTAGAGACTGTTACTGGCAAGAGCGTGTGCTCTTTGAGGGCCACGGTGCAAAAGCAATGGGAAGTACAGGCCACAACTCAAACACCAGGTACATTTCTTTGTGATTAATTGGCCTAATGTGCTTTGTGTGCATCAGGAGCTACAAATGCATATTAACCACTTTGTAGGCAGTAGGGATTTCCCATTACTGCTCTAAGAGGGTTTTCTCAAGATAAATATAAACAGCAAACTAAATAGGCAGCGGAGGTCGAGCTGCCCATAGCGTCATGGGTACAATCAGTGACCTTTTAGAAGTTACCTGACTTTCCTGGCTGTTTTAAGTTGCAGCTAAGGTGGTTTAAGAGGCAACACTGGTGTGTGACGCTGTGGTCTATGTATGCACAGTCTCTATGAGAACAGGAAGTTGGGTGGGCGTGGCCTCTGCAGAAGTTAAATGTCAGCCGACCAATCAGGAACTGCCAGGCCAACCAGGACAGGGAGACACACCACAAAAGGAAGGCATTCTCGTCAAGTCGTACACCACCGATTCCAAAATGCCCCCCCCCCTCCCCCCCGCAGCAGTGGGGACTCAAAGCAAGAAATACCGCTCAGATGCTCAAGGTGAACTGTTGCGTCATAAAGGGCTAGAGACAGAAAAAACGCACTCAAGAGGGAAAACCAGCGTCGAACAATGAAAAACAACTAATAGTTCTATAATGGAACAAATGTAATGCACAGAGAAATCCACCGGAGCAATGTGATGCATTATCAGCTTCTCTTGTACATGTCTTTGGACAAAAGTGGCAGGTAAATAAAAGTAAATGTCTAATAATAAAAAAACCTCGACCTTTCTGCTACCTGAAGATAATAGATTCACGTTATTTACTTAAAATTTTCTTAGCTGGTCTTATATTTTGGTGTTTTGCAGTTAAAAAGAAGACACACATTAATGGGCTGCATCTTGAAACAAGTGTGAGGCGTTGGTGTTAGTGAGGATGGCCACACCGTGCTTGTCATTCAGCAGGAAACGCCAGTCGCGTCAGTCGAGGGGGTGAATCGGTCGCGTGTTTCTGAAATGCAACATCAAACGGCAGGAATGAAGTCAGTCATTTCTGCACAGACAAGCTTCATCAGTCCCAAGCAAGTCGAATTCGAGCGATCTGTTTGCGTTATTGACACTGACAACTGCCGACTTCCTAAAATACCTTCCAGGTTAAAGCTGTACTTTAATTGACAGCAGATTATGGAGTCATATAATTATACAGTAAGATCTTCGGGACCTGAATAGTCAGCTTTTGTGTTGGGCAGAGTGGGAGGAGGTGTTTGAGTACTGGAAGTGACTCATAGGTTGTGAAGATAAGCCTTGCAAACGAACTGTTGCACAACTGAGGACATCCCTGGCAGGCGTGTCTGGACTGACGGGTAAGACATTGGAGGGGGGGATGGGGGGGTGCTGAGAGAGGACCAGACACATGAAAGAAGGCGCTTGGAGGTTATCTGTCCACCCCCCCCAGCCACTTCAGGGTGTTCAGCAAGCCCCGACGCGGGATGCCTGAAACGGGGTGGATCCCTGTCTCCATCACTCGCAAAGTTTCGGTTCTGCTGCCAATCGCAAGTGGCACCAGCAGATTAGAGTAGCTAAAAAATGCTAAAGTTATGCGGGGATCAGAGATTCTGTTTCAGACGATGGCAGACACGTCGGGGAATGTGAGAGTGATTTGTTCAGGCTAACCTGATTCTCTCATGCGAAACTGATATTGTCCTGCATTTTATCAATGTTACTTTTCACTCATTTGTGCGCCAGAATAATTCTACTGAAGCAATCCAAGATTTATGAGCTGCTTGAACTACGTACCTTTTGGCTATGAGACTCAACTCTTGCCTGCTCACCAGTGCAGTTTAACCTGCTGCTGCGTCAAGTGGATCATTGCAGACCACGACCCGCCGACTACTGGCCTGAGCAGCCAAAACCGCTCCTAATAGGTTCCCAACCAACATGACTAAGCTGGCTCTTCCAATTGGACAGGTCTGTTTTTCAGATGGCTAAGTATGCAGACATACAGTACTGGAAGAATGAAGATTTACTTGCACCCTGCACAGCTGGGATTGGGCCTAAGTAAGCAAGGGTGTCCATCCTCCTCCCTTAACCTGACCCTCTGAGAGATGTTCGTCCCTTACAGCAACCCTAAGGCCTGGGATCAATGTGGATAATCTGCATACATAGCAGATATATTTTACAGAAAGCTGAGTTCCTCAAGTAATTAGGGGTTAAGGGTCACGCTCAAAGAACCAGTGATGAAATCATTCTGCTGACCCCAGGAACTGAACCGACAACCTTCTGATCATAGGCACAGTGTCCGAGCCTGCTGAACCTCTTACTGGCCCATATAATGTCCTTCTACAGTATGCAAATGGCTTTACTGGCCGGACACGAAGAAGATGAATGAATGTGGAGCGCGGGCGGCCAAAACCTACAGATGCTCTGCTCTAACCCTGCTTTGAAAGAAATCCTAACTCGCTGTTAATGAGAAGCTGCCTAACCCAACTTAGGGAAGAATGAGAGAGACATCGAAATGCTACCTTCTGAATACTGACTGTTTTTCTGTGCTGTGAAGGTTTTGCTAGTCACGGTGTCTTTTCGTGCCAGGTCGCACCCAAGAAGATTCCCAGCAAAAACTTTTCTGTGATGAACATATATTTGTATCATTTCATCTCAAATATTATGAAACCATCATGGTCACTGGCCAACATCTACACCCTTGTGTAAATTTAGAGAAACAAGTTCAACATCTCAACATTTCAATATATAATATGACCTCCTCAGTTTTTAGTAGCATTTCGATGCAATTTGGCCAACAATTTTGAACAGTCTTTGATGATCTTGGGGTCCCAGTACCATACTTAATTAAATACTGAAATATACTTAATTAATTACTGAAATAGTTTATCTTTTGTGATACAGTCTATTCCACAAAAGTGCTGCTTGCAGATTGACCACAGATTCTCCGAAGAGTTTCCAGGCCAGTCAGGTACCATGATTTTCTTCTTGTGATGAAGTTCCTCACTATTTTCAACATGTGGCACAGGGGCTAGATCAGGCTGAAAGACTCCTGACCCATCAAGAAATGTAACAATGACGAAATTTCCTACATACAATAACGTAAACATACAATGACGTGAAACTGAAAATGAGATTGTAAAAAAATCACCACTTGTTTCAATTAATTTGTACAAACAACCACTGTATGTTAATCAAATAGTTACAGAACTTGAATTGTGAAATTATCAAAGAGCCGCTTCCCTGTTCTGATGTCGTCTCTTATTTCTAATGTTGCTTCTCTTTCTGTTGTTTCTTATTCTTATATCCCTTCACTTCAAAAACATTGATGTTTCTTAATTTAGCCTCCAGATTTTTGTTAGCCTCGTTTTATTTCAAAGTTCACACCCCCCAGGTCTGGTACCACTGTCTCATTCACACAGCCCTAAAATTTACAGCAGGTCCAACGTTTTCTTTGGTGCGCTGGTTCTCCTTATATCTTCCAGATCTTGGTGTCATGCACCAAATACAGAATCTTCCCATAATTCCCAGACATGGTATATAATTGGCTCTTCTGCGATTACAATGGTCCCGTCTGTTATCAGTTCCTTCCTAACAGAAATTCGTTTACCGTGCAGCCAGTACTACTGAGACCACAGGACTGTTTCAGTGACAGTGGCAGTTTGGGGAGGGTAGATTATACCACTGGCAAATTGGCCAAGTCATGCATTATTTGCATAGAAATGGTTTAGGGCCTCACTGTTGGCAGGACACAACCTTTGAATTGACAGAAATTAAGCACAAATTAGAAACATTAAAGGTAATAGATGTATCGAAGCCCCATGCCAAGTCACAACGCTGTTGACAGCTGGTGACAGCAATCATAAAATAGCCCTAAGAAAACCACAGCATGCACCGACATGACGTGTCAGGCCTAGTTAGGCAATGCAGGCAAGGAAATGGCAGTAAAGTCACAGACATTCCAGTTCAGGGGCCTGGCCTCCCCACTTTTCTACTAATGCCGCTCTTCTGTCGACCGTCTGGCAATCAGCCAGGCTGCCTCAACACCCCTACAGACACATCTGCATCTCATGTAGGTCCTTCCGATGCCCATTAGGCTGCAGCGGCGCAAAACATGTTTATTTCTTGTAGGCGTGGCAGTGACTCTGAACACAGTGTTTACGAGCGGCTTTGGAATTGTGTTGAAATTCACATGTCGTTTTCGTTGCATTTTAATGCTCGCCTTCAGTAAATAACGGGAAAGATGCGGGAAAAAGTGCCGGCTCACGCCTCATTCGTTTAGATTGCCCTGTGAATGCATTGAAAGGTTGCACGAGCTATTATTAACATCACAGGAGCATCCAGGTAAGGGCTCACTATTCTTTATGATGCACCGTTCAATGTAAAAAATCGGTCCTTTCACACCTGTGTGGAGCATTAGGATATGAACCTGAACTCAGGCACTCCCTGGCAGACTGGGGGGGGGGCGGGCTGCTGAATAATAGGATTAGTGACTATTTTGGGGGGAAGAAGGGAGCCTGAGGACAGACAAGACAGGAGAGAGAGGGGAGAACTAACACATAAACAGAAATAGTAAAGCCTAGGATTCTTATTCACTTGTTGCCCTGGGTAACCATCGTTATGTCTGCCATCAAAGAGATAACAGAGAGAGTGGAATTCTGGGAAGGAGTAGTCTGCCTTTGACCTCAGACCCCCAAATTAGACCTCTTAGTCATTAAGAAATAGTCAAGGGGTTAATCGATGCATGGATATGCTGGACCACCTGGGATTTTATCACATCTTCAGATACAGCTACTTCTGAGTCTGATGCACTGATCCAGGCTAACTTAGTCATCATGCCTAAGTACTAGGGCTGAACAAAACTGCTGAACAGAAACCAGAATCAACAGACCCAACAGATATTATGTTTACCTGCAAAGACGACCAGGTACAAGCAAGTCCTGGGCAAGTTTTCTCTTTTTAATGTTTTCGCACTGTCTCATGGGATAAACAGAGATAAACCACAACAGCATTACTGAACTTAACACTGGATAGTCTAAGGCAACAGGGACAATATCGGCAGAACAATGAAGCAGTGATGTTTCACCTCTGAAGTGGTTTAACAGCCAGTGTTTCCACTATAAATACTGCGAGTCATTCTTTAGGAGGACCACAATCAAAGAACAATGACAGGATTAGTCTCTGTTGGAAGACTGCGTGACATGGTAATCTTTAAACAATGTTTTCACTGTGTGTTTGAATTGTGCTTCCCTGACAGCATAGAGCAGCTTCTGCTGCTATTAAAATACCAGAACATATTTATCTGTATTAACAACCTATTTTACTTGTCATGTGTAGATACCGATTGTCAACCAGGTTTTCCCAACTTGCATGAAAAAATGAGTTAGTTTTTGGTTGGCTTTGCTTAAAATGACGTTTTCAAAAATTTAGTTAGTAACAAAACATGTACATTAATTTTTAAATTCATCAATTTCTTAATTAATGGCTTATATACTCAACGGCCAGTTCATTACATTCATCTGCTTGGTAAAGCAAACAGCCTACTCCTGCAAACAGCCAATCATGGGGCTGCAACTCATTACATACAGCAAGAGGCTCACTTACTGTTCGACTCACCATTAAAACTGCTGCGGTGCCTCTCAGTGTGGTGTGAGTCTTGCTGCTATATCTGGCTTTTCCAGCTGAGAGACAGTGACTGTTCTGGGATTTTAATAAACTACAGGTGTCTAGAGTTTACAGAGGATGCTATAATGAAAAAAATAACACCCAATGGGTGGCATTTCTGTGTCGGGGAGTGGCTAACAAAAAATTAGCGACGCTACTAATTTAACTACTTTTTTTCAGTAGTTTATTAGCAGTGCAACTACTTTGAAAAGTCTGTAGCTTTTTCAGTAACTTTTTCTTTTTTACCAATAGTGATGTAGCATCGCCATTGTCGACTGCAAGTTATGAGTGATTGACTTTACGACCATTTGCAGACTGCAGATACATTCGTATCTGCTTGAAAATGGTGATAAAAAGGTTAAAAACACCAAACAACGTGACTTAAAGATGATTTTTATACAATATTCTATACATATGATCATTTTTGTATATAAAATAAAGGGCTGACTTATGGTCAGTTGGAAATGTTGGAAGTTGTAAATTGACAACGAGCTATATCATTTTTCTCTCTATACAAAAATGGGTATTTTCAACCGTGTTTCTGATTGGTGTCTTTTGCTCGAATAATCTGGGGATGGATGTTAAAGGGTTGAAAAATACTTCATGGCAAACAGTTCATTAGACACTTTCGTTAAGATGCGTAGAAGCTCTTTGGTTCTTGGAAAGATTATCAAAATCCGTTTTTTTGTTCTAAGCCTTCCAATTGTCACACAGCAATTGTGAAACACCTTGGTTTACAAATACAGACACATTTTTGAAACCTTATTGTGATTCAAACTTTTAGTATCATGTTTCACGGTTTTTAATTAATTTGCTTTGAGAATATCCTACAGCACATCCATTAAATAATATCAAATGAAATAGCTTTGACGTCATTAGCTACTCTTTCGCTGTAGCTTGTAGTGTAGCTAACTAATAGATTAAAACAGTAGCTTGGCTGTAGCTTAGCTACTTTTAATCATAAGTAGCTTGAAAAGCTACTGTTTAAATGTAGCTTTCCCAACACTGCTGAAAACAGTTTGTCAATGTGAGAGGTCAGAGGAGAATGGCAAGATTCTGTAAAGCTAACATGAAGGTTACAAATGCTCCTCTGAATGCACAAATTATCAATCTTTGAAGCGATTTTCTGGAGCCAAAAGTGGGTGGCTGAAGCAAAACCACTTAGAATCATTAATTTTGCAACCAAACTGAACTGAACATAACGATGACTTTACTAAGCAAAGCCTTACAAGCTTCCAGTAGAAATGACACATTGTAAAATTTAAAGTGCCACAAGGAATGTGAAAATATAATGAAGAATATAGTAAAATACTGTGCAAAAGTCTAAATAAATTGCAAATGTTATGTCTTAGGCTGCCAAAGAATATCATGTTTAAATTATTGTCACGTTGGTGTAAAACTATGGCTTTATGTCTGTTATTTCAAAATTCAGCCCAGAATTTGCAGTAATTAACAAATACATTGGTACCCATGTAATTGTTGACTAGACCACTAGCACAAATTGTTTAATCAATACCTCATCAAATTAACTTAATTTAATTAATTAAGTGAGTTGATGGTGAAGTTTACTAAGTGCATTGAATGGCTGAGATGCCCCTGAAGAGAGGTTTGGGAACCAAAGTGAGGTTCTTCTAGCCATCCAACAAGATATTCGTCACTTTTTGGAGAACAACATTTTTTATTTTCTAACTGTTTATTTGCATTTTTTTATGTTTTTCTGAGCAAATATACATGTATTACCCATGTAAATAACCTTAAAAATTGCCAACCTAAGACTTTGATACAATACTGTATGTAGCAGTTTCCTACACTAGATATACACAGCATGTGTGTGTGTCTGTGTCTGTATGTGTGTGTGTGTGTTTTCATGTATGCACATCATTCCATCATCTTTAAGATTTATGACTGATACTGTCCATGCTGCCAGTTCACCCTCCCCCTCTGCTGATTTATTGGTTTATTGGGTTGTTTTAAGCAGCATTGAGTAGCTACAGTCCATCCTTTACCTACTGTACCTCCTGCAGCACCTTAAATTCCCATTTCAGCTCCATGAGCAAAGACCCAGTTCCAAAATGAATCCGGAAAATCCAAATGAAGTAGCACCTTTACACAGGGCACAAGGACACAGCACTGGGCATGGATACAGTGACTGTGCCTGTGAGACATTACTGCATGCAGACGGCCGCACCATGTACCTATATCTATGTGAGAGAGGATTTTATCAGCAGAAAGTGATCTGCTCTGAACCAAAGCCTTAGATTCATACCCTGAGATCAGGGAGGGGGGAGTGAATAACTAAGATGTAATTATATTTACTTAATTACATTTCAGTTCAGTGAACAAAGCAGAACATCTAGGTCTCTAAAACAGCCTCAAGCCAGGATTACATGAAGGACAGTGATGTTCCCATTAACTGGAGATTTGAGAATTTGTGTTAACAACGCTGCAACAACAATATGGTTTTGCACGATTTCACTCTGGTCCTAGTCCAAAAAATGGTAACATTTCAGTAAGTGATTGTCAGTCACCTTTTTGCTAACCTCATCATAATATCGCTTTAGTACCATTTATGATCAGCGAAGCATGGATTTTGTCCCAGTGACTCTCTTAGTTGTTATTTTTCAAGCCACAACTGGCAAAGTATTATCTGAAGAACCAGTCCCCTCCACACACACACACACACACACACTTGTATTCACATCTTTGTGGGGACTCTCCATTCATTTGAATGGGAAAAAACCCTAATCCCAACAATGACAACCTTAACCTCTACCCAGCCCTAACCTTTTCTATAAGTAACCAAACAAAATACAAGACTTTTGGCATTTTTAGTTTCTTGATTGCAGTCTCAGATTTTTATGAAATGGTGTTTCCCCTTTTGAGGACTGAAAAAATGGCCCCAGCAATATCAAAATAACAGGTTTTTATATGTAATATATACATACCCCTCTGCCGCCCCCCCCACACACACCCACTCACACAAACACACACACACATAACTCATCCTCATGGCTCTCATAGTTTAACTACAGAGTTGGAAATATGTTTCCTTAGAGTCTGAGCATTGTCATTCATTAATAACAGCAGACAATAGAAACAACCCATCCATCCATCCATCCATCCATCCATCCATCCATCCAACCATCTTCAAACCACTCTTCCCGTCCAGGGGGGCAGGAGACTATTCTACACAGCAAAAGACATTCAACTGAACTTCCTAGACAGGATGGCACTAAAACACAGAACACAAACATATGAAATACAAAACGATGACAGACATTCTTCCCACGTCATTGCCTAACTCTATAAATGAATGAAAATATTAGCTGCATTCCAGTAGTGGCTGTCATTCAATTTTCCAATTACTGAAGCCAAATTCACGTCACGGACCCCCAATGCATAAAGCAGCGTGAAACACTCACTGCTATTTCTTACATCTTTCCAAATGTCATTCTGAGCCGTATTAACCAAGAAAGAATGATAGGTAGCACAGGCTTAACCTTGTTTTGGGCTCCATGTGTTTGTGTTATTAGTCAGCTTTAATCAGCTCGGCTGGGGGACCCGGTCATCCGAATCCAGAAAAAGAGGAGCCACCCTTCCCCTGCCCTCCCCTCCTCACCAGGGCGACTACAACAAAGAGTCAGCCTGTGACAGCTGGCCAATGGGAATGTAAATAGAGGCCCAGCGTGGCAGCTGCAGGACCCCGGCGCGTCTGACATCCCCGCCGCGTCGTAAACACTAGCGCTCTCTGGACACCCCCTTTTCTGAGGGCTGCCACAAGCAGCGAGGCTGAAACATAAACAGGGACGCTGGCAGCCTCTGGGAGCATAGAGGCTGGGAAACAAGAGCGAGGACTCGGGGAAAAATGGCAAAACCAGGTTTGACACAAAGTAAACCATTAGCAGTCACAGAGGGAGCACCGTGCTGGGGTCAGAGACTGCAGTCAGGCGGGAAGCTGGGAGGGGTGGGGGGTGGGGTCAAAGCTGCAGGATGCTGTGTGTGTGTGGGTCATGTATAGATTACATTGTGGGGACTAAATGTCCCCTCAATGTGATAAAAAAAAAACTGCTATTTTGACATTGTGGGGACCATTTTTTGGTCCAAAGAAGCGTAAGCACAGTTTTATAAAAATCTGTGACTGCAATAAAAAAATCTAAAAAAAAATCTAAAAATGACAAAAGACCAATATTTTGTTTGGTTACTTATGGTTATGGTTCGGGCTGGGTAGGTGTTAAGCTTGCCATTGCTGGGATTCTGGTTTTGACCATAGAAATGAATGGACGGTCCCCACAAAGATATGGATGCAAACGTGTGTGTGTGTGTGTGTGTGTATGTTCATGTGTTTGGGAGAAGTGGGGGAGGCAGGGGGTTGTGGTATCGAGTGTTGTCCCAGATTTCGGAGGAGAAAGTGGACACTTTATCAGATACCGCAGAGAAAACAAACCCGATGCAGCCAAAGCAGTGACATGGGAGATGCTTGTTAGGTCAATGTTCCCAAAGCGCCCCGTCGCAGCGAAGCCTGGGGCGGCCGTGCTGATGGAAACTCTGTTTATTTGACTTTGACCAGGAGTTAGAACAGGAAGAGGCTCACCAAGCCGACTCGGGTCCCCAGCCCTGTCCATGAAGCAGAACCATGACATTGTTGATTAATACTCATCCAATGGTAAACTGACACTTTCTGAGTGACTATTGGCAACTGCAGCCTCCTTTTTATGGCTGGATAAAGTTTATTGGTAACTAGGCGCCTTAGTCAACATCATAAACCTTCCGGGGACCAGGAACCAGAGAGTCAACATCATAAACCTTCCGGGGACCAGGAACCAGAGAGTCGACATCATAAATCTTCCGGGGACCAGGAACCAGAGAGTCAACATCATAAACCTTCCGGGGACCAGGAACCAGAGAGTCAA
>JAODJX010000020.1:8640061-8651414 GCA_026776945.1 Isichthys henryi
CTTTACTTTCTATCAGAGTTTCATATCTTTAGCATTGTCCCTTGAAAAGATATAATAAAATATTTACAAAAATGTGAGGGGTGTACTCACTTTTGTGAGATACTGTATATACACACACAGTACTGTTGACTTTTAAGCACCCCAGCTTCATTTCATGTTTCCAGCTTCATTTAAAGGAGAAGAAGCGTTTTGACCATGCTGATTCTGATGGCATACCAGGGCTGAACCTCACTGAGTTCCTGGCATTCACCCACCCATCTGAAGTGGACCACATGGCAGTGAGTCCTGCTGGTCTCTCCATTATGATGGCCGTCAAACTGTCACATACTTCCTTTTGGTATTTTTGGTACCAAACCGTCTCAATCACTGTATTTCCAAATGTTTCTGTGATAAATGCTTTATTTGGAATATCATACCGAGCGAAGAAGATAAGAGTACTGTGAAAGACACGTTCATTAACCTTAGTCATATAACACCGCGTAGTTGGACTCTTTTTGCACTCTTATGAGTTGCTTATGGAGAGATGTAATGTTACCCCTGTCCCCATATATAAAAGTACGTTCTAACTGCTAATGGATGCTTTTAATACTTTTACAAGAGAATATTAAATTATGCCTTGGTAACTATTGTATAAACTATTGTATATTTCTTGAAGCTCATTCAGGAATCCTTCTGATTTTAGGATTATACTATTGAGGATGTACTGCATGAATATGACAAGGATAGAAATGGATTAATCAGTCTAGAGGAATTCCTCGGCGATATCCGAACGAATGGCAAGTGAACAGTCACTCTCCTGTTAAGCGCCACTAATGCTCATTATCAGTGTGGTTTTCCTGCCTGTGAAAGTAAACCAATTATGTCTTTGCGTCCAATAAAAGCCGACGATAAACCCTCACAGTGGGAGGTTGATGAAAGCATTCGGTTTAAGGAGCTGTATGACCAGGACAAGGACGGTCAGCTAAACCGTGAGGAGCAGCTACGCTGGGTAGCGCCAAACAGCTACGTTTCTGCCAGAGAAGAGGTGAGCCATGCTTCAGTACTTCCACAAGAGGTCAAATTAGGGAATGCCAAAGTGCTTTCAAAGATAGGTTATGCTAGATTATAGTACGTCGACCACACCTCTGCACTTGTGAGGCTGTGGCTGTACCACTGGAGTACAGGTTGAGTGATTCAGTATTCATGAATGAACTGAAGCACCATTACTTGCTTTAACCTACTGTACAGGCTGTGCATCTGATCAAGGAGATGGATCAGAATGGTGATGAGATGTTGTCCCAGATGGAGATCCTGGATAATCAGCAGACCTTCATGAACAGTGAAGTCACTGACTACGGCAGACAGCTTCATGTGGCACACGACGAGCTATAGTGTGGAAATTTCATTCCCAAAAGAAGCAAAAAATGGTCTAGGGGCCTACTTTGATTGTTGTCATAACATAAAAGGCCTTAGCGTTAAACCATTTAACATTACACTAAATGATGCAGAAGTATGACTGAGATCCCCGGTTGTCATGGGTATTTTTATTTTTTTTTATACAGTTTTGTATCTGTGTTACTGCCATGGATCAAATTAACTGCGTTTAAAGGTAGATCCCCCCACAAGTGATGTTAGGACCAATTCCAAGGATGTCTGGCACGCTGAAACCCAGAATCTGACATCACCACAACATATTTATATATTTTAGTGTCTTACAATGTGTAATACATGTGTATATCCTCATGTTCTGCCTGTATTTATAATGATGGTTGGTGTAGGTGATAATTGCATTAAAGTATCAGGCCTCTTCTAACCCTTTTCCTTTTGTGATTCTTAGTTTCACATGAAACCTTGGTGTGAAAACCGTTAAGTAGTCTGACATCAAACATTCACTGGGTGTTGTAGTTAGAAGTAGGCGACAGTGAATTGCAAACCACTAAACGAAATTTTAATCGTTGGTGATAAATTTAAGTATGGTTTGTTATGAAATGTAGAATAACTGAAGAAATAGAAAAAGGATGGTCTGATAAATTCCTTTTGCCCGCAACCAGAATTGAACTACTGGGATTTGACAATGAAATTGAAACACCTGGTTTTAGACCATAAAGACAGTGAAGGTGGAGAACAATAGAACGTTTCACATTGTCCACAGCCTTAAGATAGGCACTGCTGCCACCATTGAAACTGGTTTGACAAAGTTTGGCAAAGGCAAGAGTGACCAAATGACTGGCTATAGCAGCCCAACCATGAATGTTGAGCCTGTGGAGCTCCAGGTGAACATTTTGGTGGAAACGGGAGAGGCAAGGAGTTGGGCAGCTGTGGTTTTGTTTTTTACGTCCCTTTCAAACAGCTTCCTCTCGCATCCACAGTTACTCCTGTTGGATGTGGTCTGTCCTTTGTGATGATATGCCAACATTACCCAGGATATCGTGGCTCTTGATACACCACAGTGACTTGCTGTTGTGGTCACAGATTCACCAGCGAGGCGAATGTCAACAGTTTGTCCTCTTTTGAACTCTGATATAGCTCACATTACGTTGTATGGATCGCAATATTAAATGTACAGCTGTGCTTTTGCTCTGCTAATTCAACCTTCATACTCTGCTTTTATTGATGCAATGTGCAATCAGTGAAGATTGGCCATCAGCCCACGCATGTATAGGTGTAAAATCTCAAGTACTTTTATCCAATGTTTGTTTCATTGCTCATTCAACCCCGTTTATCTGGCAAGTAATAATTGAGCTTGTATTTAGCACTGCATAGATGTGCCGGTTACTACCTATAAAGTTTATATGTGCCAAACATAACGTGACTATACTGCATTGTTGCCCCGCAAATAATCTTATCTAAAAAAATGTGTACAACTGGTATTCAAATCGAGCTGCCAGTAAGTACAGAGGTGTAAAGGGGCTGCCTGTGCACGGTGACATCATTTCACATATCTTCCTGATTTGAGTCAACGCTACATGTAGCAAGTAACGTCGGAAAAAGTCGATTTTAGATCTCTATTTATTTTTTTATGTGTATATATATATATCTTTTTACTTTATTTACTACTCACCGGATTTTTCGTTGGACTACTTACGTAATTCATAGTGTTTAACTAACTTAAGTTTTGCGGCAGAACTGGAAGAATGGAAGAGTTACGCTTTAAAGATGCATTTTGGGTAAGATGCTCGATTTCCTTTTTTAAAAACATCTCAGTGCTGCACGCTTGAATCCTGTTAGATCTAACTATTTATTTATTAGCACTAGTTCAGATATTTTAATAATACACATAGCCACCTCTTGCTGGGTCTAAAGAAGATTATGCTGTAAAGAGAAGGCGAGGAGAATATATTTGCATGCAGAATTTCAGCTGGCAGCGAGTTGACAAAGTTAGAAATGCGTGAGATATAGTAACATATACCATAGTTAGGCAATATCCCTGAATGAAATATTCCTATTTGTATAAATGCTTATTTGTCTCGCTTTTGGTTGTTTATAGAACAGTCACGGCAAATCATCAGTGTACTACTGGGGGGAAACTGAGTTTGCAAAACACGTAACCTACTTCTGTTAAAAAAGCATACACGCAAAATACTGTTTAATACTTGTGGCACAACGTAAACGTCAATTAAAAAAATATATATTATAATGATTTAGTCAAAGTATAACAGTTTAAAAAACTTTAATATGGAACTCTGGTGTGAAGCTGGGTTGTTTGCGGAATACGGCTTGTGAGATTTTTTAATCGTAAATTTGTAATAATTCTGCAGCCTAAAAATTAACAATGATACCTATTTTATCTGTGCTGGAGGTACTGTAATGTTTATCAGTGTGCTATACATTTGTTAACTTTTTTGGTAAAGGTTACCAAAACTCTCATGGATGGATGAATGGATTTCTTGTTACTCTCGATTTCTTGAGGCTAGCAGTAATGGATTGGTACTTAAAGGAAGTGAGAAGCCTGTCTTCTGTAGTGGCAGGAGTTACATAACTGCCTCCCGTTGCACATCTGGGTGTGGCAGCCTCACCCAGGTCCTGCATGTTGGTACAGGCAGGAAATCAGTGTTAGAATTAACAGCTGCGACATCCTTAAGGGGCCTGAAGGTCAAGCACTGTATGAGAGACACTCGAGCTGCTTCCATTCATCTTATTCACATAAACAAACAAGTAAATAAGAGCTCTGTGATATCTGCAAATCCCTCGCCTTTAAACATTTATTAATAAACATGGCATTGATTATAAACAGCAAAAACAGAAAAGATGTTTTGTGCCAGAAAATATTCAAGCCTGCTCTAACTTTGCCTTACATTGTCACTGTAAGCATAAGTAACCAAATAAACAGATACGCATCTTTTTAGAAAAAAATTGTCCTTTCATTGGTGATTTGGAAAAGGGAAATTGTATTCCATTTGGCATTTTCAGAGATTGTTATCCATGGAAACCTGTTAAGACTCAAGGGTAAATACTAAACACATGTAAATAAAGGCAGATGGTGGCATGTAAATGAAAAAATGTATGTAAGCTCATATTATTACTGTCTCAAAGGCACCCAGATCAGAAAGCCCCAGGAAAAAAATATTAATTTAATTCTTGCAATAAAGTTCAAGAAATAACCGTGTTATTCATGCCTTTCTTAGGGAGAGGATTTCACCAGTAATGCTGGCTATGAGGTTCTCATCCAGCGGATGTGTGACGGCAGGAGAATGTGTAAAGACATGGAGGAACTTCTGAAGATGAGGTAAGTCCCTGGGATTACCACATCCTTTCAGTTATTCTCAAGAGTACAGTGTACTGGATAGTTAATGTGGTAACTACACCTTAGGAATCTCTAACCATGGTTCTCAGTGTCTCCAACCTTGTGCCAGTATAGTATCTGTCGATCAAAGTAAGATAAACTGGCTCCATCCATCCATCTTCATCTCTACTTATTCAATAGATGATCACTGTGTTAGCCTGGAGCATTCCATTTGCTCACCTTGTTCATAAGTAACTGGTTAAATTCACAGTAATCATAAGGTGGTTCAGGATTATCAGGATGGGATGCATACAAGCAGGCTTAGGGCACCGCAGGGCTTGCTCATGGTACCCCACATCTACAGGACATAAAGATGCGATTTGATGCACAAGCAGGGGTGTCAGGGGGGCCCTGGCAGATTGAGGGGGCCCTGTATTTCACCTTTGAACTTACCGCCAGTCCTTTGTTCACTGATGATGATACTCTTTCTCCAGTGTACAAGTAGGCAGGAATTCTTCACATTCATATCCAGGTGAGAGTAAAGCTTGGGGTCAGAGAGAGCCCCCCGGTTCTGTACTTTGGGGTTAAGTACTTTGCTCAGGGCTCAATAACAGTATGGGATTTAAACCAGCAATCGTCTGGACACAGGCGGAGAGCTCTAACCCACAAGGCCACAGCACTAACTCCACTCAAGTCAAGCGCCCATAACTCGGCTCCATTTGCCTCCTACTACACTGAATCACTACATTTCCGCATGTATGTGGCTCTTTTATTCTGATCTGACAGTTCACTAAATACCTGAAGTCTTGTCCCTTAGCTGCTGTACCAGCTGCTTCCTGCATGTTTTGGAATATGGAAAACTGTCAACTGTGCATTGCTGTCCCACCATCGCAGGGCGAAGGCGGAGGAGAACTATGGAAGGGAGTTGGTGGCGATCTCTCGGAAGGCTGGGGGACAGATTGAAATAGGGTAGGCTGTGTCGCTTCGGGATTGGGCTTCTGTCCCTTTAAATGTTGTTAGGAGTTATTTTTATTTTGTTTTGCATGTACGCTTGGTGAAACATTCAAGTTAGTCAACTCTACACGGCTACTTTACATTATAATAGCATCGTGTGTCCACCAGACCTCAAGGCTTCTACCTCTGTTGATGAGCCGCTATCGAACTCACAGGAAATTCAAACTCCTTATTCAAATCAAGAGCTATCAGAGAACGACAAAACTTTAAGAGTTACTGTTTAATCCGTGTCTCTGTGCCCCAGTGCCCGTGCCTATGACAGTGACACTGAGCAAACACGCTTACATTGAAATGAACGAGTGGATTGCGTGTAGCTGTGTATGAGCGCATGTGTGCCTGCAATTGTTAAAAATAATCCTAAGAGTATCTCCCAACATTCGGACCTGCATCTCCATTGAATGCATAAAATTGTCCATACACATATTCCATGTACAAAAATAATCATTATAAACATGCATTCCACATATGCATGATCTGCAAACATTTTTTAGCCCTTGAAAGTCTGATCCTTCCAAAGTTACACATTGGTCTATGACATGAGAGGGCAGTTAGCTTTCTGCACATCTGGCCAATAGTAGATACATTAAAAACTGAAATGAACCACTTGTTAACAGACAGAGCTTATACCTTCTACTCAATGCACTTTCAACCTTGACAGTTACCAAAAAGCACCTGCACTTGATGTATTTTCATTAACTGAAACAATTTAGTATGTGGCTTTTGTAACATCAAAGCAACATAGTGAGGTGTTTCTACCAGTCAGTGAAAATAGGACAGATTTCCAAAAGGTGACACTTGAAGGTGATTTCCTATGTCATGCTGAACAAACCATGGCAAGCCAATAAACAGGCTTAATGCTCTTCTAAACATATACTATTTGGGAGCATTGCATGGTTGTGACTGTAGTGGCCCTTGCTCATGTCATGCAAGATAGTTCAGGTCACCTTTAGACAGATGGGGCACAAGTAACATAGTAACTTAGTCACTACTCAAGTACAAATCATGAACAACTATAGGAACTATAGGAAATGCATGAATTATTATGATTGATTATGAACAAACATGGGATCAATATATAACTAATGCTTAGCTTCTGTCTAATTAATATATTAAGTAAAAATGTACTACTACATCATTTGTGTTCCCCTCAGGTGAAGTGTTACCCAGTTGTATATTACCTATGGCAATAGTAAGCGGTTTCATTTACAGCCTTAGTAATTTCAGTCTGTATTGATACTGATTATTCACGTGTGACAATTGATCGTGTTGTAATTCCTCTGACTTTATTTCTGTCGATCGTGCTAAAAATGCAGAAGTAGCATTTATAGCTTTCTAGGCAGCCTCAAGGTTGCATGTTTTTAAAATTTGCTGCATCGCATTTTAGCCCCAATCCTTTGTGATTGAATGAACAAATGTAAAGGATATAAGCAATCACGTTATTCACAATAATACAGCTTGATGTGTGATTTTTCATTCATTATTCTCTTTTTGGGCATTTTGGTTGCAGCATCTGTTTCAAATCAGTATGAAAATCATTTAAAGAGCATTAAAGATGTGCCCAGAGCAGGATGTGAATAAATGTTTTTCTTTTTTGTTAAATCTGTAATAAGACATCAGGGCCTGAGTATCCAGTGTACTTATATGTTAACACTGCCCTCTCACTTCCTGTTCACATTCACCGCAAATTTCACGGCGGATCGAGTGCCTTAACTTGCTGTTTTTATGTACTGCTGCTGTGAATCACAGTTCGCTGTTAAAGGAAGGGCCATGCAGGTACTTTTTGAGGGGCAGGTCCTCTTGAAATGTTGGTGTGGTCTGGATCTGGTTTCAAACATGGGTTTTCAGTTGATTAGTTTCTGAAATCTCCAGCTCACCGTCATCCTATACAGGGTTGGGCTGCTTCACAAAAATAAACTGAGCTTCCTCTAAGTAGAAACATTACTCACATGAAACTGTTTACATGTTTTTATTCAATATCTCTGTGTACTAATATATTTTAATTTGAATTTTTCAACAGGACCTTGAAATCTTCCTTTGAAAACCTCAAAGCCCGTAAGTTGGACGTTGAAGCTTAGCGAATGTTGCCAGCAATCAGTATTTTTTGTCTATATGATATCAGTTTCAGGGCCATAACTCTTGGTTTCAATATCAACACATACTACTGGCCTGTGTCATTTTCCATGAGTTCAATATATTGTTCAACATTGATATAGATCTAATCAGTAAACCCTGGTCTTCCAAGATCTGCCCTTATATATTTAAAGCATACAATGGACTGTGACGTGGGTCTCTGTGACATGATTGATTATGAACAACATTTACCCCTTCTTGCTTAGATCTCAGCCACATTCATTCTCTGTTGTTTGAGACCGTTACCCCATCTAACTTCACTCTCTAGTGCAAGATTAGGCAACCCTGGTTCTGGAGTGCTGGAATCCAACAGGTTTTTCATCCTACCTAGTTTCTGATGAACCACACTTGATCTGAGGCAGATAGTAACTCATCAGCTAGGATACCAGCACTCCAGTATCATTCTAAGACTACAAAGGAAGATCGAATGTGTGGTTGGTGCGACGAGGTTGTCCCATTGCAAAGTCTCCTTCAAACGAGGCTCAGAAATGCATCCTTCTTTTGTCGAGTCAAAACATCCACCTGTTGGATCATTTGCGGCCAGACACATCCCAAGATTCATTGCGTAGTAGTGTAGTGGTTTTGTCCTGGCTAGACGGTAGGAGTGGTGCTTCATGAGTCAAGGGTTAGGGCGGGAACGGCTGGTGACACATATAAGAATTTATCCATAGGCCAGACCCAATTTCACAATGCTTTCTGTTCAGCCTTCAAAGAACACAGCCTAGAAAGGTTTCACCTTTGTGGAACACGTCCTTCGAAAGATGCAACCCTTGAATTTGGACATGGCCAGTAAAAGCTCATGTTGTTTACGTCAGTTCACTCTGCTGGTCACTCTTTAGAACTGGGGCAGTGTCTGTAGTTCCGTGAGCATGCTGTCGCCTCCTTCTACAGATCTACCACCCAGCAGAGCTTAGATACAGTCCTAATTTAATTTACCTGATAATGAGAATCAGGCCCTTCTGTGGCATCATAGTATTAGAGCCAACTACGTTGAAGCTAAGCTCCACAGGGTGTTATGTCATCAGTACCAAGTTTGTGCAGCAGTGCAATGCACCTGCAAAATTTGCCCTGCATTTATTAAATCATACAACCTCCATGGGTTTGCAGCAACTCAAGGCAGCAGTCGTGAAGGTTTTTAACCATAAGTGTGCTTGAGGTAGTGAAGGTTATTTTTGTATCGAACTAAAGCCTACTCTTCCGTTACACGTACATTTACACATTTAAATTAGTTAAATTACAGCTGGGGCGCATGAGTGTGCAAGATGGTCAGGAATGGTTTCTGTCATAAGCTGTTTCAGAAGTAGGTTACCCAAATATCATGAGAAGTCTTCACCGCACATTCTGACCTCAGTTTTCTCTCTTTCTGCTTCTTGCCTTATATGTTTTTCTTTTGCTGCCTTTATCTGAACACAGCATCAGTACCGATTCACTTAGCAGGAAGGAAACCTTCGTATTGAAAATTGCAATAATATCACCGATTGCACCTCAATTCAACATAATCATCATCATATCTTCTGCTTGGTCTGTCCAGTCCCTTAATGGCATTAAGTAGAAAGGCCAGCGTTACCAGTGATGGTGTGTGTGTGTGTATGTGTGTGTGTGTGTGTGCTGGGCGGGTGGCAGCTTTCTTAGTATGAGTGACATGGCATTCCTCCCACTGCGAGGCTGTGAACATCGAAATAGACCCAGTCAGCACCGGAACTAGTTAGTGTCGTCAAACTAAACAAAACTGAAATACAGTGAAACTAAAATAAAACAAGACGGAAAATAACATAAAAAGTAAAAAAAAAAACTACAAATATTCCTTCCAAAATGAACTGAAATATAATGACAACAAACGCCAGACACTTGCTGTTGCATTTTTGCCCATTTTGAGGATCTTACTTCATAACATGAACTGCATTTTCATGTAGTTCTCTAAAGATCAGACATGCAAGCAGGGACGGATTATGGGTTGTGTGGGCCCCTGGGCAAAACGTTCGCGAGGGCCCCCACCCACCACCACCAGCACCACCACCACAACCACCACAATTCAAGGGCCCTTGGCAGCCAAACGCCCTCCCTATAGGGTCAGGGGCCCTTGTAGGCAGAGGATCAAAGAATGTGGGCCCTCTAAAATAGACAAACGGAAATACATTGTTGATAAGCGTTACAAATTGTTTTGGGCTAGGGGCCCCACGGGCCCCCTGCACTCCAAGGGCCCCTGGGCAGCGGCCCCGCTGGCCCGGTCCGTAATCCATCCCTGCATGCAAGAGATGTGCAACTTTTGGTCTATCCCAAGAGAAACAATTACTAAATCTTAAGGCGAAACTGAAATACAAAAAAAATAAATTGAAATATATAAAATAAAACTACACTGAAAACTAACTAAAAGTAAATTGGACTTAAAAATTAAATAATATAAAAATATGGAACCAATTTAACAAATCAACACTATAATACAGGAAGCTTGGTGGTTGCACCCTAAACTGCTCAGGTAAACTGCTGGTTGCTTTGTTTTTAGTGACTCTTACGTCCTTTTTCAGAGATTGAGAAAATTGGGAATTTTCACATCCAGTTATCAGGAACGCTGAAGGAAGAAGTGAAGAGAATGGAGCAGTTCCGAGAGCGACAGCGTGAGCAGAGGAAAAAGGTCAGGAAGTCTGTGTTTCTGTCCTGTCAGCTTCTCTCATCTTTTTTGATAAAGAGATTTGAAATTTTATATACATGGTTTTTTCCTGGTCTTTTATCTCCTCTAATTTTACGACTATTCATGGTCCTTTTGTGGAATTATGGGACAGCGTTTGCTCAGGTGACCCCAGCAGAGTTTGTGGCCTTTGTGCTTGTTGACTTCTGTTAAATCATCTTTTTTTATTACTTAAATCATTTATAAGGCCAATGCAAATCCGTATAATATCGCCAGCTTTTACTGTATTTACTTTTTGTCTCTTCTTGTAGTTTGAAGGAATTATGGATAAAGTTCAGAAGACAAAGGTGTCATTATTCAAGAAAACAATGGAGGTGAGTTGCAAAGTAGACACTGTCAGCTGGTTTCCTCTTTGCCAGCAGGGATCACGGATGCTGCGTGAGAAGCCTTTTAGGGAAATTATTAGCTCGTATCGGAAGGCAACGTGCTTCGGTAGAGAGCGTTAGCTAAGAGGAACAGACTATATAGTTCAGCTCGGCGACCAGGATGCTAACGCTACAGGAAAGCGTGAAATTACACTGAAACCTTCCTGGTCCCTGTGCCCTTTCTGTGACCTGTGGAGGTAACTCACAGTATACCTGTATAACCTCCTGAGACTCTGCCCGTTCATTTGTGTCCACTGTAGTGAATATTTTGCATCTGTTCTTTCACTGATTTGAAAAAAAACATAGTTATTGCTAGGGGGCGGCATGGTAGTGCAGTGGTTAGCACTGTTGCCTCAAACCTCTGGGACCCAGGTTCGATTCTCCGCCTGGGTTACATGTGTGTGGAGTTTGCATGTTCTCCCCATGTCGTCGTGGGGTTTCCTCCGGGTACTCCGG
>JAODJX010000020.1:8659601-8682839 GCA_026776945.1 Isichthys henryi
GGTTACAACGTTCTATGCTTATAACGTACATGTTTTTGATATCCCGTCTTGTACGTAGTAACGAGGTTCGACTGTATTTCTATTTTGGGTTCTTAATGAAAATCAAATCAAATGATTATCTTATTCTCAGGGTCTGAAAAGAAAATTCATAAAAGAATGTGCTCTACATTCCACAAATCAGTCCTATACATGTCCTCCTTAGTTTAACTTTGGTAATATGGTGTTGTACTGCAGCTCTATGAGGAGGTGAGGAAAAGTCTAGAACAGTGTGACATCATAGCAGATAACAACTGCTTCATCCAGAGCAAACAGACGGGCTCACGACCACCAGGTAGGCTTTAAGTACTCGCTATGCTTAATTAATATGATTGCAAAACAAAACTACACAACACAATCTTTTAATAGCATATATGTCCCAGCAGGGGGCAGTGTTGCCAGGCTGGCTCAAGCTTGCCACTTTAACATTCAACTTTCATTTCAAGATTCAAACTCTTTATTGTCCTTGTACAGTACACAATACAGTAGCAGTTCTAGACCATTTCAACTAGGGGGGGCAGACTGGCCCCAGTTGTTCTGTTAAGGGGGGGGAGGGCAGATACATTTGACCTTAATGTCCTCCAAGCATTTCTTACACTAGATTGTCAGCACATAGAAGCAAAAGACAGTTTTGAAAACCAATGTTATTTATGCGATGCTTTGCAGACATTTTACAGTTTTTACAAGTATGTAACTCACTCTGATTTCTTGTTTAGAAGAAGAAGGTTGATTATTTGTTCTGTCGCTAACTTGGCTTTTCACCAGCTGAAGTGACTCAGCCGCCCGGCGCACTCGCGTTAAGGGCCCGTAGTGAAAGTGTGCTCACATTTCTGCTTGGCCTGTTTAGGGTGTGTTTGTAGCATCCACACTTGCCTGTTTAGCACCCAGACCGCCTGTCATCTCCACAGGTCCAGTCACATTTGAGAATTACTATGACAGAGACCAGTGTGACAGCCCTAACAGCAGTGCCCGTTTCAGCGGGTTGGTGAAGAAGAGGTAAGATTTCTGCCCTGATCCCCTGAACCCTAACACCAACCGCAACCTAAGTCAGATCCATGAGACATGAGGAAGTGAAAGTTCAGGGCAGTGTGGTTTCCATATGTACAGTACATACTGTGTGTTTATTTAGTAGAAGCTTTTTCCCCGAAGCAACTACGGGTCAGAACAAAGAAAGGTAGTATGTATCATAAAAAGAGGTCATGTGCTGCTGGGTAGCACTGTCCACTCATCACTCCAGGGATGGAGATTTGAATCCCACCCCCACACTATCTGTAGAGTTTGCATGTTTTCCCTGTGCTACATGGGCTTTCTGTCACAGCCGTTGTATATGCGGGTTTTCACCGCAGATCCCTAATTAGATTACTAACTAGAGGACTGATTGGCTGAAGAGTCCTCACACCTGGGTTTGACCAGCTGACCTAAAGGTTATCCCAAAAACCTGTGTACACACCGGCCCTTGGAGGATAAGATTGGTCACGCCTATAATTGTAATGGGGCCTTAAAAGCTCGACAAGGCCCGAGCCTGACAGAATTCGGCCCAAGTCCGGCCCGATGCCCGTGTAAAATGATAGAAATTAAGCCAGAACCCGTCGGGTCTCGTTGGGTTCGGGCAAAGATCTTCAGCTTTACACCTGACCTCTCATTTACCACACAAGCCCGAGCCCGTGTAAAGTGATATAAATTAAGCCCAAACCCGACGGGACCTTCAGCTCTACCCACTCCTGCTGTAAGTGGTTGAAAGATTGATGGATAGACAACATACAAGGAGAATTGGTGAAATTAGTGAATAGCACTTGGCTGTTCACATCCATACATCTGTAGATCTCAGCCTGTGAAAGAGAGTGAGTCCGGTAACTCAGGTTACAAGGAAGAATACGTACAGATTCTCCCAGACACTTCCTGTTTTTGGGCCCCTGGCCAGATTTTCAAAATTCGGCGGTTCTCCTGGAGTCAGTGCTGTAACCCAGATGACCCAGTGCTGCAAGTTACAGTGCAGTACCAAGTGAAGAAGGCACCAATTTTCAATATACAGCAGCCACTCAGTATCGTCACACCGCGTTTGCAAGCCTCAAGCACACGTTTACTTTACGAGATAACGTGCACATCCCTGAGGTGTCATGCTGCTCACACTTGGTGTCCACACCTGGAAAGCAGAGTCGCTTTGACACTTTGTTTATTTCTGTATTGAACAGTGTGAACAGTGAATCGCGTCATTCGCTTGAAGTTTAGCAAACTTTAATCAATATTCAAAAATGTGAGCAAACATTCCCAAACGAAAACATGTTTTATCATATTTTATAGATTTTTTAATTAAGTAAAAATACTTTTTTCTTCATTTTTTATTATAAACTTGCTCGTATGCTACAACTGTGGCTGTTTGCGCAGCAAAGATTGAAGTCGTTTTTATTTATTTTATATGCGTGACATTTTGTGAGTGGCAGTGTCCTCTTATTCGTCTCACCAAATATGGTAAACCTACCAGTAACTCTGCAGGGAAACCTTATTTTGGCTACTTTGTTTTTACGTCATTAACCCCAGCCCACCACCCCAGGGCAGGAGAGGAACATCGATCAACCACTAAACTACAAGCATTGCATAGTATTGCTCTCATACAGTAATATTTAGACGTACAGTACAGTGGCCAACTTTTATGCACACCTGCCCATTGGGGTGTGTGTATGTCTGTATATGTGTGTGTATACACACCCGTGGGAAAAATTGAGAAACCGCTCTATATTTTTAAACAAATCTGCATTTTAAAATCCTGGTTTAATCGTGGTTTTGCTGGCAGAAGGTGACGCTGAGCAGCAGGTCGCTTTCAGGTTCAACATTTCTAAAACAGCAGTACACAAGTATAAGGTGAAGCAGGAGACACTGGGAACGATCAGAAACCAGTCAGATAAAGGGCAGAAGTGACATTCTAATGCCAGAGATGACCGTTAACTTATCCGACAGTTTCTCAGGAATTATAGGATGACATCAAGTGACCTTCAAAGGGAATGAGAAACATTAAGTGCAGGTGTGAGATGCTCAGCTAGTTTGTATCAGGGTCCTACAAGCAGGACTAAGCAAGGAAGAAGCTCTTCATTAATGAGAAGCAGAGAAGAACCAGGCTGCAGTTTGCAGAAAGATATATATTATTCACAGATCCACACACGTAAATTGAGAAATGAGTGAAACAAAAAACTGTGCTGTGGTCTCTTAATTTTTTCCACGGCTGTATGTCCACCTGCACACACATGATAAAAGAAAGTAAACCAGCTTTCAGTTTTCTGGTTTTATATATCAGGACATAATAAAATTATCTGGTCCTTACCAGGTTCTATAGTTATTTACGTCTAGCCTCCGGTGTAAAACAATGCAAGATATTCCGCCATATTATTATTTATTTATCAAATAAGAAGCCAAAATGGAGAAGCCGTGTGTGAAAAAATAAAAATACCCCATAATTTAATATCTTCTAAAACCTTTAGCAGCAATAACTTGAAGTAATCGTTTTCTGAGACTTTATCGGTCTCTCACATCATTCTGGATAACTCTTCTTTACAACATTGCTTCAGTTAATTAAGGTTTGCGGACATCATTTATGCACAGCTCTCTTAAGGTCCCGTCACAGCATTTCAGTCAGTTTGAGGTCTGGACTTTGACTGGGCCATCACAACACCTTGCAATGGCCTCACATTTGACTCTGCAATACTTTGGTATAAAGAGGAGTTCATGGTCAACTCACTGGCCTCAAGGTGCCCAGGTCCTATCGCTGTAAAACAAGCCCAGATCATCACCCCTCCCCCACCATGCTTGACAGTTGGTGTGAGGTGTTTGTGTTGATATGCTGCCTTTGGTTTTCGCCAAAAGTGATGCTGTGCATTATAACCCACTTTGGTCTCGTCTATACAAAGGACATTGTTCCAGAAGTCTTGTGGTTTGTTTAAATGCAACTCTGCAAGTCTAAGTCACGCTGCCATGTTTTTTTTAGAGAAGACGCTTCCTCCTGGCAAGTCTTCCAAACAAGCCATATTTGTTCAGTGTTTTTCTAATTGTACTCTCATGAACTTTGTACTGATACGTAAAATCTTAGAATTTCACATGTGTGTATGTGTGGTAAAGAGGGTTATTTACTGTTCAACCAAGTATTGGAAGGAGCAAGACACATGCTGTAAGTGATCTTGTACTTGGTGTGTCTACTGGTGCTTCCACCATCTTAGAAACAGCCACCCTGGCATTGTTGTGCTCTTCTGTCAACCAAAACATCTCGTTAATACAAGAGGTCACAGGAAAATGGCCTTGTGACTTGTTAAACCTAACAGGAAGCCCACAGGTGCAAAAATAGCAGCTCGGTACTAGTGGAATGGAAACAGGTTTTGAGTAGCTCATCTAACCTTGAAGCAGATCGGATACAGCAATAGATGACCACACCGGGTTATGCTGTCAGCTTAATAAGATAAGATGAGGCTACAATGGACACATCATCAAAAGTGGATGAATGAAGAGTGGAAAAATGTCACCTCATCTGCTTGAAATGTTTGATTGTTGGTGGAGGAGATCAGTTTTTTTGGCACACATTAGGCACCAGCACCACAACTGCCCATGTACATTCATGGTCACAGTGTTCCCTTTGTTCGAATGGATGCTTCCAGTATGACAATGTGCCGCATCATGCGGAGTTGGCTCCAACAGCTTGAGACCTCACTTTGTCCCAGTTTGCCTACACAATTCCCCAACTGAATCTCCATAGGGATGAGATGGAATGGGAGGATTGCAGCATGAGTTTGAGGGTGAGACTTCTGCATGAGCTGTGCAATGCTATTAAGCCAAAATGAACCATAATCCCTAAGGAATTTTTCCAACACTTTATTCAGCTATGCCTTCAGGCTTTCTGTGGCAAGGGGGAGGTCCTATCCAGGAGTGTATAGGTATGTAGGGGTAAAGGGGCCACTGAGGTATAGAAAGGTGTGCTGATGATTTTAATTATATATCAGTAGAGGGTTGTGGGCATACATCCATCATTGGGTGTTGCATTTGTAAGCTCTTCCCATTTTCATGTGGGTTCGCTCCAGGTAGCTTGAGCTGATTTCAGACATGAACTTCGGACATTGTCCGCAGAATCAGGTGGGGACATTTTCACGCGTGTGGCGCACAGCTGGAGATTGTAAGTGTTAAAAGCGTTACCCCTCGTCTAAATCAACCGCGGTATTTCCAGTATGTGGATACACATACTGGAAATACCGCGGTTGATTTAGACGAGGGGTAACGCTTCGGTAGAGCATGCAGGAGGCAGGATGTGATGCAGAATAGTGCAAAGTGGAAATCGCAGTGTTTTGTTTACAGCACTACTGACAGAAGATAGCCATGTTCAGTGGGGTCTTCTTCGAGTAAATGACCCTTCTTCTTCACCCTCGGATGTTTGTATTCTTCCATCTTTGCATCAGTCACATGATAAAAACACCGTCAACACCCCCACTCTATCGGTCAATGCTCCGGATTTCTCCCTGCTTCATTCACACATGGGGGTCAATCAGAAATGACCAGCTTACAGGGTAAAGTCTGTTTAATGTGCGGAACGACTGTTTTGGACATTTGCATTCACACACAGAGCCCCTCCAGATAATATCTAGAAAAGTTCAGGGTGACAGTGCGTGTCTGCAAGGGGCTTTGCTTTCCTATTTCCAGCCCAGAGACATACTGTGTAGATGAACTTTTGTCTCTAAATGGTCTATACTATGCATGCTGATGATGATGGTGCCTCCTACTTATGCTACCTAGTATTCACTCCATGGTAAGCATGCATTGGGTAGAAGCAAAGAAAAGTCCAAAGCAGCAATAAGAAATAGCCCATGACATAGACCCATGACATAGACATTTTATTTGTAAAATAGTAGGGCTGTTGTGGCATCAACTGGGAATTCACTGTATTCTTCTATTGTTATGCAGTCTTACAAGTAACATTACATAATGCAAAACACTGGAGTTTCCCACGTGTTTCAATAATTGGTTGCCTTAAAATGTGATCTAAAAGACAATGGGCTGAGAGAAAATATGCAGATGACAATTCTGTGTTTTTTTTTGTCTTGATGACAGGAACGCCTACTACAGTGCTAGGGCATAGTTTACAACTGAAGACTAATGCCAGAAGACAGAATTTTTTAAGGAAATTAAACTGTTGTACAGGATACATAATACTCAAAGGTGTTCCGTTCGATAATGACTCTGAAAGCTGATTTACTGAAACTGTCTACAGGCAACTACTGTAGTGTTGTCCTTAATGCCGGGTTCTGTTTTTAGGTTTTCCAATCTGTTACAAGGGAATTGTAGCAGTGGATCAAGGATGAACATTGACAGCTGTGCTGGGGAAACGGCACCCATTACTGGTCAGTACTAATTAGCTGTAACTCCTGTGAGGGTATGTATGTATGGAGGCACCAAAAGAAAAAGGAGTGTAGTTTGGAATTTTTTAAAAAAGCATAAAAGTACATTATTTTTTCTGATGAAAAGCAAAAACATTTTTTTAGAAATACAATAACAGTAAATAACGGATCAAGCTGAGGATGTATGAGAATATGTCATACCAACAGATGGCGCTATACTCAAATCATCCTTTGTCTTTAATTTAATGCAGAACGTTAGCTGAAAAACACTGCTGTTTCAGGTATCAGTTTCATGTTCGTTTGTTGCCAAATAATTGATATGAAAAATTAATTAACTTGCACGCACTGCATGTAGTTTCCCCTCTAGACAATCCAGAGAAATCTGACGGGGTCTATGCATCCATACCCGTCCATCCGAGTGGAATCAGTGAAGGGGGATTCAAAGCTTTATACGACTACCATGCCCAGGTGAGAGATAACCACCCCCAACCCCTGGAGCCCCAACCCAAGTCATTTCACCAGCCGATTAAGTACTTTAGGGTTTTCGTCCAGAGCTCTACATTTTTCACACATTACGGCTGTCATGATTTTGAAATTGATTTAATCGGTACCAAGGCAGTTTAACATAACTCCATTATACAACTGATCTGAACTGATGAGAATGTATGTAGTATTAGAGAAGCTCACTTCAGCATGAGCAGAGCACAGTTGTAGATTATTATGGCCCATATAACTGCCAGAGTATGCTAGCAACTCCCACAAGAGACCACAGTGAGGATGTAGTCTCTGCTGCGACTGATAGGGACCAGTAACAAACTTGAACCGCACATAGAGTTTTAAGGATGTATAGATAAACTGTGAACGATGCTTTTGTTATGCTTGGAGGGGTGGGCTTAAATCTGACACCACCAACCCCCACCCCTATATTTTACACAGACTCCAGATGAGCTGTCCATCTCAGCAGGGGACATCGTGACTGTCATTGATCAGGCAGCTGATGGCTGGTGGACAGTAGAGAGGAATGGGCAATCGGGACTGGTGCCGGGGTCCTACCTGGCCAAAGTGTGACGCAAGGCGTGTGACTGCTGATTCACACCCTGCCCACGCATCCCCGGGGGAATCCACCTGAATGTATCCGCTGTATAAATTTTCCTTAATGGTTTTAAGGTGTCAAATACATCCGCGGTACAAGTGACAGGGAAACTACCGATAGAAGAAATACAGAACATGGACCATTAGGGGATCGCTAATGTCACGATCCGATTAAAAGAATTGGCTTCATTTATTTATAGAAAATCTCGATTAATGAAATATGACAGCCCCATCCGGATGGTTATTTATATTGAACTGAACGTTAATTTACTGTAGTGAATGTTAAATTAATGTTATAATAATGCACAGCACAGGAACGCTACTCACCAAGAGTGCCATTTACATAGATGTGGTACTCTTTTAAATATATAATGGCTTTTTATATATAATAATATTTGAATAATCCAGCTGCTGAGACACCATTTGTATGTTTCATGTTGCACTATAAAAATGTTCTGGCCTTGGAATATGGATATGATCAGCCAGAGTTTCGCCAGAGATAAAGCACATAACCAGCCCCCATCTTCAATTTAGCACATTCCCAAATAATGACCCACACTGGATACCTGAAGGATGCCAGATTACACCCCAGGGCTGATCCTGCTCTCGTGCATCTAGGTCAGGTGACCTGAATTTCTCAAGTAGCAACAGGGAATGTTTAAATGGGGAAAAAATTGGTATACAGGTCTGTCAGGGTGCCCAGCTGCAAATACCCACACTTCTGGGAGATTTGGTTGCAGAAACTGACAGATGTAGCCAAACCCATGACGCTGTTTATGACAGTCATAGTTTAGATGGGATAAGACCATTAAAAAGCTGAAATACACACAGACACACACTCACACAGAGACTGACACACAGACTGACACACAGAGATACAGACTGACACACACATACTCATACAGACACACAGACTGACACACTCACTCAGACTGACACACACTCACACAGAGACTGACACAGAGACTGACACACACATACTCATACAGACACACAGACTGACACACTCACTCAGACTGACACACACTCACACAGACTGACACACACTCACACAGACTGACACACACTCACACAGACGCGCCCACACTTACACCCAGGCACCCTATATCAGTTCCTTCAGTTGAAGTAGCTCAAAGGTTTCAGGAGCTCTGATAAAGCGAACAGCTTGGATGAACTCAGCTGCTAAAATGAGTCATGGAGATAACAGGAATGAAAGTTACGCATCCATCTGCACTGCGTCCGTCTACCATTCCGGGCACTAATCTTACATCATATACTCTGAGGCTTCGACACAGTTTTCTCTTGTGATGATCGTGTTTTGTGTGACGATCACCAAGCTGAAAGTAGAAGGACATTGCATGGTGCAATAAAACACACTCCACACATCAGTTAGAGAGATACAGAAATGAATCAGAAAAATGAGAGTTACCTATGGCTCCAAGAAGTGTGAAATGTGTTTGGGACGTTTGCATGTTGCTTGTAACTAAAAGCACTTCTGTGAGGCAGACATTTGCAGACACATACCATGAGTAAATTGGAGAAACCAAGCTCTTTTCCATGGGAAAAGAGGTGAACTTTGCCCTTTCCTGCACAATGCCAATGTGGACATTCTGACTTCTCCCCTCCCTCCATAACAATGAGCCTTTGTGACCTGGCATTCTCTGCAGGGGGGGCGGGGGCAGGGTACCCTGTCCATGGTGACTCACCACCTGCCAGTTTCACTGACAAAAGTAATCAAGCAAGATAAAGGGAACCTCAGTAAAATCCAACAAAACATTAGGTCCTTTCGAATCACCTCCTCTGTGATATTTTTTAAAATTGGCAACGACAACAACAAAATCCACCATCTAGGCCTTGTTTACGTGAATAAAAGACCTTCAGGAGAAAGCTGCTTAAATCAAGTCTGAAATAATCATTTTTCGCAATTAATGAGCCAATTCAGAAACAGCTGTCATTTTTAAAGGCATAAAACATTAATATCCTAATAAATGGCCATAAAAATATGAACATAAACTGGGTCGTTTTCAACAATCCCAAATCTGAAACCATTTTCATACTGTGACATACAAGTATTACACGTATTGTTCTGTGGGACAAAAAAGTTTGTTTTTTATTTGGAATTTACAGATTAATTTCATGAAAGTTTCTTTCCCTAATCTATTTACATTGACTTCAGTTTTTACATCGGGGCGAGTTATTCTACGTAGTTACATCTTCAAATTAAATCTAATTCCTACCAGTCCACTTGACGTCACAAAGGAACACAGAACGGAAGAAAAAGAAACAAATGAAATGGTGTCATTTTTCACAACGTACTACGCAGTGCAAATTGGTCGATTCGAAAATACAGTCCGTTTTCAAAGCACGTAAGTGGAGTGCTGCATCCCCAGGAACATGGAAAACATCAGGAAAAATTTTGCAGTGTTTGATTGGACTGTCTTGACATGGGGTCCCTCTGCGAGTTACACTAACAGGACTGCTGCCACAGCCAGGTCTCAGAAAGCAGAAGGCTTTCATATTTATAAAATATCCCCCGAACCCTACACATAGTGCAAACTGCCACGTGAGGAAATAAGACATTCCAAATATCGCTTCATACAGTAGATTCCAGTTGCCAACAGAAGCCGCGAAACATCCGATACAAAAGTAGGGGTTCCCCAACAGCCAAAAAATACAAATGTTTTAATGCCATTTCAGACACTGGCCATCAGTATTTTACAGCGGTTTGAAATACTTTAGGTTAACAGAGCAGTTTTTGATGTGTGTAAATAAATAGGATCCCCGCGCCCAGTGTGAAGAGCAAGCAGAGAGGGACTGTTGGGGTGGGGGGGCTGACTTCAGACTTCGCTCCTCTTCAGGCGTATGTGCTGCCACTCACCAGCAGCTCATAGGCAGGGTCACGACCCCTCCGGCACAGAACCACGCAGGCACACAGCATGCCCAGCATCTAGAAGCAAGACAGGCAGGCAGAATTATCAGCTTTAGGATGGAGACATGCTCACATGGATTGGTTCAGGTGGGGGGTGCGGTTAGAAATCGCGGTCAGAATAGGGGCAGGGCTGGAATTCTGGCCTTGAATGGGAAATGGGATACATGAACCCTGGAACGTGACACAGGCAGATGCTGAGCAACGCCAAGCTTCCCCATTGTGTAAGACAGGCCCAGCCTGAGGGCTAACACAAAGAGAACCCCTACAAATGAAAGGCACGCCCCGTAGCCCAGGCCTTGTACATGGGCTCTTACATGCAACAGGCCAGCAAACAGCATGAAAAGGTTCCTCTATTCATATGCGATCTCCTGCACTGTGAAATAACTAGCAGTGTAACACGAGCTCTGAGCCTGAGCCTCAATTATGATTGTGGGTCTGCCCGGGACAGACAGACCTGTGGGGAATTAGCCTGGCAGCAAAAATTCCCCTAGACAGAAGAACAGCAGAGTTACTTTTCTTACTGCTGACTGCATTTCCCAGCATCCCCAGCACACAAACCATACCAGCCCAAGTGATTCCGCAGATAAAACTTTAAAAAGAAAAAAAAATCTATACATACAAATTTTGTCCACACTGAACAGAGTGAGGTTCATGTGGAAATTCTGCCTGCTTTGTCACCCACCCCCACCCCCCTGCCCAGATCATACAAAGGGGGTGGTAGGAACAGCACCGCCAGATAAAATTTCACTAGGAAGAGGGATAATGTGACCGTGTGTTAATCATCCACTGTTCTACCTACCGTCTCCTTAATATCCCTCTCAGCTAGTTTAGCTCAGGTTATAATGAAGATTTAATGAACAAAAAAAAATACATAAAGCAAAACTGACCAAAAGAAAAGGTTTCGAAAGGAGAAAAGGCAGAAATGCCTCACAGCAGGACTGTCAGCAGACTTGTTAACTGGAAATAACAGATGGGGAGCCTGCTTCTGCTGTATAAATAAAATATGTGGTGGGAAATTTACTGCACATTTAGCAGTCTGCATTATACAAAACGGCTCACAGGGAGACACACAGCGTCCTTTCTAGGTTACTTAAAAGCAGTTGCTTGTTCTGAGTCATCATGAGGGGAGTCTGAGTCGGAATGCTCTTCTGGTCCTGGGTGCACCTTCTGCTAGGCCCCTTTAGGGTTTATACTGCACATTAAGCCCTTACACAACCAAGCCAGTGGGGGAGTAGGCAAGCTATATACCCTGCCTTACTGGAACAGTATTCCTACTCAGTACTGCATTACTGCAGCTCTACCCCTGCTCTAAACCCCACCTTACTGGAGCAGTACTCATAGTCAGTAATTTATTACTGTAGCTCTTCTCCTCCTGTATACCCCACCTTACTCCCACAGTACTCCCACTCAGTACTGCAGCTCTTCTCCTCCTGTATACCCCACCTTACTCCCACAGTACTCCCACTCAGTACTGCAGCTTTTCTCATCCTGTATATTCTGCATTAATGCAACAATACTCTTAGTCAGTACTGCATTACTGCAGCTCTACAATACTGTAGTTTTAATAGTGCTAATTAATTAATTAAATAAGTGCTAAATGAACCAACAAAATCCTTCGTCCTCCATAACAAAAAATGGTTAATTGTCCAATGCAATTATCAGCATTATTTTAGTAGTTATGTCTGCCGCTGCCAATTTTGAATATTGACTAAATATTGGGTGGCAACATCACCAAGACACATCTGACCGATGTCGATGTCTTAACGTTTAAGTAACATTGGCAGATACCGGTGGACCTCTAATTACTCTCATGAACGGCTCATTAGGGACATATGTCCATATGTCATTGTTTTCTCTTATTTCATACCAATACATACTCCAATCAAGCATCCTCTTGTGCTGATATCCAACAAGAACAATTCATTTACAATAAAAACTCATTAAGTCACCACCAACAGATAGAGATTAGTCTAACACAAATACCCAAACTTATTAATACTGACTGTCATCCCAATTAAGTTATACAAATGAAACAATACAGGTCTGTCTGCATGTGTATCTTACACGAAAGCGACAGCTTGTCCTCAATTCTTATTTCAAATTCTTGTATGTTATTTCATGGTTCAGCTACTATGTCTGGTGTTCATTGTTTTGCGCTTATGTACGCTGCATGGTGTTGTAGTTGTTGGCTACTGAACCGAAAAGATTAGTAGAGCCCCACAGATTACTGATGTGGAATTTGTTGAAAATCACTTTTGTTATTTACCTGTATTGACGCAAATGTCAGTGCCGCCCAGATGACGTACATCATGATCTCCTTCAATTTCTTCACAACAAGAGCTTCACAGCCCTGGAGAAACACAACAAATGCATCGCAAGAAACAACAAGTGTCACACAATGCCATTAAAAAGCATTACAAAGAACTGACTGGCATCTTTACAATACAGTCCTAAAGGAGCGATCCACCAGTATACCCATTACAAATGTGTAATTTAAGAATGCTTTGTGGTGTAAAGGTTAAAGACTGGGAGGCATTCTATGAAGGTAGGTCCTTAACCTAAATGACTCAATCCTGATTAAGCCACAATGATGATAACCGGAATAAATGGAGTTAAAAAGAAAAATGCAGTGGAAGGTGAAACAGATACTTAAATCCCCATTCCCACATGAGTCATTCCAATCGCTTTGACCATAACATTTATGAACCATTCTTAATTATGCCTTCATGTACGTTAAATCTAGAAAAGTAGAAGATGTGATAGAAAAGTCAAACTAAAATGAACAATAAATAAAGGTAATAAACCCTCAATGTAAACTGAGAAAAGGATCATGGCTCTCGTAAGTAGGATCAATAGCAAAATTGCTGCTAAGCTGTCAGAGAACAAGGAACGTCAGGGAATTTCACATTTGACGGCCCTCTGACTTGATTACAGTGGGAAGATCAGCCCCCCTCTTTATCATCCTGTCACAATGGGATACAAACAAGTGAAAGTTCATTATTAGTGTGTCGCCCTCAGTCATTGCCGTTAACACAAAATCAATGCACTATATGACCAATTTATTCACAGACAGTTTGTAGCCTTTGCTGGGGCGTGGAGGGCTTTCGCTGATACTGAAGCTGTCCGTCATCAAACCGAAATATAGTGGACCAGTTATCCTCCTGCATCAATCCCCCAGTTTATTCCCACTGCTATCACTGCCAACCAGCCATCCGTCCTCCTGCCCACAAACGCTGCTGCCCCAGGCCGCCTAGGCTGGGACCGATCTCCCTCACGCCTCACCTCTGGGTAGAGATCTCCCGGGCGGGTGAGGGATCCGGTGCAGTTTACGACGCCAGGCCTGCAGCAGCTGACGGGGACGCTGTTGTTCCTGACCTCCTTGAACCAGCGCGTGTTCCTCCAGTCTGAGTAGTTGTGAATGCCGCAGCAGTGAAGCTGAGTGTGAGAGAGACAGAAACGTGGAGCTGAAGATGGTGACCATCACAAGGTGTAGCATCAAACCTTACTTAGCCTACCCGCTATACATTCAACAGACATAAATTATAAGTCATTAATTAGTTAGCTTACTCTCTCCATAAGAAAACAGAACCTCAGGCATTACGCTAAGTCACGCTTCTATAACATTTAAGGTTCTTTGTTTCCCATCAAAATCAGCTTAAAATGTTTGATAAACCTTTATTACCTGTCTCTGCACATAGTCGATGGCACGGCTGGGGGCATCTGAGTTTGTCCCATTGTATTCCTCGTACACCTTCTGGATGGAGGAATCGACCTCGTCTTCAACCTGAATAAAACAGCTTGTTTAATGAGATGCCATTAATAGGACTCACACAATGCTCTCAGTATTCAGCAGATGGGTAACTGACACAGTGACTAAGCAAGAATGTGGGTCACTGCTGAACTGGTGCAACTTGACTTGGGTCTTTAGAAACCTGTTAAGTTACATTTCAAATTCCAAACATTTCATCTAATTCAGAGTAACATGGACTACATCTAAAGCCAAAGTATGTTCTTAATTTTTAAGCCTATCAGGCTATAATTTTAGGAAATGAAGGCTCGTGGGAAAAGACTATGCACTATAATGTAATGTGAAAATAGTTTGGAGTCAGCTGTGCCTCACAGTTTATGGCGTGACGGTAAACCTGGACCCACGTACACCATGGAGTACCATTACCTTGGGTATGAGACACACAGGTGCTACAATAACATAGTAGTCAATGCTTGAAATGTTTTAAAATGTCTTCTGGAATGACATTAAATTCTATAAGTGGCCCACTGTAAATGTCCAGAGGGGTGTGTGAACAGGATGTTTGAGACAGTGCCAACACATACACAGGTGTGGCTCAGAGGGCATGCTGCAAGCACTTAATTACCAGGATCCAACGTTACACTTAACATTTACTTCCTTCTAAATCAACTACGATGAGCTTAACCAATCTCCTAAGAATTTTTCAATTTATCTTGATAGAAACCCAGCCCACTTCAACATTTGCCAGACAAAGTAAGACCCACCTTTGCTCTGTACACGTAACCTAGAACCACCACCACCACTTCTGTAGCAAACACCAGCAACAGAATTATCACAAACTGTTGGGGTAAAAAGAGATTAATGAATTCAGAGATTCCTGTTACAAAGAATCTTGCAAATGACATTTGTGAAAACTAATTACACAAAGTGTGTTTATTTATGATTAATGCCTTGACTAGACCCTCAAACTTTGACCCAAATTTCTGTTTAGTCTACAGGAGTTGTTGGCTAATAAGTTGTTCCCTGAGTGGCCAGCAGGGGTCCTGGCCATGAGACTGGGCATAAGCGGAAACAGGCCCACATTCCCAGGCTTCCCCTTACTGTTGCCAGGCCACAGCGGCTCTCTCGTATCGTGGCGCAGCAGCCGATCAGCCCAATGATGAACAGGAGGGTCCCAACAGCGATGATGATGACGGCGGGGATGAGTGTGTACACGTCCTCAAAGAAATGCTCGTAGTCATCGTATGTGATGAACACGTAGGCTCCGACGTAGCACAGAATGCCAGCTGCCGCCTGTAAACACACAGGGAGGAGAAAGATAATCGGGAGCTGGGTCCACCTGTTTAGTGCTGCTGAAGTCAAAGGTCATGGAGTGTCCAAGTCTTAGTGTGAACAAACATTGTCTAGTAGACAACTGGAATGAAAACAATAGCCAACTTAACATGTTTTTGGACCCTTCAGGACAGAGGCCATTGTGTGTAGAAGACGTCACGGTCACAGATGGTTTCCTATCCTTAGTGATGTGTTGATGTCTGTCAGTTAATGCACTTAGTACAGTATTGACAATGCTGTACATAAAGAATAATGGGTGCTGCAATTCCGAGGCAGTGGGAAATATGATGTATATGGCAAGAAAGGAGAAGAATAGAAAATGTTACATGAAAGCTGTAGACAGAGAACAATAAGAGACACAGAGTGAATACCGCGTGTAAAAAAGAAGCTATAAACTTGGCAGAAAGTGATTCAGAGAAGCATACACCTTTCCTACAAGGAGGCTGTCCTCATTAAGTGAAAATTACAAAGAAAAGTATACAAGATCTCCTCTTGTCACCCGGTGAAAGGTTGTGAGTGTTTAGCGATACCTTGTGTGGTGGTTTGAGTGATGACCTGCCCAGTCTAGCAAAAACACAAAATGCTTCACCGACATAGAGGTCAAACCTAATCTCCTCAAGCAGAAGAATACAGACATAGAAATCACTGATGTTTTCTCAATTAAATGAAGAGGTCTTATAAGTTCTACATCATATTGATGTCTTAAAGTCATCCAGATGTTACCAAATACTAAAAAAATTGAGAAATTCAAGCACAAATGAACTTTAATCACAAGATGAATTCACTGGAGAGATTCTGTCAGATCTAGCTATTTTTAGATTCGCTTTTGAAATCAGTGTTGAAAGCGACATTTTATATTTATATATTTAACTTTTTCATCAACTTCCGTGACAGAGGCCGTGTGTCTAAAGAATACAGGCGTTTTCTCACTGTCGCTCTCGGCGACAGACAGATTTGACAATGCGCACAATTACAAACGAACGCTCAGCACTGCGGAGACATGCATCTTGATCTCTGCCACTGCTCATAAATAATCATCAGGGACAGCTGCTGTCCCGTCTGAAATCTGCTGATGATGAACTGTCCATGGGTCAGCAAGCCCTGGATCTAGCTCACTGCTTACAGTAATACCAAAACTGGGAGGAAAATGTAAAAATTATTTCTGAACAAACAAGCAATATATACTCTCCTAAAATTATACCCATTCTGTATTTGATCATGGGAGATATTTCTAATATCAGCTGAACTCTGCAGCTCAGATCCTGATATCACTAAACTATGTTATATGCCCTTTTTCACTGGAAGCTGCCTAGTGACAGAGTATTACTGCCATCATGCCAATGGTTGAGGTGAGTGGGTGGAGGGGGGTAGATCAGGTGTTTTAATGTTACCCCTAGGCTGTTGGTACTGTGCACAGCAAGACCCAGACAGCCACTCCTTCCAGTATCCAGCCTGGATCCAGCCAGCTAACAAGGGGTGCATAGGAGCACGTGCCACGCCTGCCTGGGTTTCTCTGTAACCATCACCCTCTACCCCCTCCCCCCCCCCCCAGCCAGGACCAAAAGAGGCTACATCAGGTCTTCAGGCCAAAGGGTTTCCAATTCATCATGCAATGTTTGCAAAACCTACTTATCTCCTTTCTCCGTGAAATAATACCTTGTAATTACTGGCGCCCTGCCAATCCACTATTCAGTCATATTTCTCACATTCTCCAGATCAAATTATAATCTATTACGAAATGAATATGTTGCGCTCGGCATTTTAGGCGTCTCTGGTGAACTCGGGAATGCACCGTTAAACGCGTCTGGCACACAGTACATGGCTAAAATTATGCATTGTGTGCACATACCTCTGGGCACGTCTGAAAGAACCGCATACCAAAGAAATCCATCACCATCACACAGAGACATAGCAATAATCTGAGCTAATTTATATCTGTAAATAGGTGGCACAGACAGACACACCGGAATATTTTCCTGCTTTTATTATTGCTGTAGCTATGTGCGATATAGATAATTATGCACCACACGCACAGTAAGGACGTTTCACCAGGTAACACAAAGCCTCAGAAAACGATTTGCGAAGCAGGGAACGATTTAAAGAAAATAACGATCGCGGTTCTTATATTAATGACCATGGCCGAGACGCTACGGAGTTTCATTCTTGCGCAGACAGCTGAAGCTGTAACCTTCCATAGAAACAGCCGCATCTCCACTTTAACTACCGCTGGCAACCAAGAGGAGCGCAACTTCGCCACAATATATAATATTACATAATATAGCATTATATAATGTTGCATTGTGTCTTGTGTTATTATATAGAATGTAATTTTCTGCACTGGATTCCACACCCCCCCTCATTTTATGGCACCACATTTAGGTAGAATTATGTACTCTTAAGTAAGCACAATGCACAATAGAGCCAGCTTCCTCTCCGGAGACGACTGTCCCAGCGCTGCGATCGTCCCCCCTCTAATCCAGGCTGGATAGCAGTCTGGCGACGCACATTGCTTCTCCCTGTGTAGTCGCAAAATCTGCTGCGCATATCTCAACCTTTCTGACCATTTCGCACACAGAAATAATAGCAAAAGGTTTGCTTACCCAGAATATTAGGTTAAGGAAAACCAGAACTGTCTTCGAAGACGTAATACCGCACTGGCCCATATTTCCTTTTAAATAATTTCTTATTCTTGTGCTGAACGCTCCTCGCCGGCTACAGTGTTAAAATGGCTGTCGGGCTGCCTTGCTGTACTGGCCCGCGCCTCTCCCAGTGTCTCATGAAATCGCCACCAGCGCACAAGTCTGTCGGACACGGTCACGTGACTCGATGAGCTCATCGCTTCTGCAGCGCAGCGGACGTGTGCTTTATTAAAACGTGCGGCTTATTAAAAGAACTCTCACGATGCAATGAACTGCATTATTGCATTTCTATTCGTCTTACAGCGTATATGTTTTAGAGTGTGCTTAATACTGTGAAATGTAACTGCGGGGAACGCATAGAAATTTAGCATCTATTATGCTCTTTTCTGCTCATGTTAGTTATTACGGTGAGAATAGTTTTGTGTTACGAAAACACTGAAGGCCTATTGACCTTTTCTCAGAACGCCAAGTTTAACAATGAATTATAAACAGGAGTAAGATGTGTTTGTAGTGACATCATGACGTTCTGGAAGGACAACATTCTTTTCTGGTCACCTAAATCCTCTCCAACTTCCTTCACCTTTTGGGAACCAGACTGGGTACAAAAAAAATCACACGATCTTACATCTAAAGGATTCCAGTGTTGAGCTTACCGTAAAATATTCACTCTTCGCTTCAGACATTCACCTTGGACCATTGACTAAATGATTAACTGCCTTACTGTGTTATCACGGCATGATGAAAATGATCTTAATACTGCTCACACCCTGGAATATGCAAGTCTATCACAAAATTAAAACTTCATTGCTTGCTTATTCTCATTTTGTTCGTTAACTTGTAGACACCCATGGTTTTCGGTACACCCATGACAGGTTTGCGGTGTGTTATATACAAAGCTGTCAGTGACAATACTGCACAGGAAAAACTGTTAAATGTACGAGTATAAATTGCGAAAGGAAAATAAAAACATGCGTATTTTGTCTGAATGGCTTTCTTTCATGGCATTTCTTGTTAAATATATAATAATTTGATGTTCTGTTTTTATGTGGTAACTGAAATGGGTACCGCAAATTATAGAACAGTTTTATAACGTGTGCAAAATGCTGACCTCTAGCGGTAAAAAGGGATGGAAGAATGGCTGTTGTGTAGCCTCCGTAACCATAAACACTAATTAAGTATCATTGGTTTATTGTTTTATTAAGCATCATACTTCATTTGTTATGGGAGTGACTCTTTACATATGTGTACAAGTGAACGAGTTACTTTAGCACTGCGTTACATTTAATAAAAATACAACCTAATTTTCTAGAAGGTTTTACTCAAACATTTGATCCTGATTTGTTAATGATTTATTTACCTGTCTGGTACACAATAGATTCTGGGTTTTGTATTCCAAAGGCACCTGACACAGAAACTCATGTTGCTGACATGTGACTCGAGTTAATCTTACCACCAATTCTTTTCAAATACAAAATTGCATGTACTAATCAGATACTGTACCATTTTGTTTGCAAACTTTTCAGTATAACCATAGAACGCAACAGATACTTGTATTGCCATCCATCCATCCATCCATCCATCCATCCATCTATCTATGCTTCCATCTATTTTCTATACTTGTTTGTCCCATGTAGGGTCACAGGAGTCCTGAGCCTATTCAGAAACTACGGGTGCAAGGCAGGGAAAACCCAGAACAGAGCACCAGCCCATTGCAAGGCATCATTTGCATTTGTATTTATTCATTCATTTACCTTACATCCATCTTTTAATCACCTATCCTGGCCTGTGATGCAAGGTTATTCAATTATTACTCATTTTTATTTGTTCACTAGACATAGAGAGACAAGTACAGCTTATTTGTTGTGTTCCCATAAACTATCACTGATTACCTCAATATCGGATTGTGTTGCAGTACAACACTGCAACAGGGATATCAACTGTAACCCGATCAACACAACTCTGAAATATTTATAACCTGTTCATTTTCGTATCTCACTCTCTTCAATTATGTAGCAATTCCAAGCAATAAAACTGAAGGTCTCTCTACAAAAATATGAGTAAACAATTGAATGATACACATTACATTCAGAGTTGACTCTGGAGAGCATTGCTTGCATAAACAAACCTGCCATTCATCCTATGCAAATTGAGGCCAAAGTGAACAGTAGGTCCTTTGTAGGGTTGATGTAAACCTGCTTCACTGCTGCTTTTCCGTCAGTCAAGCGGCGATCGATTTCCTGAAGTCAAAGTAGGTCTGACAATTTCTGAAAGGTTCACAAAGCCATTGGCATTTCCAAGATATGATTCACCTTTTCATCCATTTTCCGGACCCACTTGTTTTGTGCAGGGTTGTGGGGGTCCAGAGGCTACCCTGGAAGCTCCGGGCACAATGTATGAAATAATGCAGGATTATTGCAGGGCAAACATAAGATAAGATAAACTGTCGATCCAAGGGGAGAATTCTTGTGCACAGAGCAGCAAGGTACATAAACTACAGACAAAAACTACAAATAGTGCAGATGACATTTAAGAACAAATTTAAGAAGAACACATTACATCCTGAAAACGAACGCTAAGCAAATAAATAGAAAGGAAAGAGGACATAATTGCTTACCTGGCATTACCTGTGATACGATACCCACACATCATCCCCAATAGTGACGTCCCACCAACTGTATGCAATAATGAAAGGGCCAACAATTATTCAATAGAGCCATGGTCTGTATATCTTTATTCAGTCATTTCACATGTGCTGCTCTATCAACTCTGAATTGTTTACGATAACCGTGGTTTTCTGTCTAATGCAATGGACAACTGACCAATACTCAGTGATGTATTCGCTCTGAAAATCTGTTTAATTAACATGATTTCCCAACAGCATAACCCACGGTCAATATGAAATTATATTCTACATTTTACATTTTCATTTAGCAAACACCAAGCTGGAGAGACGTACAGGGTTTGAATAATAGAAATTTAATGAACTGGCTCCTGAGTATACTGCACTGATGGTATGTCGCTCACAGTATTGATTAAACTCAGTATAGTATATTCATTCCAATGCAGGACAGTAAGACTCATACAAAATATAGGCATTATCAAAAAATGCTGAAGAGGGAGCTTACATTTTCATGTACAAGGAACTCATAAAACAATCTAATACAAAAAATACAACAAACATATCATGTTTCCCTCTGTCATTCCTTCCAGAAATTACCGCATTTACCTCCCAGTTAGGTAATCATTTGGATCAAAGCCAGCTCGGTTAACTAATATGACTGCTGGCGTGAGACGGTGGCGACTCACAGTGGCAACACCTTGTTCCGGCCTTCCACCTTCACGGCGGGTAATGGCGGGCAGGTGACGCCAGTGTTACACTGCAAAAACAGTGCAGTGCTAATGTTTGAAGTGAATGTGAAAAAGTGAGCATTTGCTTTGATAAAGAAGAAGTGACTCAGCAGATCTGATAACTGCGGAATGCTTGTTCTGCCAGTCGGGGTGATGGTAGGAAATGAGTAAGCTTCAGAGAAAGTAACCGCAGGTAGAAATGAGGCCAATGCAGATGGTAGGTGTCTGCTGTTTTGCAAGGGCTGATGGTGGTTAGTTGGTGAAGAGGTTCTGAGCCTTTGATCTGCAGGGCAGACTGAAGACCTAGTATTAACACGTTTGTATCTAGTGAAATTAAAAACCAGATGGACAACTGTGTTTTGGCCACACATGTGAGAATATTCTACAACGGTGTTTCCCAAACCAGTCCTCAGGGCACACTGGACGGTTCCACATTTTTGTTTTCTCCCAGTTCCCACCATTAGGTATTCAGAGCTCCTGATTGCTTTGGTGAGGTGTTTTGGGAACTGGGATAAAACGAAAATGTGGAACTGTCCAGTGTGACCAAAGGACTGGTTTGGGAAACGCTGGTCTGCAAAGTCTACAAAAGGACCTGAGGGAAATTGAACAATATGAAAGTTGAAGAACAGGTGAAATCTTCAGATCTTGTAGACATTTTCCAGCCGTCATGATCGACTGATCTGTCTAATGGAGTTTAATGAACGAGCTGTCATTTGTGTGAAGTTCTGGCCACCATGGGGGTTATTAACATAAAAAGCGATAAGATGAAGCCTTGCTTCTTGAAATACAGATTAACTTAACAGATTAATCACCAGAGCTGGATAGTTCAGGTCCATAAAGTAACAATCCAGACTAAGATTTGATTTTTACTTTCTGGACCTGAACTATCCACCTTTGCTAATCACACAACATTCAAGCAGGAATGTTCTTCAAATTTCTTCATATGTTCAATTCTGATGTGATATTTCTGAACTGAAGTGTAATAATTCAATTACCCTTATGCTTAAAGGCAGGTGCTACACTGAAAAACAGTGAGGGGTAAGTGGCTTGGTTTACACTCTGTGTTATGTCTAGCAATGGATACTGTCATTCTATGATGTTGCATCATCTGTTAAAGGTACAGTAATGAAAGTGCCACAGATATGAATTGATAGAGTCACATACAGATCCTGTAATCAATGAAAGAATCCCCATGTGATCTCACATCCCTTGAACTTTAAATGCATGTAAAGAAAATCTGTTAATGTTTACTGACTTCAGAATTAGTTGGTAAGAGCATGGAAAATATTCAGAGCAGAGACGTGTTAACTGTGGCCTAATACAGAATTAGCATATTATTTATTAATGCCATAGTGAAAATATCATGGATGGAATCTGGAGTGATCGGCTGTAGGAATGGTAAGTAGAACATTCCAAAAGTTGTGGTGCCACTTAGAAGATGCACTGGTGGAAGATCAGAGCTGTGAATTTAAGAAAATGTACATGGGTAACTTGTGTCATTTCTCATGTTAACAGCTGTAGAAGAGCTGGGTGACTGGGGAAGGGTGCCTCTTTTGCACATATATGTGTGTGTGTGTTTTATATATAAGATTACCTGTCAGTGCTAATCAATGCTAAATTTAGCTGGTAGTGACAAGATAGCAGGCACAGTGTCAAAACCTCATGTCAGATTGTCCATTACATGGTCGGGGGCGGGGCCCCCCCCCGCCGCGCCCGGCGCACCGCCGGGACGGCGCGGAGACACTGGAC
>JAODJX010000020.1:8706728-8726344 GCA_026776945.1 Isichthys henryi
CAGAGACACACACACACAGAGACACACACACACACACACACACACAGAGAGACACACACACAGACACACACACACACAGACACACACACACACACACAGACACACACACACACACAGACACACACACAGAGACACACACACACACATACACACACACACACACACAGAGACACACACACACACACACACACAGAGACACACACACAGAGACACACACACACAGAGACACACACACACACACATTATTATTGAACACCTCATTGCTACACTTACCTCTGAAACACCTACTTTACCACTTTTATTCTCTCCTTTCTTCCCTTCCCTCCCACTTTTTCTTTATATACTAGTATTAATGTTCGTACTTGTATTTAGCTTTATTGATGGTTGAAGTAAAAAATTTTGTGATCACCGACCACATACTTCCGCCCTTTTATTTTCTCAATGTCTATTATTATGACTATTATTATTTTTATAGTATATCAGTTGCAATCCAACCGCTTCCAAAGTTTGTTCCTCTGCCACCCTTTTCACCGAGGAGGGTCCCCGAGCTTGTCTGGGGTGGTGGTCCTCCGGCCCACCGGGGATGGGCCCCCTGAGATGGTCTGGGGTGGTGGCCCTCCGGCCCACTGAGGATGGGCCCCTGAGCTAGTCTGGGGAGGTGGCCCTCCGGCCCACTGAGGATGGGCCCCTGAGCTAGTCTGGGGAGGTGGCCCTCCGATCCGCCAGGGATGGGCCCCTGAGCTGGTCTGGGGTGGTGACCCTCCAACCCACCAGGGATGGGCCCCTGAGGTAGTCTGGGGTGGTGGGCCTCCAGTGGCCGCTTTCCTGCCTACTAATCTCTCCTGCCCTGGACTGGACCAACCTGCATGACTTTTAATGCATCATACTAGTTCAGCACTTGCTCTCCTAATCTTACAGAAAAAAACCCAAAACCCAACAAACCAAGAAAAATGACAAAACCAAACAAAGTCCATTCTAGAATAGGGGTAGCGGGTCGTTTCTATGCGCAGTTTGCCTGGGGCAGGCTTGTCATTGGTGAGGTGCCATCTTAGGGGCTGCCATTCCTCTCCCTCTGGCCTGCCCACGGTGGACGGTGAGCCCGGTTTTCCTTGGTTGACCTTACGACAACCTTCCTCCCATTCAGTCCCCAACACAGACACACATGCTCATGCACAACACATGCCCACCATAAAGGGGGAAGTACTGTATGCAACCTAAACAGTTCACACATTCACTGGACGATATCACTTCATGGTTATGTCACTGTATTTTTCTTATTGTTTGTCTATTTATTTATCCTTTTGCTTGCTTTTTGGGTTGATTTTATAATTGTTTTTTCTCTTTCTTCTGTTCAATCTTTTCTTTCCACAATTTGATGACACCTTGTTGTATGTATTTCACTCTTTGTTAAAAAAAAGAAGAAAAAAAGAAATACAATGCCGTCTAGATATTGTTAATGTTGTAATGACTATTATAGGTGGCTGGTTTTAATGGACAATCTACAAAGCAGATACTTCTGTGTTCCAGTGGCACATTGTGTAAACTGGTGCTAAGTTATTTTAAAAGACTAATTCATCATTAGATAATCCTTGCGCAATTATCTTAGCATGGCTGAAGACCATTGTACCTGTGGAAGAAATAATGCTCATTTTCTTCGGGCCGCTTGGGTATCTGGAGTATCAGCATTTCTGCACTTGATTATGGTCTCAGAATGGCCAGAAAGAGTGAACTTTCTTCAGAAAGTCATCTACTGCTTTGAGAGATGACAGCTATTTCTCGTGAAAAATCGTAATGCCATTCTAATACTGAAGGAACTGAAGGTGTGCTCTACTCCCTTCACAGAACAGCACAGACTCGCTCTAAATAAGACACTAAGATAAGTGGGAGGCTTTGGGGAAGACGGTGGCGCAGAAGGTAGTGCTATTGTTCGGCAACCGGAGGGTTGCAGGTTTGAGCCCTAGTTCCTCCTGACCCCATCAAAGTGTCCTTGAGCAAGACACTGAACCCCAAATTGCTCCCGGTGAGCAGGTTGGCGCCTTGCATGGCAGCCTCTGCCACTGGTGTGTGAATGAGTGTGTGAATGTGAGGCATAATATGTAAAGCGCTTTGGAAAAAGCGCTGTATAAATGCAGTCCATCTTTGGTATGTATGCAGGAGCTCTGTTTGCAGCTCTATTAACCACCCACCCATTTTCTATACCTGCTTGTCCTGTGCAGGGTTGTGGTGTCTAGAACCTGACTCAGAAACTACAGGCACAAGGCAAGAAACAACTCAAGACAGGGCAGCAAGTTCTGCCAACCCATCACAGGGCACACATAACATTCACAATTTAATATCTTCAAGTTACCTTAGCATTTTATTGATGTGGAGGGGGGGGGGTCCTGGCAGGAACATTCAGACTTAACATGTAGAGTCACAGTAGATACTCAAACACTGCCCCCAGAGGTGGGAGGCAGCAGTACCACAATGTGCCACCGTGCTTTATTATTTGTCAACCAGCAGCCACAGAACATCAGATGCTGGCCTTCTAAGAAAAAAGCCATATCTGAGACAGGAAAGGATCAAAATGAGCCAAGGATGGAGACATTGGACAGAGGATGATTAGGGGGAAAAAAAAGTGTTATCTAAGTTTGAGGTGTTTGGATCAGATAGAAGAACATTTGTGAGACACAGGACAAATGAAAAGATGCTGGAGGAATTCTTGATGCCATCTGTCAAGCATGGGGGAGGAAATATGATGGCGTGGGGGAGCTTTGCTTGGGATGCAGGATATTTGTACAGTGTTACAGGAATCCTACAATTTCACCCTACAACAGTGACCAAAGCTCTGCTACAAATTATGCAAGATCTTTTTGGGGAAGAAGCAGTCAGCTGGTTTTCTGTCTGTAATAGATGAGCCAGCATAGAGGATCCCAACCTTACTGAGCTATTGTAGGAGCAGCTTGACTGTATGGTACAAATAAGTCAATCGAGTAAATCCAACTGGTGGGAGGTGTTTTAGAAAACATGGAGTGAGTGTTCTGCAGATTGCCTAAAAAAAATCGACATTGGGAATGTCAGAGGTCTGCAAGGCTATCAATGCTGCAAAGGAAGGATTCTTTGATGAAAGCAAATTTGAAGCTCAAAATTAATTCAAGCGAAAAACCATTATTTCTAACCTTGTCAATATCTTAATGTTTTCCATTCATTTTGTAACTTATCTGATGAATGAAAGTTTTTCACGGAAAACGTGAAATATTCTGAGTGATACCAAACTTCTGACAGGTACAGTAGGGTCTATCTGTATGATGTTTACCCTGTGTTGTCGTGTCCCCTTGTTCATAGCCATGTCACCCTACAAATCCACGGAAGCTTATTTCACAGTATAGCTACTGTAACATGTTTAATTCTGCAATACCATTCTGACAGCTAAAATGACATTTTAAATCAAATGCAAAATAGCTATAAAATATAGTTGAAGCTTAGTACTTTTCCAGCAGATATCCAAAACAAATCAACCGTAGAAGAAATGTTCATCTAGTATAGCACTTTCTGCATCCATGTAATACACACATCCATCCATCCATCCATACATGACCCAGATCCTATCCCATGTAATACAGTAATTGTTTATAAACAAACCTTCCCAAAGGTACAGTGAACATCCTTAAGGAAGCTGGCTGAGTTACATTTGGCCAAGTGAATTGTACATTTGAGTTAATTTTTAATGCTAACTGTAGCTTTTCCAGATTTCTATGCTTATCTCATGCTTGTAAAACAACATAAAAATGTTCTGCATTGCCTAAGGTCTTCTGACAGGGCTTATCCTTTGCAGCTATTGGCAGGTCAGTCCTGCATCTGACCTCTGCTCATATTCACCAAAGATGGGATGTCAAAGGTTATCTTAAGGCCTCAGGATGGTTACAGGGGCCAATGTGTAAACAGAGTCCATATTTTTTCATACTGATGTTATTGAATTTTATAATCATAAGTTTTACAGTTTAAGATGTCTAAATTTCTAAATATTATTCATATAATTTTGATTTTACCATGGGCACTGTAGCCATGCTTGATGTGACTCCTATTGCTGCAAGTTCATTTTTGAAATTGTACCTTTAATGTGAATTATAACAACCCAAACCTTAACAAATGGGAAAAAAAGAATACATAAATTTAATTAAAAAATGCCAGCTATTTGGAGATGAGCTTTGTTCAGATCCTATTAGTGAAATATAAACAGATGAATTGACCCATTATGCTAAACCTATGAATCCAAATTCAATGAGAAATTTGGTGGATTTCTCCAGCTCTGATGGGACCTTCCGTGCTGTTGGTTAGAAACAGCAGGTCTCCATGGTGGAAGGCTCGCTCCACGCTCCCACGTCAACAAAATACTTCTTTTTGGTAATTGATCAGCTATCGGCGGTGCAGCTCCCCACACTGTACACTCCGACTTTCCCGTGAAACAGAGCCAAATGAGCCCGTTGAACATCCCAAGCACACCGCTTACCTAAGTTAATTACCCATACCTGGTACTTATGTATCCGCGCGCATCGTCCAGGAGATCCAAGGACAGCATGGTCGGTGTCTGTCGGGATCAGACAGCTCTGAGACCCGGCAAATCGAGTCTGGTTTCCAGTTATCTTCTAGGGACCTATGCTAGGCATCTTAAAAATCCAGTCAAAGGTGCGTTTATTAGCGAAATTTGTTAGCTGGCTAAAATTCAGTTTCTAAGTGGAGCGTTTGTACTTTTTCCATGTAAAACCAGTTTATGGACACTAAAATACAGACTATACACAAATGTGATCCTTTTTAATATCTGCCAATGACAGATTTTCCTGCTGCCTATTTCATGGCAAAACCTTTAAAAGCTCAGATGAACTGATATTACATCTGATTAAAACGAATTAGCTGAAAACTTTATGTACAAGGTTGAATGCAAAAAAATACTAGCAGGACCACACAGTCCAGACATACGCATTTTATTTGAAATAATCAAAAGTAAACATAACAGCAAGGCACAAAGGCCAATACCGGTTAAATAGATGTGTAATGGCTTAAATGAACCCTGATATAGACATGTGAAATTCATTAGCTATGTACATGGGGGTTGCCTGTACCAGAACTTTCATACCAACACACATTATCAAAAAGTACAAAGTTGCTCTGAATAGAAGCTGTATCAAAAAACACTGATATTTAAAGGAGTATAATTTCTGTTCAAGATATCTTAAATTAGCCACTCTTCAGCAAACTGGAGAGGACTTAAAGAAAATAACATTTACTACAAACATGAAAGGAAATACATGTCATACAGCTTTTACATGGAAATTTCACATGGAAAGAAGTCAATATGACTAGATAAATCTCCAAAGTAATTTATAAAATTGAGTAATATGGGAGATAATATATTAAGGAAAATCATTCCCTTTATAATAATGTAGCAGTACAATAGTCAATTATCTGCAAAAACCTCATTCAAGAGTCTCCACAGTTCACGTGAGGTGGAAATGATTTTCGTTCTCACCAACCATAGCTCATTACACACCCACCCCAGTCATAACCATTTAATTTTTTGATCTCCTTTTACAAATGACAACGGACATTTAAAATGACAATATTCGTTTATAACTGCCGCATCCTGATTATATTCAGCTTATCAGTGAAATAAGCAAACAATTCCCCAAAGAACCCACTGCATGCTTCATAGCTCTCACGCAACTTCCCACACATTAAATATTTCATTTGCAAAAACACGTGAAACAGACCTCTGATATACAATTTCAATTGTATGCTAAATATTCAGACATCAGTCAAGTCCATGTCAAAATTAAAAGTAAACATTTGTTAGATGTTTTATGCAATCCATACACAATCACCTTGCAGGGGAAGTGAGACTTTGGTTCCAAGGATGGTTCACTGAATTACTGTTAAAATTAAAATAACAGTCACACATTCTTTTTGGTACGGAACAGATATTAAAATAAATTCACTTTTAGGACCAATAGAGGGATATGCAAAGAAATTTCAACTTTGGGATGTAGATAACCACCAAATCTGCAATACTGCTTGCATTTCCAATGGGTGAACAAATCTGCAAGAGCACCATGTGGGTGACTGGACACATTTAGAACTAGCCATTATCCTTAATGTGGTTTTCAGTTCAACCAAAATCACTGGATCTAGTCTATCATTTAACAGTCGTGTATCCATGAGGGAAAAATGACTTAACATACCAACAACGACCAACCTGGATGAAGTGAGTTCGAAATGTATCTATATTTGGTGTAGGTGTTTGCGGCTAAAGTAAGCGATTTGTGATTTGTAGCGTGGCGGAATACATGTAGAAGTATAAGGCAAATTCCACTGAGGTACAAGAGTGTAAAGCCGCTGTGATGCTGACTGAGCATTTACAGGGTCCTCATCTTCCCAGGATGCAGGGGCAATAGCAGCTTTTTTGGGGGGAAGGGGGTCGGTGTTTACCATTATTGCTCAGGAACTGCCTTTGGGTGCGAGGTGCCGTGAGTCTGCATGTGGGAGCTGTAAGCAGATTCACAGCCAAAGGCCTCACTGCAGGTGTCACAATGAAGCCTCTTGGGTTCCTCAGCTACAGAGGACCCGCATTGTCCAGCAGGGATGGGATCGACCTCCTTGTCACTGGCCTGAGGTGATGACTCCTGCTCCCCTTCCTCCTCATCCTCCTCCTCCTCTTCTTCCTCCTCCTCCTCATCCTGCTGCTGTTCCTCCTCTGGCTCCTTAATCTTATGGACAATAAGGAGGTGCCTGCTGAGGGCCAGCGGGGAGGTGAAGCACAGGCCGCAGTGTGAGCACTGGGGGGTGCGGTCATCGGCCTTGTGCTGAGGTATGTGCTCCTGGAAGCGCCCACTGTCCTCTGTGGTGAAGCCACACTTGGAGCAGCGGAACTGGGGCGCCGGTCTCTTGGCAGGGGGGGTGTCGGGTGCTCCCACACTCAGGGTTTCTTCGGAAGGTCTCTTCACCACAAGACCCTGTGCATGGGTGTAGAGACATTAGGCACCATTCAGCCTGCATCACGCCTTTGTAAGCTGATAATTTAGAACTGGGGCAGTTAAAAAAAAGGGGGGGAGGACACGTCACAATTTTCTGGTTACTACCTCTCCAGGGGCTTTCCTGTTCTCCTGAGGGGCTGCCTGCATCTGGCTGAAATCGGGGTTTTTAATGCCGTGCATCAGGCTGATGTGATTCTTCAGCATGAAGTGTTTGGTAAAAGTCATCGTCTTGTCTGTGCAGTACCTTCAATAAGAAGAGCACACAGAGGAGAGAATTTATATAAAATACAGGGCACTAAAAAGTGATTTCCATAAATGCAGCTATTCCCATATCCTACACGTGGGCATAGCTCCACTCCACGAACAGCACATGTGCTCCAAAAGGCAAGAGAATTCAGATTCAATGTCACAATGAAGAAAACATAACACTTTACTTGATTGGTTTCTAATTACGCAATCACCTGCTCTCTGGATACTTACAAAAAATGTAATATTTCAGTGTTAAAAGCACAGTATTCAAGTCATTAGATCTGGCTCAGAGACCAGCACAGTATGTGTTCAGTTACAGTGATAATGATGATTAAGCTATCAGGTCGAAAAAGTAAGCTGGGTTGAAGTAAAAAAAAAAAAAAACTTCATGTGCAAAATAAACCAGTTTGATAGCGAGCTAGCAATTACTAAATATAAAAATTAGGGCTGTGTGATGTATTGTGCGCATCTGAGTTATCACATGGCATTTATTGATATTGCTTTGTGTCTTGACGACTCACAACTAGGGCTGCAAGGATTCATCGGGTAACTCAAATAACTCGATTACAAAAAATCCTCGATGCAAATTCTTTGCTTCGATGCTTCGTTTAATCCACGCGACTATGTACTGCTCAGTGATCAGCGTGTTTCACCAGAAGAATTATTACTGTTGCACAAGGTGCTTACGCTGCGTTAAGTGTAGCAGAGCAGTAGAAGGAAAAGATTGGCGAATCTCATATAGGGAAACCCCACGTCAAAAATGGCGGAGAGATTTCCGGCAAACTTCTGGGTCTTGGGGATGGTGATTAGTTCCAAATGCTGACGTTAGCAACATAGAATCACGTTCATTTCCATTTCTTACCAAGCACTTTAAATGATATGCTGATAAAATATTTTTAATAAACATTTAATGCGTTAGCTGTCATTAATATACAAAATATGCTGTTTTTACATGAGCTCAGTGTTAGCTGTCAATGTTTATCGTAATTAACAGAAGGTAGCTTAGGGGCTATCGAAGCTAATATTCCCATTTTACTAATGATTTTGTCAACTACTATAGACGCAAGGTAACCATACAAAGTTCTAGTTATCAACGGTTTCATGATTACAATTAACTGATTAAAATATCAGTTTACAGCTCTCTGCCGGTCATGTGGTTCACTACCAAATTTAAGCTATTTCACCATAAATTATTTTGCGGTAATTTGCAAAAAACAAACAAAAAAAAAAGAATACTGCATTGTGGTAGTGTCTGTTTTTACATGCGCTTTGTAAACGGCGCTCGAACAAAAAGTGTTTTTTTCACATTAAATAAACTCCCTCATGCTGAATTACTTGAAAGAAATTTATTTGAAAGAAAATAAAAACTTCTGTTTAATTGTGACTTTTTTTTTTTTTTTTTTTTTTTAAAACCCTGATTACACCCACCCCCACTCTGTCTCTAAAATGCAAGGTGTGAGTGGGACATTACATATGGTGGTGGTTATGGCAATGTTAGACCAATTTAGCTTGTTTTGTGGATAAAGAATGACAATGGATTTTGAACTCTGGACACTTGAGAGATGGTTTTTTTGTACAAGTAAACGAAGGCATACTTTGCCTTATCCGATTACTCAGTTGATGAAAGATACTCAATTACTAAACTAATTGTTAGTTGCAGCCCTACTCACAACAAATTTGACAAACTACTGGTAGTTAAGTTTTGTTTGACTATAGTTTATTTAGGGTTATTTCATCTTTTGTTTTATAAATATTGCATTGCTACAGAAATTTCACATGAGAAAGTGTTGGCTTGCGATATCGCGCAACCCTAATAAACACATTACTGAGAAATTTAGCTGTCTGCAAATGACTGCAACTTTGGGGCACTCATCCATGAGGAAATGCTTACAACAAAATGTACAATCCCTGTGTCCACTTCACATAGCGATTGTATGTCTGCCCATTGTACCTCTGAACATCATCTGTACAACTAAAACTACTCAACTGTGGACCACAAATGATTCATTCCACATGCAACACCTAACTGCACACCACTCACACACCACTGGTTACATTTACATATGGAAGAATTTCTTTATAGCACAAAATTGGCTTTTAGGTTAATACTGAAGAGAGGTTAAATTTCCAGCATCTTGTTAAAAAAGTTTGTGATGTGAGATGCGGGAGATTTAATTGCTGGCTATAGCAGAATTACCTTGAGCTGGATGTTTTCTTGAAACTCGGAAATGTAAACACACAGATGTGCTGGATTTATGCTGCCCAATCCATCTCAATGCATACATCTCAGTGAAGATGAATGTATCCTTAATCGTTTAACCCCATTAAACAATGCATATGTAACAAAGCCTGAAGTAACGTAAATAACGGAATCTAAGCATTTCATTGGCGGAGAACTTTCTTTTTTTAAGCAGACATCACTTGCTCAGAGTAGCCAAGGAAAAAAACAGACTGTAAAAAGCTGAGACTAACCAGCAGGTGAAAGTTCCCTTCTTCCCGCCATGGTCATTACGAATGTGTCTCCTGAGACTTGTAGTGGAATTAAAGGACCTCTCGCAATTCCGGCAAGGATATCTCTTCACTGACTGCAGACAAAGAACAGAGATCAGCATCTGGATTCAATTATACATGGTAGTTATATTAAATATTATTAACAACAGAACAATTGAAATAGTGTTTTCTGTTTTTCCAACAGTCAATTATATATATAAATATATATATATAAAAATAATAAAAAATACTGCAAGACCATTACTGTCAGGATTCTGTTCAGAAATCCATGAGTGTTAAATTGCAGAACTTATAATTATCAAAGAGTCTCCTCAGTCATGCTCAAAGAACCCGATAAGCTACGACCACATCCCATGCAGCCATCAAAATATCTAGAAAAACAGCAAGTTGAGTTCTCTTTAGCGCAACATGAACGAGCCATATCGTAGTAAAAAGTCAATTTTTCCACTAATGTCAAAAGATTTGTTGTGTTAACAGACCATCTCCCGTGAAATCTTCTATTGCAGTATTGCACATACCCCATACCTGCATTAACCTTCAATATGCCAGCTACAATAATTCAGAGTACTGATGGAAACTATGGAAACAGTAGAGAATAATCAGGAATTTAACTGACCTCAAACAATGGCTTCCAGGTTTTTCTAAACCCATCTGCACTAACCTTAAGCTCTCTTTCAGTGCCCCACTTAAAAACATGGAGGCTGTTACTATCAAAGCCACAATCTCCACAGTAAGTGATGCCAGAAGCGAGGCCTCAAAACCATCAGTGAGTGAGGTTACCATGCACCATCAATCACAGTGGTTTAACCAACTTCCTACTGGTTATAAATTCGGTATTCAGTGAGCTAAACTGAGCAATAAGAGACAAGCCTCCCACTGTGGGTGTCAAATCCTCAGCTTCTCCATCACTCCACGTGGTCATGGTAGAGGCAGCAAGTGCCAGCCTGACATGCTCTAGGGTAGCATTACACAGAAGGATAAACTTCGATACCAGCGTTTCACAGGGAGAGAATGTCAACCTCTCGTTAATCCCAATCTTCTGTAATTCAATTCCCGTCTACACGACTGAATGTAATACTCATCTCAGTCTAAAATGACATTAGGGTTAAAAAAATTGCAGTCCAGTGCAGGATGTTGATGCTCGTCCTACCCTCCCATGGCTGGTCTTCATGTGAGACACATAGGCATCGCGATCAGGAAGCCACTGCAGACACTCTCCACAGGTCAAGCCTGTATTCTTCGGATTGGTCTGACTTGGCTTCTGGGAAGCTGGGTCCTTCTGGTCATCTGAGGCCACACGTCGGAGAAGCCAGCTTGTCTGCGGCTGGTTTGAGGTCAGCGACATCCCCTGCGGCGAAGGCTCTTCAGACAGTTTGGCACTTTCATCCACAGCTGCCCTGTGGACACTTTTGTGGACTCCCTGAAATGCAGAGGACGACTGTGACACTACAGCAGGCTTAAGTTCAGCCAACAAGGCAGCTTGAAATACAGCTTAGAGAACAGAATGTTAAACCAGCCCGCCTATCAGGCCTTAAAAACAGGGCCTCCAACCTTGAAATGTTGCATTAGCATTTGCTTCTGTGTGAAGACCACTGCGCAGTCAGGGCACTTGAAGACACAGGTAGTGAGCTTTTTGCTGCTCTGCTGGAAGTGCTGGAAGAGCAGCTGCTTCTTCTTAAAAACCATTTCACAGGAGCACTTATAAATCACTCTAGAGAATCAAACATATCAAACAAATCACTCTGACTTTGAGACTGAGACAACGTGCAATAGGCATTCAAATATGTGAATATTCAACAAGTTCATTTTTGTACTCCAAAAAAAGATTCAGCCATCACGGAAAATAAAGATACTCTGGGAGTCAAACTCACTGCGGAGACACACTACTGTCGTCATGTTTGCTTCTGACGTGTGTCAGGCAGCCATCTGAAGACTTGAAGGCGACCGGACAGAGAGAGCACTTATAGAAAATCTCACAGTGTTTCTCCATAATGTGGCTCTTTTGAACATGAAAGGACAAGTGAAACCTATCACAGTGTGAGCACCTAGAACACAAAACAAGACCAAGGGGATTTATTATTAATAATGCAGAGTGAGTAATGCCGCCGCATCACGCGATGCCCCAACGCACCGACCCCAGGCTGCTCATTCACATACTTGTAGCCGATCTTGCGTGCATAGTGGAGGCAGTTCTCCTTGATGTGTTTCTGGATGTCCGTGGAGTGGCTGACTGCCCCACACTCGGGGCAGCAGTATGGGGACTTATGCGTGTGGATGCGCTGGTGGGCCCTGTAGCTGCACTTGTTGGGCAGTGTCATCATGCACAGCTTACAGACCTGAAAGACAGGAGCAGAAATTAAAGGGGGGACACTTCATGATACCAATAAAGTCTCGAACACTCAAACTTATAGCTAACTGGTAAGAAACAAAAGACTTTCAACCTCAATCCCTCAACCAATAACCAGTCTTGACAAAGGCTACAAGAATAAGACAATACCTCATTTTGGCCTATACTTCTTCATGAACTATAATTCAGTGACCTTGATATTACTTCTGATATGATAAGATGACAAGACACTTTACCAGTCTCTCCATTTCCTCGGAAAGTCTCTGGAAATGACCTGCCAGTGACCTGTCATCTGACATCTGCTTGTTGCATTCCAGACACTTGAGTCCATGCGGTATCACTTTGTCTGGATATAAAGGCATGGCTGGTGCGTTCTTGGCAGAATTTGTTGGGCCTGGGAAGACCTGGGACCCCATGGGCACTGGAGGCATGGCCATAGGGGGGGTGGGCACAGCCAAGGAGAACATCTGGTCGGCGGCAACGGGCTTCATGAAGAGCTGAGTACACTGCATGATAGCGCCCTGACTCTTGTGCTGCCGGGCGTGGGCCAGCAGACTGCACTTGTTGAAGAAGACGAGTGTCTTGGTGCAGTGCATGCATGCCACCTCGATGTGCACACTCCTCCTACTGTAATGCTGAGCCAAACTGGCCTCCAGACAGAAGGCATCCCCGCACTCCAGGCACCGGTGGCCCCGAGCCGGCAAGCTGATCTGAGACTCTGAAGGGGGGTTCAGGTTGGGCACATACGTCGGTATGGGATTGGAGGCGTTCAGAAGTCTGTTCAGGGTCCCCACAGCGCCGCAGGAAATTGTGGTGCCCAGCGCGGGAGCGGGGCTTTTGACCTGGTGTACGAGCGGAACCGTGCTGCTCACCATGGGCCCGGGAAGCTGGGGCTGCCGTGGCGTGGTAGATCTGGCCGTGACCGACGCTGCAACGCTATGAGGGACCAAGTTTAGATTGGCCAAGTGTAGCGCTTTGGGGAGGAAATTGGTGTTGGGGGTCTTCATAGATCTGACAGAGATCCCCTTTTTCGGCTGCGATGTCTTTACAACCCTCAGGTTAGAGCTGTTAGTTTTCTGTGAAAAGGTGCCCGAATGTGCCTTGGCCCTCTTCTTTGAGCTGCCATCTGATGTGAGGGGAATAACCTTTGTGGGCTGGGATACAAGTGCTGCGGGTTTGTCAAATGTTTTATTCCTTCCATTTTCCAAGACAATGTCATTCACTGTATGATGTGACAGGTGCGGCGAAGCCGCTTTGGTCAGTGGCTCTTCGACAGCAGTGATCTGAGAGGGAGAGGAACCGGTTGGAGACTGGAGTTCATCCAGCTCTGAATCAGGCAACACGCTTGTCACTGTTCGCTTTATTTGCCCAGATGAGGTTTTAATTGTCTTTATCCGAACTCTAGGAATTGCTGGGGGCGAACCTGTAGTCACAGAGGGGGATGCTTTACCACTGCTGTCACTGCAGATGCTCATAGGACTGTCTGGAGGCTTGATAAACCTCTTTACGACCTCTAGTGGACTCCGAGGGCTCTTTGGAGATTTGGGCACTTTTGGGCTTACCTGCACAGTTTCTTTCATGGACACTAATGGATCTCTGGAGTTTACATCATCTTTAGAATCTTCCATGACCTTCCTGGAATTCAAAGCCTCAAGTGCTGCAAGGCAGGATGACAGTTTGGAGCTTGAACTTTTGATGCATTGCCAGGATAAGCCCATACTGGACTCCAAAGGAAAATTATTTTGAGTGTCTCCAAGATTGTCACCATGAAGGTCACCCATAGGTAACGCCGGACTGCTAAAGCTAGATTGTTCAACATGGCCATCATTCGAGCAAACAGAATTTTCCTCCGAGTAGAGCTGTTCCGTTTTGCAAAATTCCCTGATTCTCGCCATATTAGAAGTTTCGCTCTCAGCAACTAATTTACGGCACATGTTGGTCCCATGCAATTTTCCTTGACTGTCCAACATGGACTGCTCTTCTGACCCAAATACAGAGCCAGAGGGAAAATAGGGCCTCTCGTCTTGTTTTGGACAACCAACAATCCCATCTGCTGGGATGTCCTCAGGTTCTGGACTTGAGATAGGACTGAATTGGGTGAAGGAGGCCCCAAAAGGCTGATGGGGTGCCATTGGCAAATCTGGGCAGTCTCCTGAACGATCTCCATTTACAAAAGTGGTCTCAAACTTCCCGTAGTTCCCGTGCAACATGTGATGGGAATCTAGGATGGCTCCTGAACCCCGAAATCCATTCTGAAGGAGGTGTCCAAGGTGGACGCCTTCTCTCTCTGTGCCAGATTCGCATGACTCCTGGCGACTGGTGTTCTTCACTATTACACTGACAGCAGGAACATCTGGGGCCTGGGCAATATTGTGGGTGGAGATGTCCTCCAAGCAGATCCCTACAGATTTTGGCTGGCCCTCAGTTTCATTGTGGTTGTCTGGGATGGCTTCCTTAGCATCTAACCCAGTGGCATCAGGGATATCAAAAGCAGCCAAAAGATCATCAAAATCTGGGGTCTTCATGTCACCCATGTTTGAAAACGTAGAAAAACCTAAAAGAAAAATACAGTTTTAAAAATATTTAATGTGCAGAACACCAAACTAGAAGAAGCATACAAAACTGAACAGTGTGCATTTCTTTTTTAGTTTATTTAATGATCACAGCAATGATAATAGTATAAGCAAAGAATGCTTTAAGGTGTTATTTAAAAAGTGAAAGCTGTGTGTTAGAAAAATTTACTATAAGTGCAATCACACTTTTCCAGCAGCGGAAAAAGAAGACAAACTTCACAAATTCTATGACCTACAAAATGATTAGGCTGCCCATCAGGCTCAAAGCTAACATCTACCAATATACTGTGCACCTGATACCTTTTACTTACATCACTTCCCCTAATCCCTGAATGGTGTGCACAGGTATCATCTGTTCCATTAACATTAGCACGACCCTTATCATGCTTTCACTACAAGATTTTTAATTTTTTTGAGAAAATTATGTGATTAAAAAACAGGCAGCTCAACAGTCTGGGAGGTTAGTTATAACAATTTCAATTTTAATATAATTAAATTTATGATATCGTCTGATTTGACTTTCTGAAAAACTGGCAAATCGGTGCATCTAAAGTTCCATTTAAAGATTTGAAAACATTGTTATACATAACGGTTAATCTATACTAACTGCTTAGTATATGTGCACTACAGTCAGCTACTGAACTATTCCAATGTTTGTAAACACTGGTCACATGACCAAGGTTGACCTCCATGACACATATATTTAGGAAACCCAGAGACTGTGCCATAGATCTAAGGCGTCAGGGCAGCATTAAGCTTTACCTAGCTTTGTGAGATATCCCCTAAATAATCAAACTTGCTGGTAAACATTCTTAAAACCTGAAGTTTTCTCCAGGAATATCCTAGTGTTTGTCCACATATTTATAAGAGGCTCAAACCCAAATGTGGAGTCAGCTAAACAAGCATTAATTTCAGACCCTGTTAAACGGGCACAGAGATTGTGAAACATTGGCACGAAAGTTACCAACAGTGAATTGGTTTTTTTTCTTTACCCTTTTGTTAATCTGAAGCATCAGAACTTTTTCCGAAAAGTACGACAGATATTTCATTCAATAAGGAAATTGCATAAGTAGAAAAAATAATCTATGAAAACTAATAAAATCAATTTATTCCAGTGGGGTATTACATTTTATGAATATAGAATGTCCAGCAAGAATTTCTCTGAAAATATCACTCTTACTTTTTTCCTGAACTATTAATATACGCATTTATATTTGCATTCATTTCATTTTAACGTGTTATGTAATTTCCTTCGTCTTGATTACGGATTACCTACTAAACATGATCATTGAATATTATATTTCAAATTTCCAAACGACCGATTTACGTCACTTGTTAAGACCCATAACACTCTGATTAGGGCTCAAGCAACATGCCATTGACCTGTAATCACTCAGAGCTCACAGGGGTCATGAGGAATTATGGTTTATGGACACAGGTAAAATCAAAAGCAAAAGACCTCTGACTGAAAGCATTTATATATAACTTTGCAAACAAATCGCAACCCCGGACGTCTACGATAATACACGGATAACGGATTTATAAAGACGACTTAAGTAAGATATACATATCAGGAGCTACACACGTGTGTGACAACCCAGAAAACAAAAGCATTATTTACCATTTGGGTTCCGTATATTCACCGTGGCGGCTCCTGAAGGGTAGGCGATTTCATGGCTGCTTTTTGACGTTTACGTCCAGAGGAAACGTGGAAGCCTGGCGCCAGTTTTCACTGCGTTTATAACTCAGACGAAGCGACGGGCCACTTTTCCGGACATTTTCTCCACTATTCCGCCATCCTCTCGCTTAAATAAAAAAACGTTTTTAGGGCGAGCGATGCTAATAAGCTAATAAGACGCTGGTATGTCCCCACTTTCACCAGCAAGCACCTCGTCGGCAACCCGTTGGATGTAATTCAACTCTCCAGTATAAAACGCTTTTCCTTTTCCCCCGAAATGAAGTAGATTAAATTTTGTACGAATACAATACTAAATGCGTCACCGCTCCAAAGGTAGCAGATATTTTAACTTGCAGGCAGGGTGGCCTGCCACCTGAGCTATCGGCAGCTATAGCAGGTAGCTTATACTTAGTGTTACTGGCATCTCACACACACGTATTTACATGGAGTAGCATTTAAACTTTTATTAGCCACCTAGCACAGCTTTAAGCCGGTAAATTTCATTACAAGTCCGCCGACACTCGGCTAACGTTAGAAAACAACGTTAGCTAGCTAACATCCCTTTCCCCGAGGCCCGGCCTTTTTCGGCCGGGTGTTTTTTTTGTGCTTAGCAAACCGTTTTTCGTAACTGGCTGCAGACGGTTTGAATACAACGCACCCGGTAATGCCGGATACCGCAAACACCACCAGCAAAGACTAAAAACTCGCCGACCAGCAAGGCCAGCCGTTATGACCGACCGACGCAGCCGAGAAGAGTGTAGGCGCTAGCAACATAGCCGCAGCTGGAGTCCAGGCTCGCCCGTCTACAAACCGCTTCCTGTGCGGGCGGCCGCTCTACTACCTCATGTCAGGACCCCGCTCCCTCAGCGCCGTATGGGCACATTACTGCAAAAAAATATTAATATAAATCACATTGCGGTGCATGTCAGGTATAAATATAATCAGTAGGGAGCGTTTTTTCAGTACGGTGTGTCAGTAAATTGTCTTAATATGTTAATTGCTAGGGATGTCCGACGTACTGCCTGATTATAAAATGGTAAGCGCTGTTAAAATAATGAAACGACACCCACAGTTCTATTGTCTTATGAATTACGTATAACGTATGTGTTACTACAGGTTGTGTTATGTGTAGCTGTCCAATAAAGACGACTGCGGCTATTTAGTTAACGCACGATTGTCGGACATGGTGTCGTTTGAGCTACTGCTGCGCATTGTAAATTAGTTTTTGGTTGCTTAGAATGCCTGAAGCACCAGGTTTACGTTTTTAACTGGACAGCAGACAGTACTAGTAGAGTGAGAAACTGCGCTCGCTATTCTCAGTATAGGAGGATTGATATTGGTACAGTGCATCGAGTGTTATAAAATTACAAGGAAAAAAAAACCTTACCCAAGAGTAAGTAGGTGTGTGCGTGCGAAACTGTATCTATCTGAAATTCAGCAGTTCAGCATTAGCCTAATGAAAAGTGTGTTCTAAAATATACTTTTCATTTAAGAAAAAATAAGCCAGTGGTTTATTACAGTCTTTTTAAGTTCTGTACTTGCTTAGTACCAGATTGCTTTGTCTTTGTCAACTTCACAATATTCAAAAACTCATTTTTGTGCTGATGACCAAAGCATGCGAGAGGTTAAACTTCCTCAGTACCTCATACTCAAGCCAGCCATGACAGACGTTTAGGTACCGATAAAATCACGAAACCACACAGCATTGTTTTTACCTTAAGATAATTGAAAATGGCGATTCGCCAAAATCTAAGAAGATTGACAGGTATGAGCTGTGTCCAAATCAACAGTGTAATCTGTAATAAGCACGCACACAAACAGGCCAGGGGCACTTTGCCAAATTGTGGGAGGAAACCCACACAATACTGCGGAAGCATGCACACTCCCCGTACGTACACACACACACACACACACACACACACACACACACAGGGCCCAGAGGCCCGACATCACAACGCTGATGCTGGAAGACAGCAACGTTACTGACTGAGCTACATCGCTCACTAAATGCTGTTACTATTCTCCAAAAATAATTATTACGCTCCTGAAACAAATTTGTCAACATGACACCATACGGTATTGAAATGGTTATAGATGATCTGTCTATCATGTTTAGTTATGCATACCTGCCAACATTTCAAAATACCAGAGTTTTTTTTTTTTGGTGTGGGTGGTGAGGGGGGGGGGGAGTAATTAATTACTGTAAGAAATAAGTGATGATAAGCAGGATCATGCTTCTTAAGTTAAACTAACTAATGGAATGGGAAAAGCCTAATTCAGTTAATTAGTAAGGTATTTTACCATAAACCAGGTCAAAATTAACTGTATGAAGCCATCATGCATAATAACATAGTAGTAACCTACATATGCTGTTTAATGAGAGTATTGATCTTTATAATAGAGTATCCTGAAGTGCATTCTAACCTTGGCAGCCCTCACACTGCTTTGTGCCCTTGAGCTGGGAAGCAGCAGACCTGACGTCTTGTCGCTCACTCCTGCTGTTTTCATTGCTTTCCTCCGCTTCCTCCTATCACCTCTCCTCTGTAACTGTTGCTGTTAACTTTTTCCTTCCTGTTTGTCAAAACTGGCAGCATCCATTTGAGCTAAAATGGTGGAATGACTTTAAATTAACCTTTGTGACCATCCATCCATTTTCCAAACCGCTGTTCCTAATGGGTCGCAGGGGGTCCGGAGCCTATCGCGGAGGCACACATGTGACCCAGGCGGAGACTCGAACCCGGGTCCCAGAGGTGTGAGGCAACAGTGCTAACCACCGCACCACCCTTTGTGACCATTTATTTGTTATTTCAATCATAAAGGAAAAAATATATAATTACTAAACAATCTTCCACAGCTTCAAAATTTAAATTGATCAATATTTTAAGACATGTTTGATAGGGACAAACTGGAAAATGTGCCCCATAGTAAGAGTGACCTACATGTAACTTTCATTTGAAGAGGCTGGAGTTGAACCTACAGCCCTTGAGGTGGGTGTTTATAAGACTAGCCGCTAAGCTACTGTCCTGTCTGGGTGGTGCTGCTCTTTATATATCTCAGAGTATCTCAGTGTATTCTAACTGGAATTATCTCTCACATGTCCATCACACATATAAATTATGGTTTTAAATTCTACTTAAATCACATTTAGAATTTAACATGGACAAGTATAATGTATGGAGTTTGCATGTTCTCCCCATGTCGTCGTGGGGTTTCCTCCGGGTACTCCGGTTTCCCCCCCCCACAGTCCAAAA
>JAODJX010000020.1:8730906-8752019 GCA_026776945.1 Isichthys henryi
CAGGATGGGGGGCCAGCCCATCGCAGGGCACACTCACACACCATTCACTCACACATGCACACCTAAGGGCAATTTAGCAACTCCAATTAGCCTTAGCATGTTTTTGGACTGTGAGGAGAAACCAGAGTACCCGGATGAAACCCCACGACAACAATGCAGTCGTCAGGGACCCCCAGATTGTCCACATTTTTGCTCCCTCCTAACTCCCGGGACTCTGGAGATCCTTGAGGGCCAGTTTGAGAAACAATGCACTAAGAGTCTCTTTAAAATGGTTTCAAGCGTTGAAATACAATATCGGCAATGCCTCAAAAGCTTCACCAGCCCATCACTAATATATTAAGGTGCTGAGCTCAGTAGAATGCAGCACTCAAACTACCTCACAATGAGTCTAACAGCCTGTATTTAACTGCGCAAACAGGAAATGTAACATGGGCGGATACAACTGGTAAGGATGACTGGGTAACTGGATCTGTTGATGACTGTGGTGGATCTTGGATCCAGATTTGGACTGGGGCCCAGACACTTAAAGAAAAACGTTTTAAGGATCTATTTATTCATCCATCCAGCCACTCATCCATCTATTCATTTATCCTCTACTTCCCCTGGTCCAGGTTGTGGCAAAGAGAATACCTTTTCAGGCACAGTTTAAATTTTTTTGTTACTTATCATCTATGTACTTCAGACAGAATTTCCGGCACTTTTCCACTGGCATACGGGAACCGGTGTGTACCGCGAAGAGAGACTACTTACAGCATGGTTCCAGCTTGCTTCAGTTCTCTGACATAAAACCCAAGAGACGCATATGCACTCTCCACATGGTGTACTTCATGATTTATTACGTGCATTTTTTTTCTTTTGTTGTTTGGTAATGAATGCTAATTTCCGCTAGCACGTCTGTGTGAATCACTGTGTTAGCATCAAACGCTAGTGGAATTACCATTGGCTTAGTTAAATTTGCTTTACGAATCCATTCCGTTTAGTTGTTCTGTGGTACTTTCTAAGTAGTAGGAATAGATAATCCATGACGCAAGTGAGCTTTCAATCAATATGATGGTGGTGAGACAACCAGCTAGGTTTGGTGACTCTTTTACTAACAGGCCAAGATCAGCGAGGTTAGCGAGTGGCAGTGGAAAAACCTCATTGGTAAATTAAGGGGTAAAGGTGATAAGCCAAGAGATAGATATACATAGGCTTTATAATTGTCATTCCTATAAAGAGAGAGAGTATATGAAATAATAATGACATTGTCTGTACGCTGGTAGGGAGTAACTTGCAGTCTATGAACAAAGCCCAGTTTAACAACATAACACAAGAATATACTTGATATACTGTTTGAACAGATCATCTCTCTCTTTTTGTTTCAAGGCTAACAAGAAAACCCAGGTCTTTGTAGAAGTGTCATTTTTTGAAGTTCATTATAGGGGATTTTCCCCCCTGATTTCAAAACGCATTTGGTGTGCAAAAAAATCCTTTGTGTCAAAAAGGAAAGTTAATTTACACTAGACCTGATGCTAATAGAATACACCAGTGAGGCAGAAGGGTACATTGTCGAGTTTTGTGAGAGTGTGTATGAATTGGACTATGGGTTTGTAGGCTGGAAAAGAAAAGCCAGATTGTGAAACATGGGTGGGGTGAGTTAGAGGAAATCATTTGCAACATATTAAGAACTGGCGAAGATTATCGTATTGAATATTGGCTCCCTTCAGTGGACATTCTGTCCTTCTGTAATGAGAGGGTTTGACGACAATTAAAAGAGAGCTGCATAAGTGTCATGCACTTCTGAGGGTCAGTTCCCATGATGGATTCACACAGTATTTGCTCACACCTTTCTGCTGCTCTGACAGCCAATCACAGCCCTCTACAGCACCCTGCACTGTGGGAGGGGGGAGGCAGCTGCTGTCTCTGCAGCCCCAATTAGCGCCCCGTTCACACCAGCGCCACCAGATGTCTTATTTCTTCGAAAAATAACCCAAGTCACACATTTAAAGGCTGGGCGATGGGCAAACCTACATGTGGTGTGTGCAGGCTTAGGCACGCCCACTCTGTCCTGCTGCCTGTCTGTGGCAGGACACACACACATGCTCCCATTACATTTTCCGCAGAAATCCTTGGCTCCTCCAAGCTGCCACATTTTTCTGCCGTCCGCCAAATTGACCCTTGTACTGTAGCTTGTACAGTGATCAGCAGATATCTTGGTTACATAATGCAGAAAATTATATAATAAAATGCCCAAAATATAAAACTCACAGTTGTGTGGTTCAAATGTTAGGGAGTGATGAAAGGCAGAAAGTTAATTTTCATCATATTATGAAATCGTACGCGTTATTGATTAAGAGCTTATTAAATGCAATCGTAAGCCTTTGCCAAAGAGACTGCACATTCAGTTTGGAGGGTTTCCAAGACGGGATGAAGAACATCAAGGAGTACAACAATACTAAGAAAGAAGAAAGTTCATCAAAAAAAAAAAATCTCCAGAAATGTACTGAGAATTGGCAAGTCGTGAATAAAAGTTTGAATCGCCCTTAAGGTTTCAGTCTTCAGGGGAAGGGAAAGACAGACAGTATTCAGAGATGGCAAGGAAGAAGAAAGGAGCAGAGGTCAAGATAATCTGTATTCAGATATAGAACATCTGAATTCTGAAACAAATGAACGGATCGAAGGCAGTTTCTGAATCGCTTTGCATATAATATTGTAGTTTTACAGTTTTTGTTAGCTTCTGAAAATGAAATACATGACATGGTAACTGATCTCAACATGTTAGTTATTAGCTAAACCCTAAATCTCATTTTAATTGCTGTTTACTTGATCTAATTTCAATATTGAGGTACTGGGGCAGTGTGTGGCTCAGTGGGCCAAGCCTCTGTGTCTGTGATTGGGTCACTACTTGGAGCCTGGCTCGATAAACGATAAACCTAGCTGTCTGTGGGCCCTTGAGCGAGGCCCTTAACCGCAAGCTCTATAGGCGCTATTGTTGGTGGCTGTCCTTCGCTGCCATGCTTGCTCTTGCCTGCATGTGTGTCATAGAGAGGAAGATGGGATAGGAGAATTTCCCCACAGCAATCAATAAAGTGTCATTATTATTGTCTCATAATATAATCATTATTCAAATAATACGTTTTTTAAAAAACCGAATCAACTGATACTAAAGAAAGACTGAAAAATCAAGTGAGACCACTTTTTAAAATGTTCTATGTCACTTTAATATTAACTTAAATTATTTTATTCTGTGTTCAGATTGAGGTGATTAGTGCTTCAGTATTACTAATTTATGACTCTCAATGGCATGAATGCAAATGAATATTGGCTGGTCTTAAAATGCTTCACTGCGGAGTGTGGAGTGCAGTCTTTATGGCACTGTAGTCAGACGTCATTACTTTCACTCTGTAGACTCGTGTTTCGCTTTTTAAATGACATGTTCTAGAAGCTTCAGGTCGTCATGGTTTCAGTAAAGTGAGTCGCATTCATCAGATCTACTAAATTTACTTAGTTTCATACTCTTTAAACTTTTGTGTTTCATCTTGGTGTGAGATTGTATTTGTCATGTCATTGCAAATTATGAAGAAAAAGGTGTCACAAACCAAGCGGTTGAAATTCGTAACAAATTCTTAACATCGATGGAGGTTATATAAATATGGAGTAATACCTAGCAGTTTTCGAACCCCAAACCTCATCAAAATCACTTATAGTCCAGATCGTCAGCTTGTAAAATAGTATTGTCATTAAAGCAACCGTCTGGGCTACAGAATGGCTTCTGATCATAACTCAAACCCTGGATCTTTAAACTGCGCATGAGCACAGTATTACTGAAATAATTTGGCTTGCATTCTGCTAGTTAAATGTGATTTTGCATTATGTACGTAAACGATACGCCGCGCTAAATTTGCCTGTGCTTTAATATGTTCTTGTGGTAGCTCTGTGGGCGGCGCTGTTGTGGCATTTGTGGAGTTTGCAGGTTTTCCCCCGAGTCTCAGCGGTTTCTTCCCGCAGTACAAAGACATTCATTCAGGAATTGGCCAAAGATTTTAAAAAGAGAGTTGTATAGTGCTGACACCTAGTGGGACAAATGTACTGTAATAGTTAAAATGCGTGAGCAAGGCCTTAAATAAAAGTTCTCCGCTCCTGACAAAATGTCACTTTACATTTATTTATTGAAGATCCTCTGCCAAGCGGTGGTCCACCGAATTTGCCAGGGTATCCATACCCCTCTGAAGGCCCAGAGTAACTTTAACAAATTTTATTGATTTTAGCGGGAAATGTAATTTATGCTTTGAGTAAAAAAAAAAAAAAAAAGTAAACTATATAATTTGGTATTTTACTGTTTTGTTGTCATCATTAAGTTTTTAATAATATTCACCCAGCCAAATTTGTATCTTTTTAACAGATATCATTGTGTGTTTCATAACTTATAAGTGTTAAATTCTTTATTTTAACATCACTCTATCCCCAGTGAAAAAAAAGTTTTGATAATATTTTATCAAAATGTTAATCCCAGTAAAATGTTCACTCTGGATTAAAAAGTACACATTTGATGGAAAGTAGATCAATGCATCACGGGAGGCGTCATAGACCTGTAATATGACATACAGAGAGCCACAGATCAAAACCTTGATGAAATGAAAGGTATTATCTCATTATTACTGGAGTGTCCAGGCTTTAAATGCACAATGAGTTAAAATATACACTATACCAAATTCTGGTAACTTAACACAATCTCTCATAATAAATCTTAAATCCATTGTTTAACAGTTATCTTTTAGGCAATTAATTAATTACATTTTAAGTTATCTGCCTCTGTAAAGTATCTAGTTATTTTGTAATGGTAGCTATAACATCAATAAGATGAGGGCATTGTCATGTTTTTTTCCCCAGCTGTCACTCTCTATTGTACCAGGTCACATAATAAAGAAAGTGGGAAGTGGGTGAGCAGGTGAGAAACCTCCTATTTTCACAAGAAAAATGACACATCTACAGGGCCTGCAGTTCCTATGTACGGAGTACCTTACAATGGCCTACCTGTTAAATGATTTGCTCTATTTTTTAGCAGAATTTCATCTCCTATGAGTCATAACACTGGCTTCACACACGGCCCAGTAAAGAAGAACCATTTCTATGTACAGACGTCAGACTGAGACCCACGTTTGTTTAATGCCCATTTCCGCTCAGTGTTCAGTCTTTTTCTGATCCCTTTTTCTTACACTACTCTCACTCCTTGCAATCCATGGGCTGCATCGCAGACAGACCAGGTCCCATCACAGCCTACTGCTTATTATATGATTTATCTTATAAATATTTAAAATGACTTTTGTATAAATTCCATCCATCCATCCATATTACAACAGTTCATCACAATCAGGATCGTAGGGAAACTTGGAGTCTATCACAGGCACCATGGAAACAAAACAGAGATACACCCTCAAAGGGGTCTATTACAATAAATTACTATTCCATATAATATGTATATAATAAACTATTTAATCAGTGAGCACTGAGTATAATGAGACATTTGCCAGGTTTAAAAGAATAACCAGTTTTATGTGACACACACAGTCCCTCTATGATTAAAATATTTTATTTTCTGTTTATCGTTATCTGAATTGAGTTCTTGTATTTAGAAAATAAGAGCATGTTTATGTTCAATGTTTTCAATAAAGAGATAAAAACAACGGAAATGAAAAACGTATCATTATTTTCGTATCGGTAATGATGCTTACACAAAACATGAATCATTTTTAAGACATTTGCTATATTGCCACAGTTTCACAAATGACAAGTTGGTATGTACAAGTTTACAGAAAGAGGCAACAGTTCATTTCCACTGTTAGTGTCAAACTGGGATCACAGAGGACAGGAAAATCAGCCTTGATCCCACACACTCACTCAGACAAATAACAAACAAGTAGCTGTAACATTTGCAGTACCTGCCACAAACACCAGGCCTCAACTACGCCCCCAGTCTACACATTCAGGAGAGAACTTCATGGTGACTTCAATGTTACTAACTCAGTGCCATGAAAGTGCACATTTAAGGGTTTACATGCCTTTATGGGACATAATTTACCCATTGTTATTGTACAGCTAAAAAAAAAATCAAAAATACTAAATTCTAAACTGCTTTGAGTTTGGTGCAAAACAAAAACAAAAATGGTTTTAGCCAGACAAGCTTTTAAAACATTAAAGATTTTTCCAAATATTTCCATTCCTACATGTTCAGTGGTCCTGCAGTAGAACCACATAATCATCTCAGTTTAAAAGATGATTTTTACAGGACAAATTTCATTAATCAAAGGAAATTTCAAATCCCTATTCATGATTAAATCTAAATCAATCAGATCTCTGTCCATTTCCATCTATCCTGCTTATCCCGGAAAAGGTTACGGCTGCTTTCTTTCGTTAGTAGGGATTCAATTAATGTGGAAATGCGAGCAGTTAGAAAGTCAAAATGTCACATGAGGAAAAACACAACATTTTATACAGGCAAAGAGAAACTACCATGTCAGGTCATCTAGTCCAGAGCATAAATTCCCAGCATGCACCTGGTCTGACAATGAGAACTTTTCATTAAAGAATTTTACTTCTTCAATTAACAGTTGACTCAACCGGTGACCAACACACAAAAGAAAATGGTCGCTATTAACGTCCTAGTTACTGTCACAGACAATCAAAAGTCTTGGAATTACGATTATTGTATTGTGTTATATTCTGTTCTTAATGTGACTTTTTACACTTTATCTAGATATACAGGTTTATAGTACACTGAAGGGTTTATTTTAAACGTCTTTCTTTAGGTTACAAGAACGTCATCTCTCCCAGACTTAAATCGATTTTGATGCCATTTGATACCAGGTTTGTCTCCTTTTCCACTACGCTATCTGCTCCTCAACACCACAGTCCAGGATTTCAGCTGTCGATGAGATGGCCTCTTTCATTACACGTTCTAACATTCTGTATGTGCCTAATTTTCTCCAGTTAAAGGCATCCAAAGGTTGACCCTCCTCCCAGCTCACAACCATCTTCCATTAATGAATAAAAGACCAATGTGTGAAAAATTCAGTCAGGTAAACAGTTCAGTCTGTGCTGGGTTCTTATATGAGAGATCAGTGATGCTGAATTACACATCCGTCTCTGCTGTTTTCTCTTTAGCGGATTTTCCTTCTCCTGCTTCCCCCGCTTTCCTCACCACCTTTGGGCTAGATGCACTCTTTCTGGCGGTCTGGGGGCTATGTGAGCCTTTTCTCTGCTGCTGCGGGCTTGACGTGCCCCCCATCTTGCGGGCGATCAGGGGGCTTCTGGAGGGCTTTGTCTTGGCAGACTGCTGCATGGAGTCCATGGACCGGAGGGTCCTTAGGCCGAGAAGGCCGCAGTAGTAGTTACACTGGTGTAAGGAGGAGAACTGCTCAAAAACCTGCGGGGAAGCCTCCTCTGACAGGCCCTGGTACCTGCAACACAATGCCATCCTTTAGGGGCTTATCGATTCTCTCCCAGAGCAAACAGAAAATTCAATAAATAGTCCTCTGAAAATGTGTGGAATACCTCTGCAATTGCTAACAATAACGGTGAGAATACACTATGATTGTTCATTATTGTCCCATTAGAAATATTTGACACATAATTATATTTTAACTACAGTAACTACAGTATACAGATGTTTCCCCTGTAACGGGGGTCCCCAACATGTCACACGCGTCTGTGAGCCTTTCTAAGGCGCACGTTTAATACTCACAACAGGCAGTGCAAATTAAATCTGACAAACTAACTGCGCTCAATAACCCTGTATTAATGACATGAAATACACGGATGTCCCTCCCTTTTGCAGCAGACGACCAATGGGAAATCATCTGTCAATAACACAGATTATCAGCAAGTTAGGCTTAAAATGTCATCCTGGAAGAAATCAGCAATGGAAAGAAGAGAAGCTTGTAGAAATAAAATACCTTTACATGTTCATTAAAAACTGTTTTTTTTTATAGCTGATCTGGATTTAAGATGTCTTTTTCTAAAATGAGAAGCATGTAATATGATAAGCTGGACACCCCGTAAAACATTGTGTTGAATTTTTTTTTTCCTGAAGACATAAGAAAATGTGCACCGTATCATCAAAAATCTCAAGTGTGCCAATGATAAATAAAAAAAATAAATAAAAATAAAAAATCTACATTAAAAACAAGATTTACCCCCTTGATTTGGTGGCCACTGAAATATTTGTGATCTTCATATCAACACCTGCAACATAGAATACAGAGATTTTAGCCAAAGGACGGCCGGCTGGGAGAGGTGCCCTTGGGCGAGCATGTTGGGTCGATCAGCCTGTTCTACCTTCTAACTGGGTGACCAGCAGGTTGCCGCTGGTCCACTGGTGGATCCAGTGCTGAAAGGCACAACACTTCTGCTCCGTCTCGGACGAGTTCCTCATCACAAGCCTCCCGGTGCTGTCCTGTCGGCAGTATCTCACGTACGTGCCCTGAAGGTCAGTCTCCACTGTGGCGTAGGGGACCATGTTGGCAGGCCGGTACATTAGATACACAGGATTCACTCTGCACAGGTCCAAACAGACAGAAAAGCATCAATTTCAGGACCTACCTAAACTGCATAACAGCAACAAAAATTTAATTGTGAATTATTCTGTTTACAGTTTCAGGTTAATACTTGGTATTTATCCTTAATTATTAGTTTTATCCTTGTATTTTTAAATTTGTCTCCATGATGCTAAAACTTGCATCACCATTATTTGCACCATCGGCATTGTCACCATACTCACTCCAACGAGGGGCCAAAGCTCTCTTTTGTTCTTGCCTCTGCAGCGAATATTTTGCAATACTCTCGCACCGTGTTCTGTATCTTACACTCCTGAGAGGGAGAGAGGGCTCACGTTCACCCAGGTTTGAGGCAAGATATGGCCGGCGGCCAAGGATTTGCCTTTCTAAGGATCTCTCCATGTGGTACGGTTGAACACAGGCGGACCCTTCGCACGCTAAGTGGTCATGCTAGCCAGAGTGGGGAAGAAGCAGTTCTGTGACCACCAAGATATCCACCAGATTTTACAAAAGGCTTTGAATAATGGCTTATAACCATAATGTCTTCTTGAGCCTGAACAGCAATAATTACCTTCACCGACATCAACTGCATGAACACTTACTCTGTTCCATCCTGATATCCAGCTCATTTTCATACTTTGTTTTAAACCAGTTATCCTCTCCTCCATTTCCACTAAATCAAATTCCGACACATGTAGAGTACAAAAACTCAACATTGAACTCAAGGCCACAGCTAACAATCACAAAATTAAAGATTCAAACCTTGTATGAGAAGCTTATGGGATCCAGAGGTGAATCGATCAGACCACTAACTATTATATATCGTCAGTTATATATACAGTGAGGTACATATGGTAAAAGTTTCATCTTTATCTTGTGTTGTCTGTTAAATCATACAGTAAATGAACTGCTGGGCTCAATTTGTTTATGCAGTTTAAAACAACAACACCCTGATCCCTTTCGTATTTAAAGACTGTGATCCTAAGCCTTTTTTAGCTTCTTATCTTATCTTTTAAAAGCTATTAAAAGGTGTAGTGCAGGTGATGACATGTTGACTGATCCACACACCCAGAAAGTAGAATGCCAATTTTAGCACCATAATTAATCTATATTCATTCCTGCTTCATTGAAAATCATGAATATAATTCATTAATCATATTCAGATAGAGATCCCCCTTACTGTGCAGGGCTCTCATAACTCAGATCGTATAGCGTGACGCTGACCTGCTTCGTGATCTCCATGTTCCTCTCTGTGAGGGCGCTCTCCTCCTGGCTCCCGTAAGTGATGGGGTTGCGCACTTTGAGGATGCAGGTGTTTCCTGACACAAAGATGGGCTCCAGGCCATAAATGGCCTTCACCCGGCTGGTCTTGCGACCGCAGCCCTCGCCCACATGGGACTCCTCATTCATGATGCGCCCAAATAGCTTGGCACCCCAGCACCCGGAGTCTGCCAGGCCTTTGGCAAACAGTAACGGGGTCATTTCCACCTCCTCTCCAACTGCAGTACACATGAGACAAAACAACCTTAGGGCCCAGATAGAGTAACAATGTCCCGTTTGACATGGGCTTACTGTTCGGAAAATACTGCAGGACAAGAAAATCTGTTTACCTTCTACATCTTCCCTGAAGAAGAACTGAGACAGTACTGTAATAAGCAAGAGACAGTCAAATTAACCTCTGTATGTCAAAACAAGAAGCACATGTTGATTGGTTTGAGGAAGTCGTACTATCTGCGCTGAGTAGGTAGTCCGTGGAGTCGCTCCCGTACTCGTTCTTTATGGAGCAGCCGTACACACCACAGTCCCAACTGTTCACCTGCACAATGGCCAGTGCCAGTGGCCTCTCGTCACCTGCACTGGGGAATCAAGATGAGAGAACCAGTCATGTTCCAGTAAGATTCAGCATGCTACTCATTCCTGTCCTCCAGGGGTCGCTGGCGCACAGGAGCTCACCAGGAGTATGAGCTTTTAGCTGACACAGAAACCGACAGAACAGATTTAGATATTAACTACAGCCGCCAGACTGGGATGGTGCAATCAAGTAGCATTGGTTTACATGGCCTGGGCATGTACCTCTCAGTGTCACCGATGTGGGCTTTCATAATCACATGGTCAAGAGGTTGCAAACTGCAAATAACTGTGAAACGCCAAGAGCCTGGGGATACACTTAAAGCTTACTGCAAAGTTTTCGATGCTGTAATAGTGTCTATCATTTCCCTTATAATATTATTCAATTCAATTCGGCATGATTTGATTTCACAACATGACATCGGCTCAAAGTGCTTTACATTATTCCCGCCCAAAGCCCACAGTGAGCAAGACGACAGTAGTAAGGAAAAACTCCCTAGAAAGAAGAAACCTTGGGAGAAACCAGACTCAAAGGGGGAGCCCATCCTCTAGGGGCCGGCAGAGGAAATGAATGACTGCATTGTTGCATGATATGACAATGCAGGTTGCAAGCATCATTTGAAAAAAAAAAACAATCTAGTGGAAAAACAAAACACTGACGATTCACGATGAAATGAACACACACACACACACACACACACACACACAGGGTATATTTATCCTTATGGGGCCTGCTCATTCACTTCTATGGGAAAAATGCTAACGCTAACTATGACAACCTTAACCCCCACCCTGGCCTAACCATAACCATAAGTAACCAAACAAAATGCAAGAGTTTTTGCATTTTTAGTTTTTTCATAGGAGTCACTGATTTTTATAAAATAGAGTTTTCCCTTATGAGGACCGGGAAACATTGTGTCCCCATAAGGATAGGTGTACCCGCTCGCACACACACACACACACACACACACACATCCTCCAGGAGTGAAATGCTGCTATTGATGAGCATGCTGACTCTGCAGCTGGGGCAGTCTTATTGTGGGTGTTAGGTCTTTTGGTCGCTTCAGTTTTTACCTCCTCTTCACCTCGGCGATCTCCACTTCATCTCTGTACCACTTAATAGTGGAGTCGCTGAGCACATTGAAGAACTGGCACCAAAGCTTCAGGTGTCCCGAGGCATCAGAATAGAGCTCTCCTCTAATCTTGCGGATAACCTGTGGAGCTGTCATGAGAGAGACAAACTTTCTGTCTAGTATGTCCATGAGATTCAGTTCTTCTTTCCTTACAGGTAAAAGTTTGGCATTAAGTGCTAAAAGCAACCACTTAAAAAATTTACCTTTGAAGGGGTTTAGCTTCTCCTTCTCTGCTGGTCTGGTATCAGTCTTGGGAGTTTCAGTTTCCCTGAGTGTCTCCTCGTGGTTTTTGGGTACCTCAAGGGTGCTTCTCCTGCGACTCAGGAAAGGGGAGCGCTTCTCAGCAGGAGGAGTGTTCTGGCCAGTCGGAGTGTGCAGGGTGGATCCTCTGCGAGTTTGGGGAGGTGACCTGCAGGAGGGCTCCTGCTCCTTCTTCCCTGGGGCTTCGTGCTCTTCTGCCCCGTCAGGGTCCTCTCCTTTACCTTTGTGGGCAAAGATCTTCCTACGTGCCCCAGATGCGAGTTCCTCTGGGGTGGCTGATGGGATGCCGCCCAGGCTGTCCCTCCTCCTCATTTTCGGGCTGCTCTCGCAGGACGGGATGGCGGATGGGGTCTGTGATGGCTCCGTGCTTTCCAGTGGGATGCTTTCGACCTGAATTGCAGGGACCGTTGTAAGATCATCAGCTCTCTGAGAAGCAAACCGTCGCAAAGTTGTGGGACTCAACAGAGGTGTTTTGAGGTTGGTAGGACTGAGCACTTCAACTGAAGACTCATCTGCATGGAGCTCATCAAAAATAGACCTCGAGTCCACGGTAGCTTCTTGGGGTACTTTTGCATTGTCTGGAGCCAGTGTAAGTTTGCTGTGGAACTCATCTTTTGCATCTATAATCTTCTCTGTATTATGTGGCAGTACTGAAGTTATTAAGGCAGAACTGGGCTCAGAGATAGCACTACTGAGCAAAATAGGATCTTCGAAGAAGACATTTATAAACGGCACATTATTGCTGTTGCGTGTGTCAAGTAGCTTTTTATCTTCCATTCCGTCTTTCTCACCTTGCTGTGTTATTTCTGGTTTGTCTTCATTTATTAGTAAATGTGCTACATCATTCCGCATGTTCTGTAGGTTGGCAGCAACATCAGGGGCCACTGGAGCAACCAGTACATGACTCTCCTTTGTCACCAGCTCAGAAACCTCCGTCTCCTGTCTCTGTAAACGGGATTGATCTGCATCCTTAGCTGTCGACAACTTGTTTTTGGTTTCCATCACAACGTCTACCTTTGGAACAATCACAGACAATTCTGCTTCAGGTGCTTCAGGTATAAATAGGTTAAGAGAGACTGGATTTAGATTATCGCTTTCATGATTAACTTTAATCTGGATTCCTGTGTCTTTCACCTCATTTTGGATGGTTTCTTCTACATGAATCTGAGGTGTCAGCTGCAAAAATACTGGTGTCTCCATAAAGTACCCAGTGCCCTGTTCATCACTATTGATGGCAGTTTCCTTTATTTCCATCTTATTTTTCTCATCCCCAATGGAGACACCATCTCCACAGGTTTCAGACATATTATTTGCATTTTTGTCTAGACCCTCGTTAATATGAAAGTCGCCTCTGTCAAGAAGATCCAAGGTCACGCGGTTATTTACAAGATGGGTCTTCGGTGGCTCTGCTGTTGGCTCAGAATTATCTGCCACTTCTTTGAAATACACTGGCGTGCTCTCTGTCTGCTCACTCAAGGCTGACTGGCCACCCCCACGCGATTCGTCCGTTTCCGTCTCTTGGACTGCGGCCCACTTTTCTGTTGGAGTGACCTCTTGCATCACTTGCACGGCCAGTTCCATCTCACTGGACCCATGTGTGTCGTGCCCCTCTGTCCGCAATGGGTCATGTAGAACCTTGAGGCACAAACAAACAGTATGTACTAGAACGCTATAAAACACTGTAAACAAATACATTGCACACATTGATGATGTCATTTTGATTTTAATCTTCTTGTTTTCCTGCTGGACAGACACATGTTGAGGTTAATGTGAGTAGCTGCATTTCGTACATATATAACAAACACAGCACTTGCCACTTCACAGGTATTTGAACAACATAAGTATAATTTTATTAGTGTCAGATGGGATTATTTTATGAAATGCTAGTTGAAGAACAGTATATATAGTCAGACATTATATAATGGTCCTAGGATATTTAGTATGTTTGGCTGGGGAAAGTTTTGACAAGTGTTTAGTTTGGGTGATTAGGTCGGGGGATTGTGTTTAGGTCGGGGGAATGTGGGGGGCAGATCATCTGTCTCTCCATCTCTTTCCTTGTTCACAAGATAATACTATATAACCTCAAGATATGCTTAAGGTCATTATCTTGTTGAAAAATGTATAATTTTCAGGAGCTGTTTCCAGACTTTTGACTGGTACCAAGGGAAAATACCAATAATAAGAGAATGTAAGTGCAGAACAAACGCCTTGTTATTGCGTTTGAGTTTGTTTTCAAGCTTTTGCTACGTTGCTGTTTCGCAACAGATTGATTAACAGAAACAAAATGGAAAAACTTTTAATATTTATGACCTGTCATATGCAGATCACATACTGCTCTTGACATCCGATGCACATATTAAAGATGTCACTGGAAAAGCTGTTCTCATGTATCACAATATCTTTTAAAAGCATTCTCAGTTCCTGCACTCGCTGAAGTCATACATCTCTCGCACAATCAGAAATAGGGTGGCAAGACGAGCTAAAAATAGCCGGTTTACACTGTTACATGATTACCGCCAGACATCTCTGAGTGATTCAGTGTATTGCTGCTTCCTCTCTGTATGAATCTTAACAGCTGTACAGTTACTGAGGGAGTCAGGAATCTCTGTCATGGGTGAAGAAGCGGGGCCCCGTCTGACCTTTGACCCCTTCATGTCATTTCAGTGACTGACAACTCACTATCTACCTTTGTAATCGTACCATCTGCCCATCTGCTGAAGCTCAGAGGCATCAGAGCTTCTGTGAAAGGTCTGCAGACCTCTTGATGCTGGTGCTCACTAGATTCACAGACATAGAAGAAGTGAAAAGCCTAAAGAGGCAAAATGGAGATTGTGGCCCTATATATAGTGCAATGACTGTCCTTTTCCACCTTGGCCCCTGATGCCGAGAGCCGCTGCAGTTGGTCACGCTGGCAGGGTGGAGCCCGGCTGGTACTGGGCCAGGTTCTTGGACAGCATGTAAACTTTCTTGCCTGTGTCTGAGGCATGTTCCCATGCTGCTGATGGCACTCAGCAAAGGTTTCTTGTAATGAAACAGCAGCCCCTCCCCACCACCCGTCCCTAGCATGTGATCAATCATGCACAGAAATGGAATTAACTCAGGCGGCCATTTTTAAGAGACGTCTTTGTCTTCCCTACTCTGAAGCTTAAGAAAATCACAAAATAGCAGCAATCCAAAGTGATATATACGTCATAAATTTCTACCGATGATCAGTTTGTCCAGCTGCACTTTATTACCGGAGGAATGTAGATTAATCACTTTGTTCCAGAAAGCAAAACCTCTGCCAGGGACCACAAGATTTTAAAGTACCAGTTTCTTTAACCAAAATAACACCTGCTTCCCCTGTTCTTCTTGATCTTGAGTTGTCGAGAAAACACTCAACACCCAAACAGGTGGCAGAAATCTAAAATCTTCACCAGACATTTGACTTTAACTTCTGATTCATGCGATAACATACATAAACAGAAAAAACTGACCTAGATAGCAATGAATATACACCCGCCGGACTAGTTTGAACTGGATTCAGCAACATTCTGCAGTGATGCTCACACTCTTTCTTTGCGGTATAGGAGTTGAACATGGAAGAACATGCTGAAACGAATACAGGAATTTCATGGGAGGAAAGGGGCAGCTTCCCGCATCAATCAGTTTCCGTTTTGCAGAAGTTAGATGTACACAAACATATATGCACAGTGAAGGTGTAGTGGCACCCATCATGTGGGCACAGGGATGGACCTGTTGCAGTTCCCTATTAAAGGGAAAACTGCAACGTGGGTCACAGCACAGGTGTGAGCTCTGTCAGAATTTAAGAATCGAACCCAGAGGCTGTCATTAGACCGAAACTCAGAGGAACCAGCGTCGCAACACGCACTGCAGGAATAAACTGTTACCACATCTACTACTACTGAAAAGATCACACTCACAACCTTTGTGCAAAAGAGGAAGCAGTTTTACAAGCTGAACCACCACCATTTTACCAGTTTACCAGCATTTTTCAGAAAAACATAAAATTCAAAACAAAAGCATTTGTTTATATGCGTATTATTTATTATGTCGATTCACTCAAGTCAGTGTTTCTCAGCCCTGTCCTCGGAAACCCCCAGACTGTCCACATTTTTGTTTCCGTAGAGCAAAAACATGGACTATCTGGGGGTCCCTGAGGACCAGGGTGAGAAATACTACCCCACGTGTGCCCCACGTCTACCAACCGTAATCAGGATAAGTGGTTGGAAAGTGGACAGATGGATGTTTCTCTCAAAAATGATCGGGGCATGCGGATAATGTATGGCTACGAACAAAGCTAGTTAACGACGATAAAGAACGTCCTCATAATGCATCTATCTTCATTATTTCTACTTAAAATAGATACAAATGTTTAAAATGGGATTTATGCATTTGTACTAATATATACATCCATCCATTTCCCAAACTGCTTATCCTACTGGGTCACGGGGGGTCCAGAGCCTATGGACACTAGGCAGGGAACAACCCAGGATGCCATCTGAATATAAATCGCAACCAGGACCAAGACTTGGAAACTGGTATTTACTTATTTTTCCCATAACATATAGAGCTGGTAGGTACTCAATGGTCTGTATTTACCATATTAACTGAAGTACTCGCTCCCCGGGAAGTTCCCCTACTGCAATCTGAGGAAGCAGCATTTTTTTTTGCCATCGACATTAACTCTTTATAATAATGTATGGGACTCTGACATTGACAGTAGTAACCATAAGAGGCACCCATTCACACTGACCCTCATTATGATCAGACTGAGACCAGCCCAGCATTTGGACAGAGGTCTATTTTAAGTCAAGATTAGGGAACGTCTCCACGCTACACTGACCAATGATCCCCCTGATCTTCATTTAAGGTAGAATCAACACTCAAGCATGACAAAAATCACAGTGAATGCCCAAGTTAAAAAAAAAAAAAACAGGCTGGATTCTCCCTCCGTATTCTTATGCTTATCCATAAAACTCTGCATCTTCTGCTGTCCTCATTTCTCAGCAATTCCTGCCCGGTTCTTTCGAGCAATATATCTAGATCAGAGGTGGCCAAATTTACCCACAAAGGGCTATTGTGTATGCAGGTTTTTGGGATAAACTTTAGGTCACCTGTTCAAAACCAGGTGTAAGGAGTCTTCAGTCAATCAGTCCTCTAATTAGTAATCTAATTAGGGAGTTGCAGTGAAAACAAGCATATACAGCAACCCATTCTGGGTAAGATTGGCCACCCGTGATCTAAATGGTTAATGCAATGAATCATTTAAAAGTCATATGTATCGGGTAATCATGCTAGTCATGAGTATCTGGTATGTCCCAGCCTTGCAAATTCATGTTAACATGTTTGTTTGCAAATAAACGACTGGGGCTTGCGTGTACTTGAGTTTGGGCTTTCTGATATGTGCTGCTGGTGTTGTCAGTTGGGGCTTGTGTCACATGGTGCTGTTCCATAGACGCAGATTTCTATAAATACCCTCCGAGTGCCCATCGTGTTTCTTTCCCTAACTAGAGTTGGAGACAGAACTCCTGAGCTCAGGCAGAAAAAGACAGCATGCTCACCATACATTCCTGCAATGGCTGAGGGACAGGATCTGGCATGATGATTCCGCCCTTCACGGACGCCATAATTTTGTCCTGTTCGTTCTCCCACTGGGTTGAGGTGCCCCGGTTCTCAGAAAGTATTTGTGTAGATTCCTCCCTACTCATGAGTCCTTGCATGAGGCCGTCTCGGACATCAGGGCAGATGGCCTTTGAGGTTGAGTGGGTCACATGAGTGTCAGTTGGCTGATGCTCCATTTCTTCAGGCTCCACCAATTCTCCATCCTCTGCAACCTGGTTAGAGTCCACCGGGATACCATCTGGCAGGGAATCGGTACCTGGGAGCAGTGGGCCAGCAGTACCATCCTGCACTACGTCTTCAGCGTTCTTCTTGCCACGAAAGAACATGTCCCTCAAAGAGAAGAAGACTGAGGTGAGAGGAGACTGGGCATTGTGCTGTTCCGGCTCCTTACAGGCCACCCTGCCCTTTGCTGGTGAGCCTTTAGATCTTGGGGGCAGCTGCCCCACAGCCTCCCGTCTCTCTTTGCCTCTCTTTAGTGTCTCCTCTGGTGACACCTGAGCCTGCTGGGACTCAGCAGCCAGATACTGGGACAGGCTCATTCCTCCATCTCTAGGTTCTTTCTCGGGTCCAGATCCTGGTGCTGGTTTCTGGAAGGTGGTCTCGCTGGCTGTCCCGTTAGTAGTTTTGATTTTCTTTTTGGCCAGTGGCTCTTTGATTGGGCTGCCCATGTTCCGGAAGAACTGGCCACCTTCCTCCTTCCCCGCATCACTGGGCACGTCCACTGGGATATTTCCAGCTGTGGAGGGATACCCATTGGGTATCTCTGCCTCCACAACCGGATGCCCTGTACCTTCGGGCACCGCCGGCACACCTGCCTTTCGGGGCAGGGGAGGCACCCCAGGATGCGCCTCTCCTGGGGAGCGGCGTTTCCTCTGCACGCGCTCAGGGCTGCCCACCCTCGTCTGGGCCTTCTCCCCCCGCAGCCGGCTCTCCTCCCGCTCTCTACGCTTGGCCTCGGCCTTCTGTTTGAGCTTGGTGAAGAAGCGCTGGTGGATGCGGTATTCGTTCATGGAGCCCACCTCCAGCACCCCCGAGCAGGACACAATGCCCTTGCAGTTCCTGGCTGAGGCCTGGTATACAGCTGCATCCTCCTCAGTGCAGCTGGACAAAAAAAATTATAGTAAAGCAAGCAGATCATCTCAGGACTGCATATTTACTTAGAAAGTTTTACAATGCCAATAGATTCATACAATACAGAAGGTTCTCAATTTAGGGGGGGGAAGCTGCATTCTAGAAATGTGTGCCTATTTTAAGCACCCCCTCACTGAGAAAAAAAATACATAAAAATGGAATAACTATGCAATTCATGTGTGTCTGACTCACTCGGCAGAATTTAAACAGAATAGGGGATACATGATGTTATTTTTGAATTATATATAAGGAGATCTGACTATCCATCCATCCATTTTCTAATCCCGCTTGTCCTATTCAGGGTCATGGGTGTCCTGAGCCTATCCCAAATAAGACGCCAACCAGAGGTGGAAAGTTCAGGTCCAGATAGTACAAATCCAGATCATGGTTTTGTGTTAACCATCCAGTTAAGTATTACACTCAGCTGGTTGGTTGAAACAAAACCTTAATCTGGATTAGTACTTTCTGGACCTGAACACCCCAGCAATGGTGCTAACCCATCATATAGCACACTCACACTCCATTCCACACCTAACATCTGACTGTAGTTATTATAATTATTATTATCTTTTTGGTAAAGCTTTACATTAGCTGCACCTTCATAATGCATTCAGAGAACGTTCAATGCGCCTTCATAATGCATTCATAATGGATTCACAGAACATTCAAAATCGACATGTAAATATACCTTAACACCCTAATATACCTTACTAGCTTTAAAATATAATAATTACAAATATAATAACAAACAATAAAATCATATAACGTTTGTTTCTAATGTATATTAAAGCTGTTAATGTATGTTAGGATGGTAAGGTGTACATTCATGTTGCTTATGAATGTGCTTTAAATGCATTATAAAGGGTTAGGGTTAGGGTTAGCAGAAATTGTGGTTACCAGAAATTGTGTAAAATGAAAACTGAGTATATTTATAAGTCTTTTCCCACTGTCAATAATATATGAATTCTTCATTAGAATCTTTCTTAGCCAAAAAGCCTGGACTTACTTGTAAAGGTGGAGAGTGTGGGTTTTTCCATGGCGGAATATCTCATATTTAGGAAGACCGCAATATCGATCCAGCTCCATGTCATCTTTGTACCATGTGAGCTCAGGGACTGGGTAGCCTGAGAGAGAGACAATGTGGATGGAATATTAAGCATGGTTACTGCTGCTGTGGGTAAACTGAATCTGCATTTAAAATATGAATGTAGTATATAATTATAATGCATTGCAACGTAGTATGTTCACATATTTCCTAAAAAGACGTACAGGATCTTTATTTTTAAAATAAGTTTTGTTTAAACTCCACACAGCTTTAGATGTTAGGAAGTCAGCTTCGGAACACACATGCAGGTGTATGTGTCTGAAATAATACAAGCAAGGATTCAGTCAGTTGCCGTATTCACATTCGCATTGAAGCTTAACCTGAGATGACACAGGTGAACTTCACGTTGGCAGTCTCTGACACTGCCCTGGATTTTAAGGTGGTCTCAAACAAGGGCTGCGTCTCCTCAGTCAGATGGGCCATCACACTGGACAATGTACTCCTGCAGAACCCAGGAATGGTCACCTTAAATACTTTTGTTACAGCACGCCTAGTCAACTGTGAAGAAGTACATTGGATGAAAAATATTTTTAAACATTACCAAATCACTATTCATGTTAATAATGTGATGGAAAAAGTTAAATCCAACATACCACAGTCTGTTGACATATCTACTATTATTAAAACCTATATGAATTATATATGCTTACAACAAGCCCGCAATTTTAATCAACTACCTATTAATGTTTAAGGAAATGCAGTTATGAAAAGTATGAGAAACAACTGTAATCACTGGGCAGCGCAGTGGCTTCACACCTCTGAAGGCTAATTTATACAACTGCGTAGAATCTACGCCGTTGTTACAGCGTAAGTAGGGGCGTCAGAGACTTTTTGAATGTGGGGGGGGGGGGGGGAAACACGGGCATAAAACTAATATTTTATGTTAAATGGGGGGGGGTCCAAATGAATAATTATGAAATGTGAGGGGGACACGTCCTCCTCAGATTTAATGGCGGCGATGTCCATGGGCATAAGTACGGCAAAGCCGCGTGCCCTACGCCATAGTCTGACGGGCATATCCACAGAAATTTAACTACGCGTTATGGTGACGTAGACAGCACACAAGTAAAAATACATGCAGGGGCGTTGGCCACTTATGTAGGCCATGGCGTAAGCTCTGCGTAGGCCCGACATGGCAGAATAAATCAGCCGTAAGGTTGGTGGTTTGAATCCCATACCGCGCTGTTTGTGGAGTCAGCATGTTCTACCTGTGTCGTGCAGGATTCCTCCAAGTACTTCTGTCTCCTCCCGCAGCCCAAAGACATGCACTTAGGCTAATAGGTGTCTCTAAATTGCCCGTGGTGTGTGAAGGATGAATTAGAACTGTTTAATTTTTATTGACAGGGGTAACTGAAGTAACACATTATACAAATACAGCCGTGGAAAAAATTTAGAGACCACATGTTACGATCGGCACCGAGCGAGTGACGGACGGGCGATCGTGCGTGCTGGAGAGCGGGTAGTAAGCAGGCAGGGCGA
>JAODJX010000020.1:8763050-8773462 GCA_026776945.1 Isichthys henryi
GTGGAGTTTGCATGTTCTCCCCATGTCGTCATGGGGTTTCCTCCGGGTACTCCGGTTTCCCCCCACAGTCCAAAGACTAATTGGAGTCACTAAATTGCCCGTAGGTGTGCATGTGCATGTGCAGGTGTGAATGAATGGTGTGTGAGTGTGCCCTGCGATGGGCTGGCCCTCCGTCCTGGGTTGTTCCCTGCCTCGTGCCTGTAACTTCTGGGATAGGCTCCAGACCCCCTGCGACCCTGAAGGATGAGCGGTTTCGAAAATGGATCATTCTAAGAGCATTTCCAGTCCTGGGGACACACTGAAATGAATACGATGCAAACAGACATATCAATATATCAGCGTATAACAATTAATGAGATCCTTCGGATGCTTGTGCCTTAGGGTCAGTAGAATACCAGAAAGATTCAGAAACATGAAAGACCCTTAGTGAGTGTCTCCATTTAGTGATAACGTTTTGGTTTGAAAATGTGCGTGACAGAACTTCTGTAATACATGCCAGTGTGACATGACCATTAATAGTTCTTGTCGTTTCCTCTGAGTCAGTAGCTCACTGAATCGCTACTATGGAGTGATTCTGCTTTGATCCGGTGGCACGCTACTGAGCTGCTCTGACTGGCTGTTCTCAGGTCTTGTGTCATGCAGTAGAGCTGAACTGATTTGCCCTTCTAGGTCCTATGCTATGCTGCAGTACCGCAACAAAGCAGGTGTAAGCAAACACACCTGTTTTTTTGTGTAATTCGGCAGTGACGTCCGATGAAATGAACTGAAAGCATGATTTAGAAATATAAAAGGCAATGTACATGTGACTGTGTTTGTGTTTTCTATCATCCGGTAATTGTGCAATAAAAATGCTGCACTTTAGATTGAAGTTGCTCAATATCCTGTGCAATTATTACTGAATACTAAATATTTCTGAGAAAGAATTTGTTGCAAATTCAAATTCTCTCCTAATGATACTAATCTTGGCTTTAAAAATCGCAGTACTCCCTCACAGGAGTGACCCCCCCCCCCATCTCAATGGGCGTATTTACTGCATGATTAACAGCATGTCACATGGTAGGTTTTTATTACATTTCTGAATCATGAGGTGAACTTAATAATTAATGACGTCGGTTATTCTGACACACGGAAAAAAAGCAGGCAGGCCTCAAAATGAAAGTTAAATGCAGCTGTTCAGGCCTTCGTGGTTATTTTTGTGTGCACCTGTGTTTCAACACTTCAACCAACCTTCCTCCACTGATATACCACCCTCCCCCCCCAGCCCTCTTCTACTACGCAGGGCATGGGTATGAGTGCTCAGGGAGGAATTACTTGGTGCCCATTGATGCTCCGCAGCCGTATCGGCCTGAGAACTGCATCAGCGTGCAGCGGGTGATGCGACACATGCAGGAGAAGCACACGGCACTCAACGTGGTCCTGCTGGACACCTGCAGGAAGTGGTGCGTGTCGCCGCTGATGTGACTCTCCTTTGATTGACTCCCAGTCCTCATCTTATTGGTAACTCTGGCATGTGTCTGACAGGCATTTTGGTTTTTCAGGTATAACCAGCACTGTGTCCCGTCAGAAATTAAGTCCCTTGACCCTTTGGGCAACACCGTATATGGATTTGCCACGTGAGTTAAAGAAAGGGGGAGTGGTGCCTTGTATAGGCTTTGAGAGAGAATTTCATTGGGCGGGGCTTTGACCAGGTGGGCCACTACATACGTGAGGGGGCAGGGCTTTGATCAGGTGGGCCACTACATACGTGAGGGGGCGGGGCTTTGATCAGGTGGGCCACTACATACGTGAGGGGGCGGGGCTTTGATCAGGTGCGCCGCTACATGTGAGGGGGCGGGTCTTTGACCAGGTGGGCCGCTACATGTGAGGGGGCGGGTCTTTGACCAGGTGGGCCGCTACCTATGTGAGGGGGCGGGGCTTTGCCCAGGTAGGCTGCTACATATGTCAGGGGGCAGGTGTGGCGGTTTAGATTGGGTCGGCCACTAAATATTAGAGGGGGTGGGGCTTTGACATGGTGTGTGACGCGCACAAGAGGGAGGTATTAGACGTGTGCTCCGCTTGCAGGTGCGAGGGCGCAGAGGCATTCGAGGTGCAGGATGGCAGCCGAAGCACAGGCGTGTTTACCAAATACCTGAACATGAACATCCTGCGTCCTGAGAAGATTACGCGTGTCCTGGAGCAGGTGTCTGAGGGTCAGTCTCCTCATCCGGCATTCTGTACTCATGAAGCTGAACCCGCCCACCCATCTCAGGGTCGCCTGTGCATCTGTAAGCTGGGCAACATGCATGAACCCAGCTCGATAGGGGGAAACACAGCAATGATAGGGGGCTGCCTACATTATCTGCATTCTTGTTGATGTATCCAGCCGTTTAAGAAGTGTGTTAATTCCCCTCCATATCATACTTTACAGGGGTGACTCAAGGGTTATTTGTGGAACTTGTGTTTTATGATTTCCTTTTTTTGCCGGATGTTTACATTTAATATTGTTATATCACTGTTTAGCCACAATTTTTTTTTTTACGTTCTCTGTGTCATCCACTTTTACAGCTGGCTCTTTATCTTGGGCTTCCCAGGTTTAGTGTCCGCAGCAGCTAACAGGAGCCCCTGGGGGCGGGGGGCAGTTAGGGTGGGACAGCAGGAGGTCCTGGACTGTGTGTGTTTTTGGATCTGCTTTGACAGTTGGAGTGGCTTGACTGGTCCTGGCTCGTCCATCCTTATGGAGGTGCGAGACTGGCGGTTTGGGAGAAGATTTTGTTGCTGTTTTCTGAGTCTCTATGGTTACATGGCTGCATGCCGGGAACAGGGGCGTTGTGACCTCATCTCCTGGTTATTCACACCCCCCATCCTACTTGCTGTTGAAACTTGAGTGCCCACGTCCCAGGGACAGCTGCTCTCGCTCATTCCATGGTCGCCATACTGGGGCCACGGACCGGGCACTCACGCGCAGCACGGTGTAGCGCCAAGGACGCAGCCCGCGTGGGCATCCGGAACCTGACACCTTGTGAACGTCCTCCGGTCCGGGACCACTCGCTGGTCCAGATGCTTCGACGATGATTAAAAGGCCAAGGCTCCCCCCTAGCCGCACTTATCTCTGACGTTAGCGAGATCGTAAAAGGAAACGCTGGTGTTCAGGCTCCCCGCTTATCAGGCTGGCACACATTTTTTCTAGAGCTTAACACACAATAATATGTTTTATCTTTTATCCAGAATCACATTTCACTGATGTAAGCTCTACAGCCCATCCGGATTCTGGAGACAGACATTTCTCTGTTGCAGGGTGCTTGACCAGTTTGCTCGTCCCTTATGATGCCTATAATTATTCCATTCATTTTTTTTTGTCTTGTCAAGAGAGCCGCAAGATTCTGAAGATTTTTTTCCTTTTTTGGGCAAAGATACATCACCCTACACGATTGGATTATTTAAATGTTTATTTAAAGAGAGTGAAACTAGCGCAATCTTCTTTTAGCGTTCATGGTAAAATGAGAAACTCATCGCTGGGCACTTGCCTGTCAGTAGACTTTGTAAACTCGGAGGAGCCGTGTTCAGCTTGTCCTTAAAATGAGGCCTGAATGGAGAGACGTTGCTGGGTTTCCACTGTGGTGAACGGACTTTTATACCGTCTGCGCTGTGGGACAACCCTGCTACTGTGTCAGAGCCAATCCCACCTAGGAAAATGTACCCATTTTCGGTTTGCTTAAAATATCTGTAAACCAGGGAGTAGATTTTCCACTGAGCTTCTTGCCACAAATGTGACTCAAGCAAGAGGATCCCGTATCATTAAGGAAATATAAGACTTTCCTTGTTTTCCCCCTTTTTTTTAGAGGCCAAACAGATTAATATTTCACTGTCTAAGGAAGTTTACTTAGATATCAAATGTGGTTTGCAGTTACTTCTGCCCCCTGAGCCCCCATGTCATGAATGACCGTGTTTTTGAGGTGAGCCACAGGGGAACTTTCAGGCTTAACTATGAATCAGGAAGGAAGTGCCCCCCCCCAGCATCACCACCACCACCCGCACTAGTGACGCCCACATCGTGTTCCTCCATAGCACCGCGGACAAAGACGTAATCGCTGTCCTTCCTCCTCCAGATCTGGGTAGGGACCCCCTGGTGACTGGGAAGCAGGTGATGGAGATCCGGCACACGCTGAAGGACCCACGCTCACTGGCGGATCCCATCAGCGCAGCGGGGCACACGACCGAGCTGCAACTGCGTGACCAGTGCTGGAAGCAGGCCAATGGTGCGTTTGTGGTGCTGAAGCCCCGAGACAGCTTGCTGACCCGGGCCGGGCTTGGCATTGAAGCTGTGGTTCCTGTAGGTGTGAACTGGCGAGGGCTCAGGCTGAGAAAGTCTGCCAGGTGCTGTGTGTCTGTCGCTATTATGGTCCTACTTGGTAGACCACTTAACCACATGCATTGTTTACTAAGCACAAACCCAGAAAAGCTTGTAAAAAGTCAAAATGGCTGCCGCCGACCCCGTGCCCTAAATGATGACCCGGGAGATTCCCAGGACCGGGGATTATAGAGTCCGCTTCAAATGAAAGGTTGAAGAGCACCACCCCTTCTAAGTGCCCTGATCAGACACCCCCACATTACACTTTGATCTAGAGGCGAGGTATATGCAGCGATTTTTGGGTTGAGTCATAGTGAAAGTTGTGGGAGGAGGGCCAGCATGGAAATGGGGGCATTTGGCATGACAGGGAATTTTCGCTTATTTTTATTTGCATGTAGAAGTTGATTTTTAAGACCATGCATTGGGCTGGTGGACTTGGAAGTGTCACCTGTACAGAGGGAGACCCAGTGAGCTGTTTGGATGAACCGAAATCGCCTCCATCTGCCTGCTTATCACTTCATGGTTGACTGCTGATGGTCATGCCGTGGTCTTGTCCTCCTCAGATTTACCGGCCCGGCGTTTAGTGACCTTCCCATGTGGCGCAGTGGTGGAGCTCAGCTTCTCTGCACTCTTCTCCAATGTTCTGGTGGTGTTCGCCACGGTGAAGGACACAGGATCCCAGGCCCAAGACTGCTCCGTTGCCCTGAGAAGTTCCCCTGTAAGTGCAACTCTGCCGTCCACTTCCTGTTGTGAGTCAAGACATGAGAAGCATGTAGAAGAAACCAACAATATATTGCGCTTATAACCCTAGATGTTGCTCCCTGCGCCTGCAGTGTTGCTTTGACCAAGTTGATGTGTTTTTCATGAGCTTCACAGTCAATGTGAAAAGCCAGATAGGAGATTATGTTTTGATATTTCAAAAAAAAATGCATTTTCCCAGTTTGTCTGATTCTGCCGGGGCTCAGATCATTGTTGTGTGCTTGGCAGTAAGCAAGCAGACATGGTCACTAAGAGCCACTCGGTTCAGATACGCAGAAATTTTTGCTGCCACCGTCTGACCTCAAACCTCTGTTGTATGGTTATGTAATAAGTGTAACAAAGTGAATGAGACAATTGCATTAATAACAAACTATGAAATTGCCCCTGTTGCAAATGGTGCAACAGTCAGTTTTAAAAGCCGATGGGACCAGATCATTTATACAAGGTGTCTTATTGAGCATAACAGGCTGACCCTCGTATTCTTCAGTTGAAGATCCATGTTTAGTTGAGTTGTCTTGTTTATCATCTCTTTGGTTATTGAACTCAAACTTTTAGTAAAGTCAAGATTTTTTTAATTGAAAACTAAACTTAAAAACATCTTTAGATTACTTTGACTGTTCGTAACAATTTATAATAATGTATGAAGTTTTAACCTTGTTAATTGTTCAGTCCATTTCCGTGTCCAATTTTCCCTCCATGAATATAACCCTGATTGCTGGCATGGCATTAAAAGTCAATGTAACTAATCTCAGCTGTTCGGCGACAATATTCAGAGATTCGGGGTAATTCTGGGCTGCTTTGCTCTGACTCTCCTGTCCTGTGGCATTGATACCTGCAGACTGGGCAGACCTGGGCTTTAATTTGAGTTGTACTTTCTTCTTTTCCAGTACAGCTTTTAGGGGTTTTGGCTTTTTTTTTAAAGAATGAAAAACTGCCCAATTATCTTCAAAAAACCTTTTTGAATGGCATGTCTTTGAAGTTTGGGGTAAGAGCCATGCTGCTGTAGGTTGCTGTGGATTTCCGTTACACAGCCTCTTCTCCTCCATGCCTGGCAGGACACCACACCTGCACATGCCTCCTCTGCAGTATAAATACAAGGAAGCCCAAGTATTTCAAATTTTAACTCATTATTTAGAGAAAGTTACATCCAGTTGTTTTAATACACAAGTTTATACAGCGTATGGCATGAATACTTCCAAGCACGTGTAACTGACTGTGTAATCTTTACATGTATAATATAAAATTAAATATAGTAACTATATAAAGAAAAGCTGAAAACTTTCTCAGCAGCACTAATATAGAAAAGGAAAACGAAAGCAGGATATTGCTCAACGCTATGGTTAAACTGTTAAAAACATCAGATAATGCTGTCATTTCCTGCTGCATACTGACCCCTAGCGGAGAGAGAAATGCACAACAGTTTGGCGATGACAAACGGTGATTGGTGGTTATGTTAAATGTTAAAAGTTGTGGTTGATGCAAAACAAACACAAAGGCAGGGCGAGATTATTCAGAAGAATAATCTGCTCTGGTGGAGAGCAGATGACACATGGGTCTGTATAAAATAGTATTCACAAGGGACGCTTAGCCACTTCCTGTACACAGACACCCAACATATGTGGTATAGCAGTGATTCTCAACCTGCAGCACCTATATAGTAAAGCCGTAAAATTAAACAAAGTAGCAAAACTAGCCAGCTCCCTCATTGCACAGGACACACATTAACTTGCACTCAGCATGGGTAGCCGTGTAGGTAAAATCATAGTTGAGAAAATGCGGGTTCCCCTGGGTTGGTTCTGCTGGGGCTGGAGGCTTGCCAGTAGAGTTTAAAAAAATTGTCAGTTTTCCTATTTGTGCTGGCTAATGTTGTCAGTGGAGCTTACATGCGAGAGTTTAGCAGACCAATCAAGTGTGCAGTGCACTCTGCAGTCAATGCCAATCGACGCATATCGAATGAGTCCGGCTTGGGATGCCAGTGCATTGAAATTGGGGGTCGGTTTATTTGACTGCTAGTTAGTAAGTAAATAAAACTGTATTTATAAAGCATTTTTCTCAGACAAAAGTCTCAGTGCTGGACAGGTCAAATACAGTCAAACTGTACAGTACATGAACAATAAAATCTACAGTATGGCTTTTTAAAAAAAAACTTGTTTAAATAATAAAGTTTTATGGCTACATTTAAAAGAACCATCTGTATCAGCTGCATGTACAAAAGGAGGCAGATGGTTCCAATACTAACAACTATCATTCCTTTCTTCTGAGATCTGAGCACTCGGGTGGTTTTGTAATTTAGTGTGAGTGGTTGAGTATTCAGTAGATTTGCACTAACCAACTGCAGATTCATTTTATATAGGTTAAATTGGGGAAATCAGGATCAGCATTTAGGAAATGGCTCTTTAAAAAATGTCTGGATTTCCAACTTTGGCTCGTGACCCTTTCAGGACATGCCACGACCCAAATTTGGTTTGCGACTCATAAGTTGAGAAACAGTGTGGTAGAGCTTGCAAGCCCTGATGGACTACAAGGCTGCCCCCCAAACATGCCTCAGTGATGCCTCCCTTCTGGACTTATTACACCATTTTAATGCATGCTTCGACATCCACAACAACACGCCAGTGCAGAAGAACCCCTCATTCCACTGATCAAGTCTTCCGTCTGTCCTCCACTGAAGTCAGGATGAGTGTGTCCACATGAAGCCGCTGCACCTGACAAACTTCCCAGTTATGTGATTAGGGAAAGTACCAGTTCCTTATAGACATCTTCAACATTTTCCTGAGTCATGTTGTTCTTTCATCCCTCAAAACAGGCAAAAGAAAAAGTCATCAATATCAGGACTAAATGACTATTGTTCTGTGGTACTTGCACCTGTCATCTCTAAGTGCTTTGAAGGACTGGTCATGATCCAGATCAAAGGCTGCCTCCCCACCTGACTAGACCGCCTCCAGTTTGCCAACCAGTCCACAGAGAGCACCATGTCCAGTGCGTTCCAACTAGCACTGACCCATCAGGAGCACAAGAACAATTGCGTCAGAATGCCCTTCATACACTTTAGCTCAGCATTCATCACTGTTGACCCACAGAAGCTCGACAGAAAACTGGACACACTTGCTGTCAACGAATCTCTCTAACTTGATATGGGACTTTCTAACTCATAGACAACGGTCTGTCCCCAGACCAGGATTTACAGAGACCACCTCAAATGAAAGATTGAATAGTGATAGAATATCCAGATCTTCCGCACTCAGCACCTCTGCCCTGCAAGGATGTGCCCTCAGCCCACTGCTATTTACCCAGTTGACACATAACCGCTCCGCTGCTCAAGGCTTCAGGAAGTTCAGCACAGCACACACTGTTCATCGATGGCTCCTCTGTGGAAATACTAAAAGGCGCCAAGTTCCTCAGGGTACATATAGCAGATGACCTCAGACGAACCAGCTATATTACCTACCAGACCAAGAAGGCACACTTCCTCAATCAACTGCACTTCCTCCTTCGATTGAGAAGAGAATGCCTCCCTCCTCCAGTTCTCATAGCTTACTGCAGAGGAAACTGGTTTGGGAACCGTGAAACCTCAGACTGCAACACCTTCCAGTGAGGACAGCAGAGAAGAACATAGGAACTACTCTACCCACTGTCATGGACATATACAACAAATGCTGCAGCAACAGGGGCCTCTCCATCACACGTGACCCCTCACACCTATCAAACAGGCTGCTTCACCCCCTTTCATCTGCAAGAAGCTTCCGGAGCATTCAGTCCACCATCACCAAGCTCTGCGACAGTGATTTCCCCCAGGCAATCAGGCTCCCTTCTACCCCAAAAACATTAAGAGAGAAAGGTCTCCACCTGCATATTAGCACTGCAATGTGGTGTTTTTTTGTATTGATTTTGTTTCATATTTATTTTGCACTGCTGTTCTAGTACTAATTGCATGAGGTCATCCTTGTTCTTGTGTGATTTTATAATTTTTTATGTATCTCACAGTGTTTGTTGTTCAGCTGTTCTTTGTTCTAGCTGCCAATGCTTGCGTGAATTGACAGTAAAGTGATTTAACTGGAATAACTGAAAACCATTAGATTACAGTAGTAAAGCGTCCTATTTAAAATCATCTGCTTATATGAACACATAATTAGCCTGATTTATACTGGAAGAACCTCAGACTGCTCATAGGTCCGAATTAAATAATTGCTCTTATTTTGGCAAGCGTTTAAAAACCAAAGGCATCCTTTGTAACTGTGACACTGTCCGTCGCATGTATACCTCTTGTTAATATATTTCTTTATGTATTTCTGCACAGCCTTATTTTTTAGTTTTGTGTTGTGTGTTTTGTATCTGCACTCTTTATGTTCCTTAGCTGATGCATGCCAACAAATGCATGCTGGGACCAGTACAGTAAGTGGGATTTTAACGCTCCCTGCTGCTTTTGTGGTCGCTGCAGGCACTGGAGGATATTTTCTCCATCGCTGGCTGGTCTGATGAAATGAACACTCTGCTTCTGAACAGTACTGATGCTCCAGACTGCGGCCTGCGGCTGTGTGGCCTGCAGAAGCTCCAGGTGTGTAAGAAGAAGGCTGCAGACCCCCTATGCTTTCTGATTTGGCTGCTCTTGGCTGGAACACGTGACTCAGGAGCTGCTTGTTCTTTTTATTTATTTATTTTTCCTTTTCACAGAAACCCCTGATGCTGACCGTGGAGCTGCACTACACTCGCGTCAGGCAGCACCAACGGCTCACGGAAAGCAGGCAGCAGAACATAGGGCGCCCCCTGGTGGCCCGCTGCGAGTTGTATAAGAGGACAGTGGCGGAGGGGGCTGCAGCAGCAGTGGCGGTGGGCACCGTGCACACAGACCAGAAGCCGCGGCCCCGCCCACCATCATCACAGCCCTGTCGGCCTTCTACCCGGAAGGCAGAGAATGCTGTGGCTTGGCCCAACCAGAGCTCCTCCCCCAGGGGCAATGAACCAGAGGAAAATGATGAAAGTGAGGCGTTGGCCTGGGCCCTCTGAAACATGCTCAGGCATAGGGTCTGTAGTGGAACCCTGTGTCAGCTCACTAAATACAAGGTTCATCTGCCATCTGGAAACATTCTTTACTCCTCAAGAAACACCCCCACATTCAAAGTTGCTTATTGAGATACTCTTTCTGTCACTGAAATATGACTGTCAAGCTTCCCCCAATGATTCTTATTTACATCATTCCATTTAAAATTGAAATTAAATTATTTTGAGTAATAACTTTTCTCAGATGTTTGTAATCTACATAAAATGTGTGCCATGTTACAAATGTGTAACATTGCTGTTATGTATATGTGAATATAATCAGTTGTGT
>JAODJX010000020.1:8773562-8787280 GCA_026776945.1 Isichthys henryi
ATATTAGTGACTGATTTAATCATCGTATTTCATAGCTTGAACTGTGACTTAATCACAGATGTTTACAGTGATGTATCCTAGTTGGAAAGCCTTTAAATGCACTTAATCGCAATGTTTGACAACTAATCTTAAACTTTAGTACGACAATATTATCGGTAGCTAATTGCATACAATGATTTTAAACAAATTAATTACACAGTGTGCTATATCGAAAGTTTTTTTTTCGGTTGACGAGGATCTTGTTGCCGTGCAGTAGAGCCGGGCAGTTAAAGTGAATCGGTCCACCGTAATATTAAGTCACAAAAATGTATAAAAAATGTATATGGCTTTAATTTTTTTAAGTATCAGCTAAGCAACTACGAATGCAAAATACTTCATTGATATAAGTAATTCATTTATTTATCATATATTTAGCATGTTTACTAAGATCTACTCTGTGAAATGAGTAGTTTCGGAGAAACTCTAATGATCAGTTTACCTACCTTATGTCAGTCCTTTTGTGCACTCATCTCAGTGTTGTATCTCGGTGCATAAGATCAGCTGGATATTTTGATTAAATATTTCGGTATTGTAATATTTTGTTTTCGTATCTCAATGTAGAATGTATTTTTTTTTAACTGTTAGCTTTTCTTCGCAAAAATAAAAAATGAAAACCAATGCAACCGTTTGCTCTTTCTAAAGTATCACTCATTTCTTTGTCTACTCCGTTTACCACCTCAGTAAAAAAACCATGCAGATAGGTACTGAAAAGACTCCGGTCCGCAGCCATACTGAAGCACTAATTAATCCCGTCCTTTCCCGGAGAGCAGCACCTTGTCTTTGCGACGTAGCTGACGGAATTTAAATCGTGTTAGACTACTGTGACATTCGAAGGAGGAGCCCTCTTTTCGAAAAAGCTTAATTATGGTTAGTAAATCAATACGAGTTTCGTATTAGTTGCTAATATTAATAGACTTAAAAATATAGTTAATAATTTCGTAATGTAACCCATGATGTCTTTAGCCGCAAAAAGAGCGCAGTTGCTCGCAAGCCTATGTAGCTCGCCGTGATCGTATAGTGGTTAGTACTCTGCGTTGTGGCCGCAGCAACCTCGGTTCGAATCCGAGTCACGGCATTGTGGAACAATGTCACGGCAATAGGCTTCGTTTTAGTTTTGTTTCAGTTTTGTTTTAGTTTTAGTTTTAGTTAAGTCTGTAGGGACAGCTGGAAAACAAGTAGGGCAGTGGGACCCGAGGACCGAGCTTGAGAACCACCGGTCTAATGCAATGGGAAGCTTGACAGGTATGCTATTAAATGTACGAAAGGAAAATGTCAATGAACTAACCAAACACGCTTAGAAATACACTGTAAGTCTGTTGTGCCTGTTACCCCCATTTTATGCATTTAATGCCTGGTGCCATTTTCTGAAACTTTTTAGTAAAAAATTAAAAAAATTCAGTCACTGATTTTCACATGGAACCCCTAGACATTGAATAGTCTTATTAGGTTCCTACTTTGTTAATAGTTGTCTGTCATTGTTCTGTAGCTTTGGGTAGCTCCTGCTGCGGTACTGCTCACACCTGTACCTGGGCATTCATTCTAACCTCAGCCTAGCTGTGCTTACGCATACCTTACCCCTTGACAGGATGAACGTTTGCAATGTGCGATTTGACTCACTTCACCGTCACTTTAGACAAAATAATGTCTGCTAAATATGTAAATCTAAATGTGTCCAGTCATTCATTTGAATTTCAGGTGAACTGCTAATGAATAATTAATTCGCCAGAGGACTTCCAGATTCAATATTCTTTATTTCCCTATGGTACATAAACGCATAGGAAATCTTACTTGCACCATGCAGTCAGTAACATATAACAGAATTAGACAGCAATCAAAGGCACTCACAAAATATCAATCAAGAATACATACTTCAGACTCTTTCGCTTGTAAAATGCAGCTCTTTCATCTGCCGTCAACAATGCTACGTGTTGCAATAACAAACACCTGTATCAAAGGGAAAAAATATCCTTATCAACTAAGGCATATGTATGGAGAAAGAGTACATTTGACCGTACTAGTTCTGTAATATATTTGTACTAGTGGGAACTCAGCGCTTAATGTTATTCGTCCTGCTTGCATAGAACTCTGGGATCCTTTAGAACGTACTCGTTCCATATTACCTAGATAACGTGTCGGATTGAAGGTATCCCAGTTAAAATGGACTACATCTTCCTTCACTTACATTTAGCCGAGACTACCTTAAATCCCACAACCCAAAAATCCATCTTCGCGATCCAAGCCCAAGAAGAATAAACGCTGGCTTCCCTTTATTGTTTATCTTACGTCAACTATACTGAAGAGAAACCAGGTAGATGCATTTACAGCACGAAGGCTACAGGGGGCGCTCGATCCCGTTGTAAGGAGATGCAATGAACATATTTCTGATCAGCAAGTAGCACTGGCTACTCTGCCACCTCCTTCATATTAAAGAGTACTATTTATTTTTTCTGTGCTGTTAGTATCAAGGAAAACCACCGCGTAAGTAGTTTCTGGTGCAAAATGGGTATAACCCTAATTTGATATTTATTCATGATTTAACTGTTAATAATGAGTGAGTGGTGCATCCCTGTGCGTGGGACGTGGGTTCCCTCTGGGTTCTCTGGTCTCCACCTCCTGAGTCTGACATGTATATGCCGTGTGATGGACTGGCATCCTGTCAAGGATGTACTTGCGCTGACCGAGTTATGCTCCAGGTGACCCTGACCCAGGATAAGCGTTTGGGGGGAAACATTTAAAATGGATATGTGAGAGTACATGAAAGTATACATTAAAGTATAAATCAAAGTCTAATAAAAAATACACAAATGCAAAAAAAATCTGAAATGCCATAAAATTCTCCATTAAACTGTAATCTTGTATTGGAGTGGTGTTATACGCTCATTTCGTTATATGCAGTTTTTACGTAAACACTGTAAACACAGAGAAACTGTTAAGTATCGTTCAGTGTCATGGAATGAACGTCTGAAGTGCGCGGCGCAGCACTGCGCCTCCTCTGCGACACGCGGGCGTCTTTAAGCGGCGGCCGCAGAAAACGTTCCAGCGTCCTTATCAAAACCGGCTTCGTACAAGCTTACCGGAATTTAAAAATGCACTATCCTAAAGAACATAAAAAAATGCATTAACATAACCTGTAAAATAATTATCGATTTGAAGAATGGGGAAAACATGCACTTATGGCACAATACCGCAATTTCGGTTCGTTGTCTTAAACATCTTTCATGAAATCGGGATGACGGAGAAGAGCTCCAAAACGTCTACGGCCAATCCCCACTCCTATAGGCGCAAATGAACCCAAAAGGGGGAAATATGCTAAATTCCGTGTTGTTGGTTAAAATGTCATTTTGAGAAGCCCAGCCTTCTCTGGTTTCGCCTACGTCATTGTGCGCCCCTAATCCCCGCCCACTTTTTTTTTTTAAGTAACAAGCGATGAATGGTGAAAGGTGCCGTGCAGCTACGATACAGTGGCCAGCCTTGGGATGGGGGGCATGACAGGCTTGTGATACAGCACAGTCACCTAGAAAGCAGCATGTCCGCATCCACCTGGTAGCGATGCTCAAACCTTACGCCTCAGTTCCCCTTCAGCCCGGTGGCCGCAGAAGCTGATCAATGTGACATTACTTTCTATGGTGTGCTCGGCTTATTGTTCTGGTCCCAGACGCAAACCCAGCAATCGTGTGAGAAGATGTTGAGTCGTCTGATGAGCGGCAGCATCAGGAACCTGGAAAGAGAATGCAACTGCACCGTGAGGCTTCTGGACGATACGGAATATACCTGCACGATCCAGGTCAGTCGGTGTACACGTACTTACCAAGCAGCTTCTCTATGCATTTGCTGCAACAAATATTTCCTAGTTAAAAACGGTGAAATTGTTTGTTGGTTATGCGCCGACCCGAATCCCCAAAAATTCACAGGATCGTTCATTGATAGTTACAGGAACAGTTGGCCGCGCTGTATTTCATTGTTGTGATATTGGATGCGTTTAGTTTTTATACTTGCATGGGGCCTTTTAGAGAGGGTGCATGAACATTTTTGTCGAGGGGAATCATTTGTAAGTATTTGTGTCTTACGACCCGGGAGTCTTTTAAAGCCACGAAACAAATTAGCTGCACAGTTGATGGGACATTTAAATTTACTGCCTTGTGCCACGGTGAAATCCCCAAACAAGAAAGAGATCATTACGAATTTATTAGCCTGTGTAACTTGCACCGGCTGCCGAAAACAGTTAGTTCTCGTCAAATTCATGTAAAAATAAGGACCGGGCACTTTTCGGCTGCTTAAGCGTGTTCAAGTTGTCTTGCATAAGTCAGACAAACATCTGATCCGATCGTATTGACTAGTGACATGAGAGAAATAATGTAACGCGTACCTGCACAGGGGTCTACATTTATACATGCTATGATTTTAGTTTAGTTTTTTTTGTTTTACCTATTCAGTCTTTCCACGGGCAATTAAACATATGTATGCATACTTGCAAGACATTTTCTGTCCCTGAAAGGTTTGACCTTGTCGTATTTTCCCATCAGAAAGTGCCCATTGTATTGTTCGTAACAATTAATAATTCCAGTGATTCCAACTGAAAGCGAGCTGATTTACAGCCGTCGACCGGCGTGCCGCTGTGCGCGGTTTATCGCTCAGGTACTTCCCTTGATGGTCTGTCACAATCCGAGCCCTGAAAATACAGTATTTTTCAGGAAAAAGGATAGTTAGTTTACATTTACAAAGAAACTAGACCCCAGGTGGCGCATAGGGACAGACTCGTGGGCTTATTGCTATTCAACAGGCATCCCAAAGTGCCTCTATTAAGATTCATTCTGCTCGCTGTGCGCATGCAGTGACTCCTCTGAAGGGCAGTACGGCAGCGGACCGCTGGTGCGCGCCTCCGGCTCGGCTCTGCTAAGCCCTGCAGTACTGTCTGACTACATCTCGTTATTTTCATATGATATAGCCTACTTATACATTTAAGGAGCACTCTCGACATTTTTTTTACAAATACAACTAAGAATGTTCACTCACGCAGTGCTCAATTTCATTTTCTAATGGTATAATAATTGCGCGCCGTCAGGCGTGCGTGGTCTTGGTTATACCTTACTTACCGGGGGCTGTTTCTGGGCATTGTGTTTAATGTTGTGATTTTAGAAAAGAGCTGGACTGGCCACTTGTAAATGAATTGTAACTATGAATGAGAGCATAATTCAATTATCCGTAATTGTATTTTTCTTAATTTATTTGTAATGGAGGTATTCAGCAGCATGTATTTTCTCATAATATTCAGTCACTGAGCAGGCAAGATTGACAGAAGGGATGAGGAGAGAAAGCTCTAGAGGAAGACATTCTGGGGTATTCCACAGACCTCATAATATGAGAGCTGTTATATACTCGTGTGACATTGTGCCATGATGTTATGATAGTCCCATGAATGGTATCGAAAATTATCGACCGGAGTAAAATCCCAATTTCCCAGTGGGATTCAATCTGCTGAATTCCCATTCCAGGAATATGGAAGTAACCCAATATAAGACAAATTTTGATGATGATTTTCTTACATTTTCAGAAAGAAACAATCAATATTCTATTGATTTCTTAGTTTTATTCAGCCCAATATATTTTCAATCTAACTAAGAGGCTTTTAATAGGTACCCAAGCAACCGTAAATGCTGTTAAAGAATTGGAAGGGGGGGGGGGGATCCTGTGTTAGCTGTAGATTGGTTGTAGGGGAGGGAGTGTGGTGAGGTATTTAAGGACAGGGGCTGTGAACCTCAAGGTTGTTGGTTCAGTTCCCCCACTGTACCCTGAGGTATCATTAGTGATTAAGGTCATGAACATAATATCTGGTTTTACTTAATGGCAGAGCATTACGAATCAGCTTGGATGAAAGTGTCGTCATTGGTCGGCTTGGGGGATAGAAGCACTTTGCACGAATGAGAGATTTTCTTTGGAGGAATATGTACATTTGTTCACAGTCCGTGTGGATGACTGGAAGACTGGCCAGGGCAGGTTTAACCTCCAGTTATGGAATTTTATGCAGTTATCAAGTGATTGTGTTGGTAGGATCTCACTAATGCTATTACTATATGTAACAACAATGGTAAGAGAAAAAACGACTGCAGAAAAACTGCTTAACAATAAGTGCTGTGCTGAATCGCATCCTCTTTGTAATCTGCGGAGGGCTGTCCATTTATCGTCCGTTTATGCAGTCTGCATGAATAATCACAGCTGGTTTCAGGTTTCTGGGGTTGTTTACAGAACTGGCAATCGCTAAATGCGCGCTGAGGCATTTTGGCGAATGAGAAAACGCAAAAGTCATTGGATGCGAGCAGCAGCACTAGAAGGTGAACAGATTTAATGAGATTCCTTTCATTCGCAGTGTCGCTTTCTTCGCACTGCTCTGAACGAGAGGGCAGGGGCTGATCTGAATCCATTACAATCAGGTGGGGTTTTTTTTTTATATCTGTACATTTTGATTATATGGGTGGTGCAGGGCTTGACCGCTCTCTTTGTTTTTGCTTTTAGCTGTGAATGATTCTCCACCATTTTGACAGTGCCTTGATGTGTCCCCCTGGGGGGGCGGCACTCACTTGTGCTTTTCACATTAATTCTGCCTTTCTTGTGCTCTTTTGAGGCAAACGTGTTTTCCAGAGATGCCGCCGAACCTGCATAAACGACACAGAGCCGAGTAGTTGTACACAGGGAATTATGTGGCTGGATGAGTGGTCTAGCACCCCCTGTGGTTAGAGTTGTTGAAATAGCCTGTAGGGCATCATCAGGATGAGGTCCTGTGCGGCCGGGTACAGCAGCAGCAGCGGGAACAATGTTCTCCTGTCTGGGAGGGTGACGTCATGGCAGCAGAGAGAGCCAGCCTGCAACCGATGCAGTCTGGAGCAATGACTGGGTTTATTTTTGGCCACACCCCTTTCAGGTGCAGACTGGTGATTGGTCTGTTTGATCAACGTCAACATCAATAGGGAACAGCATCGATGGTCACAGACATGCACATTTACATTTTTTTTTAAGGCTGATATTCTGCCAGAAAATGTCCACCAGGGTTTTAGGCCATCTAGATCAGAGGATGAGCAGTTGAAAAGTAGAACTAGGTCATTTTTTTTTTCCTAGTCTGTATTTTGCTGCCACTAACTGCCGGCCATTCCCTGTAGGATCTCTTTTTTCCGTGCTGTTAAGCGTTTTTTTTTTTCACTTCCAGTTCCAAGTTCAACTCATCTGCACGGATCCATTCTATGATCGAGGATGATCGAGGAATTGACAGCCTGTGGTGTTGGCCTGTGTCATGATTATAATGATGATTATGATGATGACTGTCATCACGATCATCGTTTAGCAAACGCAGAGCAGCCAAACAGAAAACTACCGTCATTGTCTTTTTAGTCATAATGAAACTGAAGTGATGGCTTTTGACACAAATAATCGCGCTGTTTCTTCTTCTTTGTGACATGATTAGCGCTCAGTGATTTTGGAGTGGGGATTACGTGCCTCTGTTTTCCTCAAGAAGGTTGATTGTTAAAACAGCCGGTTGTATCTCCCAAATGCATTTATCTTCCAGATGCAAGCCACACCTCACTCAGTACTGACTCCACCTACCTGCAGGAGACCCCGCCCCTCTGCATCGGTGGTCACATTGTCTTCGCTTTCGGGAAGTTTGCCGAATTCTGCATTTCTAAGCCAGTATGGTGTCCCTCTCTGCTGTCACTGTCACTGCGCAGTGCAGTTAGATTCAAGCCACCTCTTTCCTGGCCATGTGTTTTTTTTTTGGGCTCTTTGGTTTGGTGGCGCCCCCTAGTGTGTCTCCCATGCAAAATGGCTGATTCTTAGGAATGGTCCTTGAGAAGTAAAGTGGACTGTGGTGACTGGATCTGCTGATGCAGTTAATATTAACCAAAGTGTGGGAATATTTGGGGGGAGGTGCACTAGTGTCTGCTGCCCCCCCCCCCCACAAGTAATTGTAAAGCCCCTTAATATTGTCTCTCCTTCTAATCCTTGTTATAGTTCTTAAGCACAGCGACTTCACTCAAAGGTCATCATCTGAGACTCGCCCGCTCCATGACTGTCATGTTCTTCTCCTTTCTGTCTTGCCGCTTTAAGGGTACATGAAAATCATGCCTCATGAGCCTGTGCCATGTCTGTTGTTAGTTCCTTAACCGCGAACAGGCTGTATGGTCCATTTCCTTCCCAGAATGCCGTGGGACCGTATCTTTGCTCCATACAGTACACATTCTATGGCATATCCCAGTACTGCCTCGCCACCATGTTTCACTGCACACCGTGGTGTACTCATGGTGCTGTAAGTCATATTATTGGTATTCTGATTTTAATGCTTCCTGTGGAATTATGCGATAGGGTCATGTGCTAAACAGCTTAGGGTCTGACGCTTGTGTAATGCCGGTTTGTCATAGCGCATGTGTGGTTTGGGGGCAGGGTTCTGATGAGGAGCACAGAGCTACAGGACAGCTCCTCTTCTATAAAAAAAAAGTCTGTAGCATGTTAGCTTAGCAGCATCATTTCCCATGGGATACCATTTTATATTTTGCTTTTGTTTATATTCATTTCAGGTGCACTTCCCTGACCCCTGGGACTGAGTTAGAGGTTTGTGTTTCTGCTGACCCTGACTGTCCTCGTATGAGTTCCCACCCGGGCAGCAGTGTGCTACGCTAGCCGATAATGAACCTGAAGGCCTGATCCCTAAAGCGAGCCCATGGTCTAATTTGGTCCTGGGGCGATGCATTATTCAGAGCAAGCCACCAGCCGGGTCGTCCTGAGCACCGGGTCCGCACGCGGAGATGCTGCAGCGCGCAGCGCGGAACGCAGCTGAAGCTTCGGGGGAAATCAGCATCAGCTCATGTTAGCATCTGATAGGCTGGCGCGCCTCAATATCCCCCTTCTGAGGCTGATGGTGGTGCTACGCTGGCTGGGCCTGGTGGAACCGTCACCTAACGTACTCTGAAAGTCAAGTTCCGTGGGGAGCGCTTTTTGAGACGGCTGGTGTGTTACCAGACCCAATCCTAAGATGGATTCTGGTTTGTCTCCCATTTCTCATGAAATGTCTGCTAGTCAGAATGAAACGGCACTAGAGAAGACTCTGGATTTCCTTTCGAACAGGTATCGCCGTCCCAGATATCCCAGAGAACCTGGATCATTTTAAGGAGATTCATTTAAGGAGCGGCGAAGGTGCAGAGGCTGAACCAGAAAAAGCTGAACCTTTAGCCGAAACTAATCCCAGTGCGCAAAAATGCATTAATCTGCAACCTGAAATATTATCATCAGAAATGAGATATGGACCCGTATTTCATTAAAGCATTTCACCTCATCAGGATTAAGTGCGATGCAAATACAGACAGTATTATGGTTGTGTGGCTGTGGGTATGTCAGCAGTATTTTACTATAGTAATATATTATATTAAGCATGCAAACGAGATCTCATTGTGACCGGGAAGATTAATCTCATTTCATCTTTGTGGGATTTCTCTCCAAAAATAAATCCTGTCAATCTAAGGTTATAATTGCTCACATTTAAAATATCATTCATCTCTTTGACTGACTGACTGATTGGTACATTCTATAAAGAGTGCAAGTGCATAGCAGATGTAAGCATGTAACAATCACATTAGTGATTTTGCAGTCAGGGACTTGATTAATCAGCATTAAGTATGTTTTATCTGTGATCTACTAAATATTTTCTACTTTGGCTTTAGGGGGAAATATTATTCAATCCTCCTCTAATGAAATGCGAACAAATCTATCCCTGAAAGATTTGATTCACTGAGGAAGGAAATTAATTTACAGGTCCCCGAGGGTAATTTTTAAAAACACACAATTTACCTGCATTTTCGTTGCACACTTGCTGCATTTTAAAGCCACGCCTTTCATGCGTACTATACAAACCTGTACAGTCAGATCTTTATACGTGCAGCTATTCGCAGTTACGGTAGGGTACTCATCTTTCCCAAGAGCGATGGAATGACAGACAGTATTGTCATGGACTTTCACAGAAAGTGGGATTGTAATTTTTTTTAGAGCTTTCTCCTTTAAAAGGCACTTTCTTCTCTCATTATACAGAAACCTCCTTTGCACTTCCTTTTAAGGTGCTCATACATTTTGTGCATCACTTACTTGGAATCCTGGTGGGATTATGAGAAGGCAGAGGTTGGTCCCACTGTTCCTAGGTGCAAAGCGTCTCCTAGGTGATTAGCAATGCGGACGGGGGACGGGGGGGGTGGGGGGGGTGATTCAAATATGGGAAAGAGTAAAAAGAGGAGGGGGAGGTGACAGCTGATCACACAGACTAAGCAGATCACATTTGTACCGTTGCCACAGTGACTTCCTGGAGACATTGCAAACATTTAGTGTCGTCCTGGATTTACACATCCTATACAATTAAGACGTGTAGTGCTGGAAGATTCAGTCGCTAGTGTATTATGGGAAGGAGACCATGACTCACAAGATGGCTTCCAATTCTGACCGTTTGGAGTTTCATCTGGTGTTTATATTGACACTTTTTACCATAGTGTTGCTTTGTGCCACACCTTCTGATTTCCTGTTCCCTGTGTTCCCATTATGCCTTTGTCTGCCCCCCACATTGATAAACCCCTGATAAATGAGACATCTACCCAGAGCTTAACTTCATCAGAGGCAACAAGACCTCAGCTTTTTCCTTTTACTGCCACTGTTTTTGTTTAGAAAGTAACTGGCCCCTAGTACTGAATAGTGACTGTGGCCTACGAATGAAACGGCTGTATCTCGGTGGCGGTCATGTGCTCCCAGGCGGCGTTTCGATTGGCTGAGACCTGGGAGTGGGCAGCATTTGGAAACCGGTGATTTGTGTGCGGAGCAGCCGTGAATTTGGTCACTGTTGAGTCCTTTGTGTCTTGTTTAAATGGATCCCGCAGACTCGGTGTGGATTTCCTGTAGCACCGGCAGCAGCAGCAGCACTTTGTACATGGTGAAGCCTTTTACATGACAATCTTTTTTTTTTCTTGCCCACATTTTTTAGCCAAAAGACTATGGTGAATTTTATAAATTTACTACATTTCTCCTCCTTCTGTGTCAGCTCAATGAGGTACTGGCTTCCCATACGGCTGTGGGTGGGGTGGGGGTTTGTGTAATCGCTGGCCAAGATGGCCGACCCTGGCTTCACCTGTCCGGCTGGGCTGCAGAGAGGAGCAGCTGCCATGCGGACTGCAGTGGGTCTGGGCTGCGTGCCGCCAGCCTGCGCCGGGTTCTGCGGGGTGCTGCGCTCTTACCGTCACACGCAGAGCTCGCACCACTGCAGCAGAGCCGTTGTTGAGCAGCTATTCCGTGCGGGGAAGTTTCCGCGGAGCCCAGCGGTGAGGTACCCGGCGGCCTGTACCGCGTCCCTGAGCTGCGTGTGCCGTGGTCAGTCACGCGCAGGCCCTCCTGGCCCCCGTCACACCGTTAACTCTCCTGTCTGCACACACAGAACATTAGACAGGCGTTGGCCAAGCGACGATGAGTCTTTACTGGTCACCATGGGAGAAAACATGGAAGGGTGTTAAACTGCTTTTGCCTTTGGAAAGAAGTTATCTAACATGTGAACCTTTTTATAATGTCACCTCCTCTCTGTTTCATCGTCTTTTCATGTGTACTAATTGCCATATATATAGACATTTTATGTAATTTTTCAGGGGATAAACCCTTAAATGTACCAAAGCATGGTGCCCCCCCCCCGTGTTTATTTTATGACGGATGTTTTGTGCCAGATCATGCACTTATGGGTATAAGATAATAATAATTAATAATAATAATAATATCTTTAAAAAACAAGATATGACGTCCTTTATCGATCCCAGGGGGGCACATTGCATCAGCTTGAGGAGATAAGAAATAGTTTATGTACAAAGGATGACCTGCTCAACACTGGACAAATTAGATTTCAGAATTATTCCTTGAAAATAGACGTCCAAACATCCTCCAGTTTACCATGCCTTGAGAAAGTGTTCATTCCCATTGATTATATCTTGTTTTGCTATGTTCGAATCAGGTATAAAATATGTAAAGGGATTGTTTTTCATCCATCCATACTTTTGCTGCTTGCCCTGGTCAGGGTCGCTGTGGAACCATGCCTGGTGCTTTGTGCTGCCTGGGATGGGTTCTAGGTCCCACATGATCGTGACAAGGACAAACAACCGGACAACTGATGGGTAGATAAAAAATTAAAACGAAAATCATTGGAAGGTCACCAGTTGAAATCCTGTGGTCGGCACAGTGATGTCATAATTGGGCCCTTGAGCAAGTCACTCCAGGGACTGTGACTGAGCCTGTTCCCTGATATGTTGCTTTGGCCCAAAAGTGTCTTATAAAATGTAACGATGAGTAAAATATCAAGAATCTAGCCCTGGAAATGTAAATTGTTGAAAAGAAAAAAAGTCAGTCTGCTGTAACAAGCTGGCCCAGACACTTGACATGCGTCTGCCCAAAGCGAGCAACCTTCTGAGAATCTCCATGCAGTAACCAAGAGGGCAGCTACAACACTGACAGAGCTGATTAACCGCCGTGAGAATCTCTATCTGGAGATGGGCAGTCTCTGCAGTACCACATAGACTCGGTTAGGAAGGTGGCTTTGTGGTGTAGCTGATTTCGAGCTTTATACAAAGATCTATGTTTGGAACAAAACAAACACAGCTAATCGCTAAGGTAACAGCGTGCACTCAAGCATGGGGGATGCAGCCCCTTCCTATGGGGGTATTTATCAGCAGGAAGTACTGGGAGGTGCGACATCAATGCGGTCAAACTGAGACAAATGCTGAAGGAGAAACTGGTTTATTCTACCTGAGATCTATGTTTGAGCATCATGTACCAACAGTATGATGATTCAGTGACAGAAAAGACCCAGCAGAAACGTTTTTGCGCCATGTTCGTGTTCCGGATGACTTCTGAACTTGAAGGTTCTTCTGGACTTCTGAAGGATGTGATTTTCACTCCCAGAAGTGTGTGTGTGAGGTTTGCTTGTTCCTTGTGTGTGTGTGTGTATGTGTCTATGTGTGAGGTTTGCTTATTCCCTGTGTATGTATGTATCCGTGTATGAGATTTGCTTGTTCCCTGTATGTTCCTCTGTGTGTGCCCCTCTCTCCTCAGTTCTTATTGCAGGAAACCGGAGTCCTTGGAATCTCAGGGCATATACGGGTGGATGGATGTGAATGTGTGAGCGAGAGTGAGTGAGTGTTTGCCGTGACTTTTACTCACTTCCCTTCCAGTTTTCTCCTGGCTCATGCTGGGGATGCTGGGAGAGGCCCAGGGGTCCATGTGACCCCGGATGAGCTTAAGGGCTGGAAAATAGATTAATTTATTATGCAGGTACAAAAACCCCTTTATGCATTATTTTGTATTCCCATCATTTCATGAATTTTAAGGTGTGACGGAACAAAATGTGAAAACCAACAGGGTGGGGGGGGGTAAGGTGGTGTCATACGACAAAATTTAGCTGCAGAGTGATCAGCATCGCTGTACTTTGACTTTTGTACAATTTACTGTGTACAGTTTGTGGCTGTCATAGATATTGCTACTTTGCTTCTGTTGAGTATATGTGTGTTCAGACTTCACACATGGAAACCCTTAAATTTACACTTTCCATCCATCCATCCATCCATCCATCCATCCATCCATCCATCCATCCATCCATCCATCCATTTTCCAAACCACTTATCCTACTGGGT
>JAODJX010000020.1:8822966-8849153 GCA_026776945.1 Isichthys henryi
GCCCCACGCCCGGACCAGGAAAGAGGTCTTCGTGGTCGCACGGCCCCACTCTCGGACCGGGAGAGAGGTCTTCGTGGCCGCACGGCCCCACACCCGGACCGAGAGAGAGGTCTTCGTGGTCGCACGGCCCCACTCTCGGACCGGGAGAGAGGTCTCCGTGGCCACACGGCCCCATTCTCGGACCGGGAGAGAGGTCTTCGTGGTTGCACGGCCCCACGCTCGGACCGGGAGAGAGGTCTTCGTGGCCGCACGGCCCCACGCTCAGACCGGGAGAGAGGTCTCCGTGCAAACACGGCCCCACACACTCAGGCATCACCCTGAAATGGCAGTTTTGAGTGTTGCAGCAGGAATGGGGGCTATGATACATCCAAGCAAACCCAGCCTCTGCTTTCTGAGGAAGGCCATGAGGATGTTGGGGTTAATGCTGTTTAGCTGAGCTTTAAGCATTATAAAACTAGTGAAGATCTTAGATGGACAATTTTGGAAGCTTATTGTTACTATGTGAAAGCAGAGAGCGTTGCAGACACGTTTTAATACCGAACAAATGGACAATTGTTTTGTACTGCATGGCTTTTTACGATTACATTGTTAGTTTCTGTTCCCAGCGTCAAGCCTGTCACATGTCATTGTATCTTTCAGAAATCATTGTTGTTATGCAAAGAGATGAGAAAATCAACGGGACAAAGAAATGAACGGCAGGGCTGGAGCAGGTGTGATTTTTCCCATGATGCTTTGCCTAGTCACAGAGAAATTAATGTTTAGATTGAGGTTTGTTCCACAGTTAGTCCAGAGAAGAATCAGATACCAGCTGCAATGCTGGCCCAACGTCTGCTACTGGATAGGCCATAATTATTCCTTATTCTTTATTTATTACATTTAAATTCTAGTCATTTAAGATACTGATTTTATGCAAAGCAAAAGCCTTATGCAGCAGAGGGGAATGGCAACATCATTTGTGCATCACCAAGGCATGTCTTATTAGAACACAGTCCTGTTCTTTTTTAATGTTTTTTTTTTTGCTGACAAACTGAAAATACTGACTAAAGTTTTTGCATCCCCTTAAAAATCCCTTCTTACAAGGTGCACTGTCTAGTTATTGCATTTCTTGTCTATTATGGAATAGATCTGCATGATTTTTGAACTGGGGGCGACATGGTGGTGCAGTGGTTAGCACTGTTGCCTCACACCTCCGGGATCCGGGTCCGAGTCTCCGCCGGGGTTACATGTGTCTGGTTTCCCCCCACAGTCCCAAGACATGCTGAGACTAATTAGAGTTAATAAATTGCCCACAGGTGTGCATGTGTGAGTGTGCCCTGCGATGGGCTGGGCCCCGACCTGGGTTGTTCCCTGCCTTGTGCCCGTAGCTTCCAGGATAGCGGCCGGACCCCCCCGCAACCCAAAAGGATACGCAGTTTGGAAAATGGATTTTTGAACTGTGATCTGGATGTGTAGTAAAAATCCAGACCAAGATTTTGTTTTAACCATCTAGTTGAGTACTTTGTGACTGTGACTCTTTATATTCAACAGGTTGTTTGAAGCAAAATCTTGGTCTGGATTTTTACTTTCTGGATCTGAACTATCCACCTCTGTTTGTATCGATCAGGGAAATTATTAATTTACATATAGAAAGGTAGCATTTAGAAGCATCCAAGCGATGCCTGGGATGCAGAACAATGTATGTTCTGGTTTGATTCTGTAATCGGGCATCGAATAGTTTGAGTTTTTATGCAGTTCATGAAGTATGTTAGTGCTTTTATTTGTTCATGTACGGATTTGTACATCAGCTGCGCACTACTGAAATCTTAAATATGTGTCATGACATTTTTTGATCCAGACATTTAATGCCAAAATCTCCCTGCCTTTCTGGTTCTTGGTGTGTTGTCAGAATTTCCACCAGCTTTAACCTGAGTCTGGACTGTGAAGTAGCTCAGTAGAGTAGATGTGAGTCATACCTGTGTGCGTAAATACTTATGATGTCACTTTATTTTCAAATGAAGCCATTGAAGTGCCTGATATTTGCCTGTAATCTGCATAGAACTCCTGAGAGTGGAGTCCTAATAACTGTTTTTTCCCCAAACAATTTAAAATATTCAGTAAAAAACTATCAAAAAACTTTGTGCTCTAACAAACCTGAGCTATACTTTGTTAGGGTGGACGGTTAGAATTTAAAATTGGTCTGACAACGGTGACCTAAGGGCAGTGAAATTACCTCTGATTAAGTTGCACTTTAAATAAGCTCCCAATCTAATAGAATACTCCATTTTCTCTTTAGCTCCTAAAATGCAGCCTCCACTTTAGATAACATGCTTTTGCCCTATTAACAAAGGGCATTCTGGCAATTCATAAATTACTCCTTGCACTGGAGAATATGCTCATTCAATTTGTGTCTTGGGGGAGGGTTTATTTCTACCGCATTATGTGTCCTGCCTTGGTAATATCCTGTAATAGTTTGTTTTTTTAGGGAAGTCTGGGGGATGTGGTTGTTCATTATTGTAACCTCTCCTCTCTCTTTGTTACAATGCTCTATTTTTTATATATTTTGAACATCCATTATAAACAAACACAGCCAATGTCCTCGGAGCAGAATATATTTAGTGTGGTAGGGTTGTCCACCGAATTACCATAGAAACGATGGCAAATTCCATGGCATCTGGGCTCCTTTGATACTGATTTTACTACTTTGGGTTATTTAACAACCCGTCATCATGGGCATTCAGTAACTCAAAGGCTGCAACAAAGACCATGAGCCCATGTCCATATATGGTCACGGGCAAGATGGTACCTGCTCAGATTCTCGTTTGATTGGCCTAACTGTAATTGGGCGGGGCTGCACATCTGGAATGACCAATGGCTTTAAGGCTTTGTATTTAGGGCTTGTTGGTTTTCCTTAGTGACTGTGTGATTTCAGTGGTATAAAATACAGGGAGGTTCAATGCAGGTCTGGTTCAAACTGTAAAGTGGGTGTGTGTCTGTTTCACGTTTTTAACACAATCAAAATATCAGTCCATCAGTCTTAGTAGGGAATCAGCTTCAGATTCGTTTTTACACGTTCAGCTGTTTACTGTGTGCAGTAGAAGGGTTCTGTATATAATCCATCACACCCAAGTCCTTGACAACCAGGCCACCTTCCTCACTACACAATACGCATCAGTACCAAGATTACCCCTGCTGACAGGGCCTAGCTTTTACCGCTCCCTTTTCAGCGTGTCCCCTTTTTACCTGAACACTTCTCTTTCACTCTGACGTAGCCTGAGGTGTCGCGCCTCCCACCTTACAGGTCAGTAAGCGTCACATCTTAGGTTACTTTGTGTAATGCATCTTGGTGACGTACATCAATCAGTCGGTGAAGCTTTTGTGTGCTTCTCTCATGAAACATGAGCCTTCAGACCCTCACATAACAGCAAGGAAAATGGAGGAATCCGAGTGTGCTCCTCTTACGAAGGTCTTTACTAAAAATTTGTGCTTCATTCGCCCTGCCCCCCCCCCCCCCCACACAGGGCTAGGAAATGTTTCAGTAAATTGATGTTCGCTGTTGATGGGTAGAAGAACACATTGTGCTTTGTATTCTGGTTCTATATCTATATAGGATACAAAATTATTTGCTATTAATTGCTCCCTAGTTAAACTGACAATTTAAATTTTACATCCAGAGCTTTCTGCTGTAAGGCTCTCCTCTCGCTTGGAGGAACACTGCTCTCTCTCCTTCATGCCAGCAAACAAAAATGAAGTCCTGGACCAGCATGAAAATTTTAGGTCCAGATTGAGACTGATTTAATTATCGTGCCCAGTGTAGAATGTTAATGGCGTTCATCTGTCATGGTGGCGGAAATTCATAGCAACTCTAAGACTTCCAAGGATAAAGATTTTCAACTTTGCGGAACCTTTTTATTTTGAAGAAGGAGTGACGATAACAGGTTCTGCCTCAGTGCTCTTCCTTCAGCAATGGGGCCGTCTGTCTTTTTGGTTCTCAGTGTGTTGTCAGAATATCCTACCGCTTTAACCCGAGACTGAACTGTGAAGCAATTCACGCAGTGTAGTTGCAGGCAGAACCTGTGCGTATAAATACCGATTCTGTCACTTTATTTTGAAATGAATCCATTAATGTGTTTGATATTTGTCTATAGTCACGGTTCACAGACTTGCCACGTTTCGGGTGGTTGAGACTTCTTGGGACACATTTGCAGTAATGCTGCGGTGGGCAGCTTTTTCACCGGGGCTGCTCTTCTCCTCAGAAAGAATCGCTGAGTCATCGTGGTTGTGTAAGGTTCCCTTTTCCACCTAGGAGTGACACCGCATGGCTTGCAGTAGGGTTTGTGGTCCAAAATATACCAAAATATACCACCAGCCATTGTTATTAGCCAATGAGAGGCTGTTTTAGGCCTTTGTGGTTCAATGAATTAGTCACTTATTTTCGTGGCCCAATGAGAACCACTGGCTTTTGTTGTTTAATAAGAGATGTTTGTTGGCTTCTGTAGCCCAATGACTCATTCTTAGGTGGTGCAACATACAGTAAACTCATTACTGAAAGTTCAGCAAAAACTTGGCTTGTGTTATGGTCGGTGTGGCTCCTGTACCCCCCTGCGGGAAGGGTTCCGTGATGGTGAGCTATTCTGTCTCTCGCGCGTAGCCTAGCTGGTCATCCTGATGTTTGGGCTTGATGTGTTTTGACAGTACCTCTCTCAGTGGAGGTAGTCCCATATCCACCTTGCTGTGACATTGGGCCGTAAATTTACGCACCCGTTCTATGCTTCTGCTGCCATCTAAGGGCATTTTGCTGCAGTATTTCGCTTGGTTTAGTGGTACAGCAGCAGACCCCCTGGACTCAAAGAGAAAATCTTTAGTTTTAAGTCAATTAATGCACAAATAGCTGTTGTTTACTGTACGGAACATTCTGTTATTATCAAGCATCCACCTGATCTCACTTTTGCATATCAAGATAGATGTACGCTTAGAGGAATCTGTAACAGACATGAAATACAGCCCTGGAAGGTAATGAGGTAAGATTGTGCCATCTTATATGCAGAAAAGAATGCAGTAATTCAAATGTGTTGTACGTATTGTGCCGTAGATCTAGAGTGCTAGATTCAGGCCTCAGGTTGCCTTTTGTAACTGGCTGGTAAACCCCTGTTAATCGCCTTGCTGTTCTCTGCATGTTTGAATTCTCCCCGAATCCCTGAGCATCTCATCATTGTGACTGATTTTCCTCATCAGGCTGTGCAGCTGGCCAGCAACAGGATAAATATTCGGGTGAGTGTGGCGCAGAACAGTGAGTGTGATTAGCTTCACATACCGAAGGGATCCGTTAAGTGACGTGGTTCCCTGGGGGTCCCATTAAAGTGTATGGGAAGGATTCGCTGAAGTACGGGCCGACACTGCGGAGGGTCCCCTCCGAGGCCCCCCACGCCCCCTGGGGGAGGCGCAGCCAGATCTGCCCGGGGCTCTGCGTCACAGTGTCTCCCCTTCCTGTTGCGTGTTTATTCAGTGCGCTGTGCTCATCTGCAGATGTCTGGCTGCTCGCTCGCCAGCGTGTGCATTCCAGGTCTAAAAAAAGACCAATGCAGCCCAGGATCCCACAGAGAGCCTCGCTCAGGTACTTTCTGCTGTGAAGCAGTCTGAGGAAACATCTATTTATTCTTCGTGAAAAACGAAGGTGCCACTCTATAAAAACTTCACAGGATTCTCTGGAAATACAACAGTTGATGCTCCATAAACGGCACATCAACAAACACATCTACAAAGACCATAAGTTGCCGCTTTTACCCCGTAGAGGGTACGTTCTTCCACGAAGACCATACAAGTTGTTCTACAAAGACCACGAAGATGCTATTTATATCACATAGACGGTGCTCCATAAGCACCATATGGGCATGCTGTTCTCTGAAATACAGTAGGACATATTCCACAAAGACTTCCACAGAATCTAGTGATGCCTCTTAACTTTCTGCCAGTTATGATTAATGAAGCTCTGCAAGTATCCTTGTGCAAATTAGTCATTACAGAACTGGACCCAGTCAGAAATGATTTTAGTCCAGAAATAACTTCATTAGGTTAAACAAGTTGCACCTTATATAGGACCAGGCGTCTGTGTAATGCTGAATGTACTATTATTCTTGATCGATTTATGTACTTCAGCAATGATAACTATATTGATTGTGTTGTCCTGTCTGGATTTTACGGCACACCCTGACCACTCCCCATCAACTGTGGTCCACTGCAAAATATTGCCTTTCCTTTCTTAACACAGATTCTTTCTGTCGTCTTTTTCCACTTAAATGCTATTGAGTGCAACATATTTTATCATTTTAAAGGAGCAAGCTCAGTTGGATCTTGCTGAATTTTCCCTTCAGCCATGCCCACCAGCCGTCCTTATTAGGAGTCCTAGAGGGATGTGACAGTGGAAGCAAGTGTGGTCAGTGATGGAGTCGGTGCTTAGATGTATCCTTCTTATTCTTCTGAGGGAAGCACTGGAAATTGTGCGTTAACCAAAGAGCCCAAGAGGTCTGCGGGTGGGAAGAACCATCATTATTTTCTACAGTGTCTGAATATCAAAAGACAGAATATTTTACTTAGAAGCTAAAGCATGAGTAGAAGCTTCTGTGAAGTTTCAATATGGTCCAATTGTTTGGTAGGGTTTCCTACTTAACTACAAATAACAGGCTTCACTTGCGTGAACTTGTGCCACCCTCTGTTGTTAAGGCAATGGTCAAACGCTCGGGATGCTCGCTGTCACGGTTCTGGGGCAGATCTGTATTCTATCCTATTTTTGCCTCTGTAGATGACCCAGTTAATGTCTGGCTAGCTTGCATATCTCCCCATTTTTTGGTTTGGTGATGTTTGTGGGAATCCTCAGTGCTCCTGGGGGAGGATCTCTGTCTATGGCACAGACAGTCTCTGCTCTATATGCTGAGAGGTGTTCACTCCATGATCTACGCCCAGACACTATTTTCCTGCGTGGCACATTCTGTGGCATTCAGATGGGGAGTTCCCCTTTAATCTGTTTGTATCATTCATTATCTATCTCTGGACTGTTGCCTAATGTGAGCCCCAAACTACACACAGCAATATCTTTCTGCCAGTATTGGCAATGCCTGGATTAATTCAGGATCACATTTGCCGTGCTCTCTGTCACAAAGAGCTCACCACGAATAGGCTGTCTTTTTAGCATATCCAGTGATTGGTTTATTTAATATTACATTTTGTCATTTATCTATAACGAGACTTGCAAATTATATTATGTAGCTGATGGAATTTTTTAATCCTTTCCTGTGGATTCTTGTCAGTTACATTAATCTGTGCTGATTCTGTGTTTGTCAGGTTTGCGTTCGGTAATCAGAGACACCTCAAAGTGACACATACAGTAGCACAAATCTCATGGAAGGTCATGTTCTTAACATCTGTGGAAATATGCCATTATAGAAAAAAATACATAAGATATTGTATAATGCCTGGGCTTAATCTCCTGACACATTAATCATATATCCAACCATAAATATCTTTGGATAATTTCTTTGACGTAGCGGGGATGATGATGGTGTAAGTGGTGAATATTTCGTAATACAGTATAGATTCATGTGATCTTATTACTTTTTGAGTAAAGAAGGATTATTGGACAGCAAAGTAGTGTATAGGGATGTCGAGTTGCCCTTTACGGTCCATTCTAAAGATTACTGGGACCTGTTTGGTGGGAGCTGTGTAACGGTAGACCTGAGAGTATTGTGTACAGGCTTACCTTCCTCGCAGCTCTCTAATGTTTCAGGAATGATGCCATGCTGAGGTGCCTGTTCTTCATTTTCCTCCAGCTGAAGTTCCTCTGACCTGGCCTGTCTGTCACCATCGCTGGCCATGGCTTGTTCCTTGGCTGAGGGCATATTTCACAGCTATCGTCTAAGGAGATCAGTGAAGAGCATATTCGGGCTTATTTAGCTTTATTTTTAATCCCGTAAACTCCCAATACTCACAGCACATTCTCACCGATACCTCCCGGCCTGCAGTAATATGCCTCATGGGAATCATTTGCGTATGTTGTTGCGATTTGACAGAAATATGATGTATGTCAAGACTGTTCTTTTATTGCCGGGATTCTTCTCATATCTACCTTCATTCATGTACTGCCTGCTCTGCCAGTCTTGCACAAAACTGAACTGTTTGGCCTAAATTCTTCCTCCCTCGCATCTCTGTTGCCAGCTCGCTGCAAAGTTACCGGTTGTCCATATTGCCGCACCCTACTCACTGCCTTCCAGTCAGCGCTTGCTAATCTGGATCGTCCAAAACATCTCCTCACACCTGTCTCTTGTATATTGAAATGGCTTCATTTATATCTGTTATTGCACCTTGCATCAGACCAGAGCCTTTGTGTAACATGCTAACTTAGAAAGGTAGAGTTCATTTTGAAGGCTTCCTGTCATCCTTCATAGCTTCTCTCCTCCCTTTTCTCTTGAGGCAGACAGGAAAGGACCTGAAGCACTCAGTCCATAAGGTTCAGGGATTCGGTTGCTTGCCCGCATTCAATTAGGTTACTCAGCAAACGCTAATTGCATAACAAATCCTACTACAGATGACAATTCAACTTAGCTCTTGCGCACGTACTTTGTCTGGGCTGGTGTTAATTTTATTTAATGCCGCCTGCTGTAGTTATTGTCTTGTAATTATTCTATTTATTTAGCATTGAGATTTGCAGGAAGTAAAAATGTTATTGAGCCATGTACACATGAAAAAATACCTTTTGATTTCCAAAATGGTTTATTTAAAGTTATTTCATTTTTTTTTTTCTGCTGACGGCAACATCTCCTCTTTGTGGAATTGTGACCTTATCGAGATGGAGAACCTTACAGTACGTGCTTTGCTGCTCCAGAGGTATCTCCTCTAAAGCTTGAAGTTTGATCTCCTAGCAGGACTTCTTTTGACAAACAGGTCAGACAAACTACGATCCATAAAATAACCCTGTGGAAGGTATCAAAAAAAGAGAGTAACGTCCCAGAAATAGGGTTACTGGGACCCACGCCAGGAGCCAGGCCTGGAGGTGTTGCTTGGCAGTGAGCGCCTGGGGGCCAGGCCACCCACATAGTCCAACCAGGCTGCGAGGAGTCATCTTGTGGGCTCAGCACATAACAGCGAGGTGCAGTGTCGTTTGGGCTGCAAGCGTGACTGAGAAGGACTCATGGATCACACCATGGCAATGAATAGCAGATTTGGAAACATGGAGTGTTACCTTTATGGTAGGGCAGGAGCCTGGGGATGGAAAGGTATCTATTGGATGTAATCAGTTTTACCTTCACATAGAGTGTAAACCAGACCTCTTGATCAGGGCTGGAGTCTCTTCTTCTCTGAAGGGCCTTTGGTGAAGGGCCAGAGGCAGGGATACTCAGAAGTACCCGGGCTGTGGGCTGAGCAACTGGAGTTTTCCCAGTGGACAACACGGTTTCCTCTATGTGACTGTGAGTTGTATAGAGGAGAACTTGCACCGAATGGTAATTCGGAGTATGCATCTGTCTTCAAGAAAGTTGATGAAAGGCCTGAAAAGGTTCTCCCTGTAGTTAAACTTTGTGGTCATACTAGATGACTTCAGCGCACATAGGAGGGTAATGGAATCACCCGATGGGATCAGGACCCCTGCGATGAGGGAAGCTGACAAGCTGAAAAACAAGATCTTTGGGGCACTGGAAGTGGTATTGGTGGAGTTTGGAGGGGCTATTGAGAGACGGCCCCATTTGACAACTCATAAGGAGGTGGTACTATCTCGCTCAGACTGTGTCATCCAGAGTAGGGAAGTTCTCTGGAGATATTGTTAAATAATAGAAGGATCATCTTGAGGAACTCTTCAACCCAGCCCTCTCACCAGGAGGCAGTGTTCGAAACTTTGGTAGATTATAGTAGCACTGCAGTTGAAATTCCTATGAAGGACTTCCATAGTGGAGAGACCTCAGGGTTAGGATTAGGGTTAGGGTTGTTGAAAGCACTGAATGGTGTTGGACTATTGTGGCTGAGACGACTCTTGAGCATTGTCTGGAAAGCATGTAAAATACTTCTGGACTGGCACGCAGGGCTGGTGGGACTGCAGAATGCATTCCGACTATTGGGCATTGCGTTTCCTAGCCTCCTTGGGAATGTCTATGACAGGCTCCTTGAGAGGTGGTTGAGCATCAGATTTAAGGGGATCGGCAAGGATTCTGGACTGCCAGCAGAACGCTGTTCCTTTGCACAGTGTGGGGGGGTTTGTAGGAATATACTATGGTCTATGACCAAATGCTTCAGTGTATACTTCAGGTGCTGCAGGTATATGGGTCACTGGGGCAACTGTTGGGTGTTGTTTGGTTCATCTATGAACGTAGCAAGAATTATACCTGCATACAAAATATGACTAAAGTGCATGTTGGCCTCTGACAAAAGTGCCTCTTTGTCCAGACTCCTGTTTGTGATTATTATGGGCAGGATGGCCATGCGGACGTTCGGGAAGGATGACTAGTGGTGACATCAGTGCTCTTTGTGGAAGATGTTGTTCTGGCCTCATCTAACTAGAACCCCCGGCACACTCCTCAGTGGTCTGATGCCAAATATGAAGCATTCAGCATCTCTGCTTTCTCAAAAAAGAGTGGACCTTTTAGGCCCTTGTGGGCAGCTCTGTGGTAGTGAAGTTGCCAGATGAATCTCACAGTCTACCAGTCAATCCCTATCCTCAGTGTGCTTATGACTGAAATTACAAGGTTGAGAATATTTAGAAGTGGCCTCTCATTGTGCTGGGCTCACTCTCTGTGATAAGGTGAGGAGATCCAGGAGGATCTTGAAAAATAGTCCCTGTTCCTTTGGAATGAGAGGGGCCAGTTCTAGTGTTTTGAGTATCTTATTAGGATGCTACTTGGTTGGCTACCAAGGAAGCTGTTCCAGGCATGTCCTCCTGGATGGTGGCCCCGGGGCAGACCCAGGACATACTGGAGGGAGTTTATCTCCCAGCTGGCTAGAGAAGGTCTGAGGATGCCCCAGAAGGAGCTGAACTCTGTGGCCTGAATGTGGGAGGTCTGATCTGACCAGCATAGCATGCTACCACCACAACCCTCACCAAGAGAAGAGATGTGAAGAAAATGAGAAAATGAATATGTGTCTCACCATGATCTCCTAAAACGCTTCTCCATGGTTCTATATGTAGATATCTAACATATTTCACAGGACTTCTTTCTTTTTTATTAATTTTTTCTCGCGCTTAAGCCTCATTAAATGCCCCCATTTGCACCTGGCTCTTGTATCCTTTAAACAACCGTAGTGATTTAGCATTTAATTAACTGAATTGCTTTTCCTTCCCTTACTTCTAAATTGCTCTGTGAATGTAGTAACTCATTTACTTCCAGGAGCCACAAAGGACCAAGTAAGTATGTTAGAGTGTGATCCCATTGAAGAAAGACTCTTTTTCAGATCTCATTGGTTGAGTAAGGATACAATGGTTTGTACCATCGCTATTGTAATGAATACAGATTTTGCATATGAATACAGGTTTTATGGGGATGTAGGATGTGAACGATGAGGTCGTGGCTCTGTGTGGGAGTAGCTGGTGTATGTAGGCTGTGTGTCGTGTCTCGGTTACACACATACATGCACTCTCACACATTTGGCAGGCTGTCAGGTTCTCAGATGGTTCTTTTCAGTGCATATGTGTCTATCTGGCGATGGGCGTCATATTGTGCTGTTCTGTGTGTCTTGACAGCTGATCATTGGAGCCTGTAGGGCTGCCAGTCATGGCTCAGCTCTGCTGTGGCCGTGAGCAAAAACACATATGCTCCCGCTGTCCCTTGCAGACATGCTCAAACACACATGCATGTACACCCACACTGCACGCACGCCCACACACAAAGATGCATATTTCTATTCATGTCGTCTATTCATGACTCCCCATTCATTTCTAATGGAAAAACCCTAATCTCAAATACAACCTTAACCCCATACCCAGCCATAACCTTAACCATTAGTAACCAAACAAAATACAAGACTTTTGGCAGTTTTAGTTTTTCCAGTAACTGGAAAACATGGTCCCCACAACATCAAAATGACAGGTTTTTATCACATTGTGGGGACTTTTGGTCCCCAACATGTGATATATACATACTGTAACCTAAACACACATACACTAAACTTAGGCTCAGCTTCTTAGTCAGACCCAGTTCTGTGTCACTAGAAGTGTTTCACTATTTCGATGGTGTCTGTTTATTTGGCAGACTCTGTTGAGTAAATCAAAAGTTTGGTTTCCCAATCAGGAAATGCTGAAGGACTCTTGTCACACTGTGTCTGTCAGGGATAGCTGGACCTGCCTAATGGTGCTGTAAGCCGTCCTCCAACCGCTCTGTTAAACTCCAAGCTGTTTCCTGTTTCCTTGTCCATTTTGAGATGGAGTGGGTGCGGTTACTCATATCGCTCAGCAATGGGTGAGTCAGTAGGGTTTGGGTGACATCACTCAGAATAATTGTCACGATTAAAAATTATTTTGGGAGATATAGATCATACATTAAATAATACCTATTCTATAAGAGATTCTATAATATATCATATCATATAATCTAATATAGCATGATCATAAATTATAAAAAGCAAATAGCCAAAGGAAATTCACTGTTTTTTCAGTGATTTCAGTAAATAATATAGATATGTCTGTGTGTGAAGCGTGTATGTGCTCTCTATGTTTAAAATGCATTTCTATGTTCCAGTCCAAATGGATGTGGTATTGCTGTCTCTAAATTGCTCTTAACGTGTGCTTGCGTGTGAGACAGGCATTCTGTGCACTGTGGAGAGTCTCCAGGCTCTATGCAAACCTATTTTGGATAAACACTTATGGAAAAAGGATGGATGCAAACATTATTATTATTATTTTTATAATAAAAAGCACTGCTGTATTCTCATCCTTACGTCCTGATCATCCTAATGTGAATCTTTGCCTTCTGGTTAGTGTTTTTTCTGTATGGTGACAGGGGATTTGCACTTGTATGAAACTATAAAATCATGGGTTTGGGGATCTCTGTAGTGATACAGGCTTAAATCATAAAAACCCATCCTCCAGCCTTGCAATGACAATTGACCTGAACACTGTTGGACTTTAAATAGTCAAGCAGTCTCCATTCCAATGGATGAGGGCCTTTGTCTCATAAACACTTTCATCCTATCCTTGCTGTTTTTCTCCAGACAGTTTGTCACACCTACGGTGAATTTTTCCCTCTGTGACACGAGGGGTTCTATAGCATTTCGCTTACACAACTTAGCCAGAAGCACACATAACAACACAGGCGTTTAATTGGCTGTCACTCGCCCCAATCGAGAGACATAAACACAGATACTGCTACAGAAAACAGCCAACTGGTATCTGTACCGAGTGCAAAATTTTAACTATTCACAATAGTGTTATTTTCCACCAAAGTGTCATTCTACCTGAAGTGATACACATGCAGCAGAGATGATGGGAAATGAAGGAAGCCCCTGGTGAAGCAGAAGTGAATCGATGCTTTTCTGCTGACATACAGGATCAAAGCTGTACCCAAGCCATACCACACTATTTACAGCACGGTTCCGACTTGCTTCGATTTTCCACCGCAGAAAGATGGGTTCGGTAAAGGCGTTACTGGGTTTGGAGAACAACTGTGACTGTGGAGACCCTTATTGATCATTCACACGGTTTACATGATTTACTATGTGCTAATTTCTGCTGGAACTGTCTGTGAGAATCACTGTTGTATGTTAGTATTAAACGCTTGTGGAATTAGCAATCGTTGTGTGAATTTGCATTACAAATCCTTTCTGTTCAGCTCTTCTGTGGTACTTGTTTAAGTAGGAGGTTGGAAGTTTTCAAGTTTAAAGTTATCAGCAATGGATCAATAAATCATGATGTGCGGTACTACTAATTTTAAATAATATATCAAATATACGCCTTTTCCTTCAGATAATCCATTTGCAGAACATTGGTTGTAGTCCAGAGATTCCAATCAGACGGTGGTGAAACAGCCAGCTCAGTTTGGTCACGCTTTCGGCCCTGCTGGTAAGCCATGTCAGCATGGTTACAGCTCGGGTACGGCTCTCATACTTCGGATGGGTTGGATGGAAAACCCCATTAGTAACAGACGGCCCTTGACCCATAAGCAGGTTACCGCTTTGACTTTTCTTTTTTTCTTTTTGGTTAATGTGTCCAGTTTAAAATGGTTGCATTACTTGAGTCGTGCGGTTTGAGTGACTTAGTCTTTGACAGGCTGCGTGTCGAAACTGGAGGTGGAGAGTACAGGGAAAGGCGCTCTGCTCTTTGACAGGCTCTCTACACGCCGAACAAGAAGAAGCGTTGCCTTTCATGTACTTTGACAGGCTATTTGTTACTGTTTTATGGTGTAGATAGAATAAACTGTAACAAAGACAACATTAACACATAACATCAGAAGTTCCTTACAGAATTTTATATATATAAGGTCTTTTTCCTTTCTGTCCCCTCAAAGGGAATATAACCACCAATCCCTCAGCCACGTGTCCTGGTCTGGAACATGGATGGAAGCTGGAGGTTCCCTCTGACTAAACAGGGGAAAAAAGTTGGGATACATGCTGGATGGGATGCCAGTCCATCGCAGGGTGCACACACACACAGACACACACACACAGACACAGACAGTTGTGAAATCATATCCTTTTGGGGACTGCTCATTCATTTCTATGGGAAAAATGCTAATGCTAACTATGACAACCTTAACCCCCCTATCCAGCCCTAACCTTAACCATAAGTAACCAAACAAAATACAAGAGTTTTTTGCATTTTTATTTTTTTAATTGCAGTTATGGATTTTTATTATAATTACGTTTTTGTGGGGACTCTCCGTTAATTTGTATCGGGAAAACTCTAATCCCAACATCACAACTTTAACCCCAACCCAGTTGTAACCATGGTTAAAATACGAGACTTTTGGCATTTTTAGTTTTTTGATTGCATTTGTAATATAATGTAATATAAACATAATCCACACACTCACACACAAAGACAGACATACACTGCAGGCTATTTAGTGACACCGATTAACTTAACTGCATGTCTTTGGATTGCGGGGGTAAAGTTCCTCTAGAAGACCCATGTAATGTTAAGAACTCCACACACACAGAGGGGGCCTGGGATTTGAACCCCCAAGCTGGAGACATGAGGCCAAAAAGTGAGCAGAAAAAAATACGAGCTGCCACTCAGTGTGGTGCTGCTCTTAGCCAATCAGTGCTTGGGGGATTGTCTAATGATATCCCCGCCCTCTGCCTGCACATTGCTAACCACCAGGATGGAGGATGAAGCCGCAAGCATGCTTGGCTGGGTGATCCTGTTAAAGACACAGACCCTTAACCGCCAATGAGGCTCATGGGGGTGTGTATGCATGTGTTTTTTTGAGAAGTGCATGCGGGTTTCTTCTAAAATTTTGTTGAAACTTCTGAATGCTGAACCTTCCTGAGCTTAATACGCACATTTACATATGACACGTGTTCAGAGTGGCTTTGGTTTCCTGCTCCTCACAACATCATGATTTATTCATGCTCTGGTTTCCTCGCTGATACGGAAAACATCTGAATAATTAATGTAAAGCGAGAGCCATCCAACAGAGTCATGGTGTAGAGGGACCCGGGGGCCGCCGATGTGATGCTGCTTCTCGTTTAGCCCTCACATGTTCTGTGGGTCTTTCCCTCCTGCTTTTTTTTAATGGCACATGGGGTTCGGTGGCAGACAGGCCTCTACTAGCATATCAGTGTCTTTCCCCCACAATCCCTCCGCAGCTGTTAGCACATTAGCACATTAGCCCATTATCCTTAGCCCACGCTAGATTTTCAGGGGAACATCTCATTGGATGGTGAATCACTTTGAATAAGGGGACCTCAAGTTTCAGCCAAGTTTCAGTCTGGGTGCTGCCTTGGAGGTACTATGGGATGGCCGTTGCTGTGGTTTGAGATAACGATCGACGTGCACCATCCTCATGGCCAACTTAATCTCCTTGTGCATGGAGTCTTGCTTACCGAATTGGGGTTGGAATCTGCACTGTGTGGCAGTTTTTAAGTTGTGACAAAAGGGCCACAGGCAGAGAAGCAAAGGACACAGTCCAAGCAGAAAAGAACCAGAATAAAATTGCTGTCTGCAGCTAAGCAGCCCCACTGGTCTGTCAGGTGCTTGCGAGTCGCAGACTGCAGGAAGGAGGGATTGTAGCAGGTTCTCCATTTGGCACACGACTCATGCTCAGTGTAGGAATCAGAAGGGTCCATGTCCACCGGCTCCTGTTCCCTGATGGGTAGAGTGTCCTTGGATGGTCGCCCATGCTAGGGTTAGGGTTCACAGACATTGGGAGTCACTACACCGAATAGTAAAATCTGGGGAAATGAAACAAATAAATGAATAAATATTAAACAAAGTAGTTTTTTTAAATATTGCAAAGGAAGTGAGAATCACTAAGGCTGTTTCCAAGCAGGCGGGTGATGGCACAGAGGTTCCAGACATACGCTTCACTTAATTTGCTTACACTCTGAGAATCGCCCGTCTCCCAGTGAACCTTATTTATTTATATACATTTAACTGTAAATGAATACGGGCAGTCAAGAGAAAGTTTCCTGATTTCAGAGTGGGAATTGGCACGCGAGCTTTATGGAATCAACCCGTGGTTCAGAAGAACGCTAATCGATAGTCCGCAAATGTTTTGTTGATGATGTTTTTCTCCAGGTCAGTCCAGTTTACAGAAAAGATCTCCGCAAAGCCTCCTGGCGTCTGCTGCAAGTCTCCGGAATGCATCATCCACAAACGAGTGCCTGCAATGTCTCATTGAGTCACGAAGACGAAGAACCTGAACGTCTTTGCTTCTCCTATATGGAGATACATTTGTCTTCTGACCACTTTTCCTTGATGAGGTTATTGAGGCAGTATTGCACCCCAGGGGGGGGGGGTTACAACCTGGATGGGATGCCAGTCCCTGTTGGCATGTCTTTGGACTACAGGAGAAAATTGGAGTATGTGAAAGAAACCTACACATTACTAGGAAAAATACACAAATTCCTCAAATAATGGAGGAAGGTTTCCCCAACCCTGAAGATGTGTGGCCAGTTTCAGCTACAATGGATGCATTTGATGGGCTTCAGTGAGGAAGCAGATGATTTGTCTTTGTCATACAACAATGACCAGACTTCCAAAGAATGTTCTATCACTCATGTTAGGAACCGACAACTGGCCTTTTGTTTTCCAAAATATCAGTTCCCGACATACCTGGGGTAGCTTCTATTATGAAATGTGTTTAAAAATCAACAGGGAAAGACAAATAAATGCTTCATGTTCCATAAACTTAGTCAGATATATCATGGAGTTCCCTGAATGATGAATGTTGGAACACCAGTGCTCTGACATTAAAAGCAAATCCGCGAATCCCTGCTGCTGTCATACGATGAAGAATAATCTAGGTGGAACATTGAAATGATACAAATTGCTGAGATCTGGAAAGTCTGTTGCACTGTAGGAAATGAAAGATAAAAATCCATCCATCTGCTTCCCAAATTAGGCTTGCAGGGAACATCCTGGCCAGGATACTGATTATTCACACACACACGCACACACACACACACACGCTGTAAGGACAGCGTAGAGTTACCGGTTCGATTCAGTTTAATTAGTTTCGGATTGAAGGCAGAAACCAGGATATACAGAAACACAAGGTGTACACACACACACACACACACACACACACACACACACAGAGGTTTGTAGTTATTTCTTTGTGGGGACTCTCCATTCATTTCTATGGGGAAAACCCTAATCCCAACATGACAAGCTTAACCTCTACCCAGCCCTGACCTTAGTCATAAGTATCCAAACAAAATACGAGACTTTTGGCATTCTTAGTTTTTTTATTGCATTCACATACCTTTGCGAGGACAAGTGGTCCCCACAATGTCAAAGTACAGTAACAGGTTTTTATCACATTGTGTGGACATTTGGGCCCCGCAATGTAATACAAACCTAATCCACACACATACACACACACACACACACGCGCACAGGATTCCTACCCACAACCCCTGTCAACAAACAACTTCACTGGCTTAGCCATTGTACAAACCCACAGAACCCTGATTTATGAGTAGATTCTGATGTAGTAAACAGTGAAAATCACATTGATCTAATCAGTAATGAAGTGGTTCCCAACATAATCAATAACTTTAAGGAGATTTGGTATCAAATAATGCATCCTAGGGTGGAAAAAAAGGGTTTGTCTTGAGGAGAGAAATGCTCTGGGGTCCCATTATATAAATATTTTGTCGTATAATAAAATGTTAGTGCAGTAAATGCAACTTTTAACATGAATGAATATGGATGTAATACCCACTATATCTATTTAACAGCCATCTAACGTCCACATAGCAAGAGCGACAAACCAGAAACAATGTTGATATTTGTGTTCAGCAGTTTCTCAAATCAGGGACCAACCCACAAAGGAACACAAATCCTGTCAGTTTAATGGGTTTAAATGCCTCCCTACTACAACAAGAAGATTCTGTTCTATATATATATATATATATATATTCTTTTATTTCTATATAAAAAAAAACAAGATCATGCCAGAAAAGCCAGCATGGAGATGTGAGGCCTCTGTACCATCCAATTTAATTTTAGTAGTAATAATTTTTTGCTAATTAACTATTGTTATACAAATTAATGCTATACATCGAAACAATATTTCTTGTTACACTGTGAAAATATTTCCACAGTAATTTGTAGAATTCAGCGATTTGCACTGTGTTAGTTTAGCTTTTACCCACAGCCGATGAGGGTGCTTTAACGAGGTCCTCGGCAAACCCATTCGTTAGGCTTCATGCTGCTGCAGTGCCATCCTCCTGAAGTGGATTATCTGTGCTGAATGATATTGCTGAGCAGTGCAAGTGATGCTCAGCAGATTAAACAGTGTGTGTGTGTGTGTGTGCGCGCGCGCGCGCGTGTTCATATATCCATACCTGTTAGCTCCATAAAAGCTAATATTAGCTTTCAGTTCCAGCCTGACGAGCAGAGAGCTGTAACTCGTGTCTTCACTGGCTCCTAATAAGCGCCAAGCGCAGCAGCAGATGTATTTTTCCAGCCCTCGTGTCTCTGTGTAAGGGGCCATTTACAAGGCGGTCAGGAGTAACAATTTGCCAGTCTCCCTATGATTAATTACAGTTTTCTTCTCTGGGTGTTTGTGGTTCCTCTTCTATTAAACCATTTCCTGTGGGAGGAACTAAGTGTGTGTGGAGATGAGGGCTGCGCTGTAAGCACAATGCAGGGCAGTCGAAAGGCCCTTCATTTAAGCAATAAGGCTAGTTTGAGACCCAGGTGTGCGCTTTTCCTCCGAGCCGTACCCAAGCCGTACCCTTGTTGACATGGCCTTGCGTGACCGAACAGAGTTGGTTGCATCACCACAATCTGATCGAAAAGCATGGAGGTACCGGTGGTCTGCATCAATATGCATGGATTATCTGAAGGAAAAAGGGTATAGTGTATATATTATTAATTTTAGTAGTATCACATATTGTAATTCATTGATGGACTCCTGATAACTAGGAACCTGAATATTTCCAACTCCCTTATTTAAAAAGGCACTGTAGAATGAAATGGGTCCATAATGCAAAATGGAAGCAAATGCTAATTCTGCTAGTGTTTGTTGATGACATCCATCCATCCATCCATCACCATATACGCCCAACTGGGGTCATGGGGGGGACCACAGCCTAACCTGGCAAACAAGGGGAGCAGGCAGGAACCAGCCCTGATCAGTCACCCACACAGGGCCAATTTACCTTTACGGCGCCGACTCTCCTGCAGTAAAAAATTGAAGCAAGCTGGAACCGCACTGTAACGAGTGTCTCTCGCGGTGCGGCTTGGGTACAGGTCAGTTCTAGTATGGCAGTTGAAAAGCGCCATAGGGGTCCATCACTGTACTGATCTGTCCAAGCAGGTGTCTTGGATCTTGTGATAGACAGGTGACGGTGTCCAAACTCAGTCTCGTTCTGAATAGTCAGAGGGAGGACAGAACCATGGAACACGTCCTCCATGTGCCAATCATGGAGTATCAGGTATCCACTTGTGTTTAACAAGGGACTTTTCTGTCACCTCATTGGGTGAGTTCTGCTTGATTCGCTGTGCTGGACTGTTACTGCAGTGAGCTCTTCCTGGTTACTTAATTTACTGTGCTGGACTATTACTGCAATGATATCTTCCTGGTTGCTTAATTCACTGTGCTACACTGTTACTGCAGTGAGATCTTCCTGGTTACTTAATTTACTGTGCTGGACTATTACTGCAGTGATATCTTCCTGGCAGCTTTATTCACTGTGCTACACTGTTACTGCAGTGAGCTCTTCCTGGTTACTTAATTTACTGTGCTGGACGATTACTGCAGTGATATCTTCCTGGTTGCTTAATTCACTGTGCTACACTGTTACTGCAATGTGCTCTTCCTGGTTGCTTAATTTACTGTGCTGGACTGTTACTGCAGTGAGAGTTCCTGGTGCCAGCACCCCCTGTTCAGTTTGAGTCACTCCTTGGTCATGCACCTCTGTGTGGTCACTGAGCCTTCAGCGAATGACTGTCTCATCACTCATTTAAATTCCTTCTGGCTTAAGCACTATACAGTACGTGAGAGATTCATCCATCCATCCAGCAAGCCAGATAGTGTCAGACATTGACATAATACCATGCTTGGCTTGTGTCACAGAAGTGGATTTGAAATTAACTCTGCGCATATGTCTGGTAAACACATGCAGGCCCACTGCGCTGGAAGCCCCAGAACGCCCTCACAGATGAAGGTGCATTTGTACAAAAGGGCAGCTGTGGTATTTGAAGAGATGTTCTTCAAAGAGCAACACACTTTGAAAGACATGGCACTGCACCGTTGGTAGACTTTTTTGTGCGATGGGTCTGTAGGTGGTCAGGGTTGCCCAGTGGTTCCGTAGGCCTGTGCCCAGTGAGTGAGTCGGTCTAGGTTTTAATCAGTGATGCCAACTGCCAGACGTCTCTGTCTTGACAGGGGCTTCTGGAGACTCTGGCAGCGGAGCTTAATGGATTTCGCCCGTCATCTCTGCTGAGCATCAGAACTCCAGTGGTGCGGTGATGGCGGCAGATTCTGCCATGCTAGCTTTCAAAAAGGAAAACGGTTGAGTAAAAAAAAAATTCTGAGATTTAGCCCCCCCGCCCCCTCATTACCAGCACCAGTACTGATTCCTGGTTCTAGATCTTGTCTGTCTTAGCTAACTTCCCTCCCACAAGTAAAACAAAAAGCCTAAATGTTACAGTATCTACTTCTTGTCTAATTCCTGTCTGCACTAATGAAACCCCAAACAAAACTGCTGTGAAATGGGATCTTATTTACCAGATGCATTAAATCAGAGATATAAAATTTTTTTGTTCTTAGACATTATACGCTATATCTGCTTATGTAGCTGGATATCAGTGTACAGTTTGTTGCTTAGCAACTTACAGTTGTACCCAATTGCTAGGCTACAAAGTACTACAGGCATGTTCTACTTGCAAGTACACTATGTCTCCTATATCTAATTCGCAAAGAGATATTAGGCTTGAGTTTCCTTCGCAAAAACAGCTCCATGCTTGACAGTAGGCTCATGTTTGACACTGGATTGTGTGCAGCTGCACCCATTGACCAGTGTAATTGAACGGACTAGTTTAAGTGTCTGCCACTTAATTTTTGTGTCTCAGGTGGCTTGGCGCAGACTGTCGCTGCTTCTGATGAAGGAGAAATCAGCACTTTGGCAACACTGTGATTAAGCCAAACCCTCAGTCCGTCATTGATTCAGGCTTGTTACGTAAATGGGATTTATGGAGACACTGCAATCACATGACTCATTCGGCACTTTGATTCCACTGTTCAGAAGTGACTTTAAATATCTGCCTTCTCAAAGCATTTCCTCTCCACAGCAAATACAGCTCATCAGCAATATTGGGTGCCCATGAAAATGTGAATTCGGGCCATAAAGTCTAAGATGCTAGCTGAGTTTTGATTGACGGCCCATATTTCATCATTATTTCATATGTACGTTCGTTGTGAAGCCTGTAATTTTTTTTATTCATGCCTTTTTGGTTGAACAAGCAGAGCTGCGTGACTGAAATATTTGGGTTAAAGGTACCAGGTTGGGCCACATTTTTCCATCCCTGCCTGGGCGTTCCTAGTCCCTCATTCGGTTGCCCTGTGTGGCTTTTCGGGGGGGGGGGGTTCGACTCAGGGCGGTCCTGGGCAGGCTTTTCCCTCTCAATGTTCTCACAGGTTACTATACAGTTCCTCCTTCTACATCTATAAACAGTGCTGTAGCCTTATGCATATTAATCAGAGAAAGCACATTTGTATGCTGGGAATTGTAGCTTGTGTGTGTGTATGTGTCTGTGTGTGTGTTTGGATAATGCTTATATCAAATGTCCCCAACAATTTAATGAAAATCTATTATCTTGTCATTTTGAGAGCAATTTTTCAGGTCCCCACAAAGATCTGTGACTGCAACCAAAAAACTAAAAATACCACAAGTCTTGTATTTTGTGTGGTTACTGATGATTAAGGTGAGGCCTGAGTGGGGGATAAGGTCATCATGTTGAGATTAAAGTTTTCCCCATAGAAATAAATGGACAGTCCCCACAAAGATGTAATTACAAATCTGTGTGTGTGTGTCTGTGTGTCTGTATGTCTGTGTCTGAGTGTGTTTATAGGTTTTGCTATTTATGAGGGTAAATTTTGAGAAAAGGTATAAACTCAGAAGACAAACACTGTCATCCCTTTTCATCTGTAATGATATTGTGTTAGAGAGGGAGGGTCCGGCTGATTGCATTTAAGTGAGAGTGTAAAAGTCCCTTCAGAGACATAAATGCTCCCCGGTGTCTGTTTGTACAGAAACATCAGAGAAGAAACGGTGTCTTCTTGCCAAACCCCAAACCGACTCCACCAAATCAATACCATCAATCCCGACGGTTGTAGACTGTCAATGAGGCATCCCTTGCTGGGGGAGCATATCCTGTGTGATCCCCCACCCCATCTCTCTCTCGGCTGCAGGCCAAGCCACCAGCCTGCAAAGTGTCAGATAGGGATTGAAAAACCGTATCTGCCATCTGTATGAGACTTCATTCCCCGATCTTTTTATCTCGCCTCACATCCGTGTCTGCTGCCGAGTTTCCGTGGACGACATTTAGGACAGCCATACCTGCACATTAATGTTTGATAAAGTTCAGATATCACTCGTGGTTGGGAGGGTAGGGCCTTGGGGGGGCAGTACAAATGTTGTTCAAACCTTAACCGCCTTCTAATGCAGTGTTTCCTAACCCAGTCCACAGGGACCCCCTGGAAGGAAGGGAGCAAAATTGTTGACTGTCAGGTCGGTACTTGGGAGGTAGCAAAAATGTGGACTGTCTAAGGGTCTCTGAGGACTGGGTTGGGAAACATTACTCTCGTGTATGTAATTCTAATTTGTTTCTCACCAGATCCTATCTAACACTTCCCCGGAGCACTGTTCCATTCTTATCCCATCATTTCGCCATATTGAAATGGCATTTAGCCATGAGTTTGAGTTGTATAATACACATTTAAACTGTTGTTGTTTTATCCTCCCTGTCTCTTTTATTTTCCTCACAGCGAGATGCTAAAGGCCAGTACCTGTTTGACCTCATCTGTCACCACCTGAACCTCCTGGAAAAGGACTACTTCGGCATCAGATATGTGGACCCTGACAAGCAGAGGGTGAGCTTCCCTCATCGGACCAGGCGATGCAGGGAAATGCACTTTCTCTCTTAAATTTATTTACTAGATGAGAGTGATGCACACAGAGTCAACAAAAAGGGTCATTAGGAAAACAGCATCAATCGTGTTTATCGTAAAAACAGGGATGTTAGTCATTGACTAAAGGTGTTTAATGATAATTGCGGCCAAGTGCTAAAAATCATTTAACCGAACACAAAAATACTATAACCAAATGCCACCATATAAGAGGTTAATTTCTGGAAGGTAATCCTGGCTTTGCGAACTACACCAGTCCTTGTGTTTGTGTCCAGTAGATTAGTCTTCCTGGTGCTGTATTCGAACTGGGCCACTCCCAGTACAGTAAGCGTAGGCTGTTTCTATTAGGAGACTCCTCACAGTGAAACTGGGAAGCGACCGCCTGCCAACTCTGGCACAAACCAGCTGACGATTTTGTGCTTACGGAGGCTTGCTGCCCTCCCCCTCGCTCTTGTCAGAGTACCGGCGCCATGCAGCATCCAGCTGTAACCTCTGCAGGGCGGCAGGACTTTCCGCTGCTGTCGCCGGTGCCTACCTCACTGGTTTATACCCTACCTCCCAATTATTACTTCTGCCTTTCCCATTAAACACCTAAATTAAAAAGCTAAACCAGTGGTGTAGCGTAATGTCACATTTTAGGGGAATCGCTTTTCTTTCTAGATGCGTTCAGAGACGGCCTCAGATTTCCAATTACAATCAAGTGCATCAGCACAGTGTGGAATTTATATTCTCGACTGTTTTTTAAAATGCCACGGTGTGATTCCGGATCATCGTTTATATTATATCAGTGCTTTTAGACAATAATCCCAGCAAGGTGGTCTGCCCTTCATCACATGATGCGATGATGTAATGATGTAAATAGGTGTGTCATTCAAAAAGATAGCCTTATATTCTAACCGCAATGCACTACAGTTCTCTGAGCACATACTGTAAGAAACTCATGTAGTTATTATAAAAGGTCCTGTATTTATTGTTAAAATTGCTGAGGCTGAAATTAATTCAGAAACCTAGCAAAAAATGGAAGAAATTTCACTTAAGTATCATAATAAACATGTTTTATGGACATTTCTACAGTTTTTATGAGGTGATATATGCTTCTTCCACACACTTGTGGACTATATACAGTATGAAGAATTGATGAAAAATTGTTGTGATTTACAGTGTGCTACTTACCCAGAAGGCACCAGGGCTCTGTGTCACAACTCGTCCGAATTATGAATCATTTCCACATATTGCTTCAGCATTCCTTTCTTTTTGAACATTCATAATTTTTTTTAGCTGTCACTTTTCCTTATGTAGCTAGCTCTCTTTATGCTTCCAGTATGTCTGAATAGAGGTGAAAAGTAAATACTTAAATGATATTCAGTGTAAACTGGCATTAAATCTGAGTACACTGGCAAAAAGATTGATGTTAGATTCATGCTCAGGCCTTTTGTGTCACTGCTATTTAAAATTTAGTCTTTTAGATATTTAAATATTAAAAATGCTTTGTTGTTTCTTCTGATTGATAAAAAAATTGTCATGAAATTAATAAGATTGCTTCGGTTAGACATTTCTTCACTATGCAAATCATGGTAGAACTGCAAAAGTTCCATTTAAGGTCTTTGGTCAGGAGGACCAACCCTGACCTTCAACATGCAGTCCCCACCTTTACCATCATACTTCTCACTGCCCCTGTTTATTTATGCTCTCACTGAGGCATTAAGCCCCCATTGACCTCCTTTTTCCAATAAATGTGAAAAGCTGGGGTCCCACACCTGGGATTTCTCTTCGATCATCAGTGATTCTTACAGAGGGCAGTGGGAGCAATACGCCTGTGTCCATCTGGCTCCATCCCATTGGCAACCTTTTTAAAAGCATCCACTTACTGTAAATGTCACACAAGCCCCGCCCCCCACCCCTGTATCCTTATGAGGCTCCATCCAATTAAAGCAATTTAAATAAATGTGAGGTTGTAATCCTTTTGGAATAATTTTGTTTTCCACTTTAAGAGGAAAAGTAGAATCCCCGAAGAAACACTATGCTTTGTTGCTGTGTAGTCTTGGTGTATCAGTGGGAGTTTGCTTGCGGGGGTATGTACAGGGGTGTGACTAAAAGTTCTGGGCCTCCTTCACCTTGTGCTCAGCTTCCTCAATCTGCCAGGGTATCTGTGCCCCTACTGTGGCCCCTGTAAAGTGCTGAACCCCCTGAATCTGCCAGGGTATCTGTACCCCTACTGTGGCCCCTGTAAAGTGATGGGCCCCCTGAATCTACCAGGGTATCTGTGCCCCTACTGTGGCCCCTGTAAAGTGATGGGCCCCCTGAATCTACCAGGGTATCTGTACCCCTACTGTGGCCCCTGTAAAGTGATGGGCCCCCTGAATCTACCAGGGTATCTGTGCCCCTACTGTGGCCCCTGTAAAGTGCTGGGCCCCCTGAATCTACCAGGGTATCTGTG
>JAODJX010000020.1:8851130-8861673 GCA_026776945.1 Isichthys henryi
CCGCGCCGCGCCCCCGGCCCACACCCCCCACCCCCCGCGCCCCCCCCCCCCTCCCCGGCCGGGGCCCGGGGCGGGTCCATGAATAAGCCACTCTGTATATTAGTTTATTATTTATTGTCTGCAGTTATGAATACAGTGTTAATGATGTTTTATGTTCATTTGTTGGCATGTTTTACCACATTAACGCAATGCCAAAAAATGTGATCAAAAATGATTTTTGTTTTACATACAGAGTAGTTAAATAGTGCTTGGATTTTTGGAAACATTACATGTAATTGAAACTTAAAAATGCATTAGAACGGCAACTGTACAAGTAAAATTTTTGCTTTATTTGTGATGGTCCCATAGAAATGCATTAAAGCATGAAGTCATTCACTGGCTTCTTCTTACACGTCTTACCTTTAGCAGAGTCTAGCTAAGTGAAGTTTTGGCAGCGGTACGGTAAGCAAAATAAGTCAAGATGCAAAAACTCAGTACAGGCACCTAAACATCATGTAGGAATGTGTCATCCACTCGAAAAAAAATCAATTTTGATCAGAGCTACTAATGAAAATTAAGTTCACTGAATCTTTTTTATCTGTTACGAAAAAAAATGTTAACGTTGAAAGAGGTGGAGCTGCGCTCCAGCAAGGTTTGATTTGGACATGAGGAGGCGGAGCTGGGCTCTGTATTTAAACCCTGGGTGAAGTGAGCATTGGCTGGATTTAGGGACGTAAATAAAATACTAGGTTGGTCAGCGTGGACGTGAAACCCTGGTGTAGACATGAAGACATTTTCCTCTATCTCGCAAATATATGGGACCTGCAGAAATATTTTCTGTCACACTCTATGTATTTGGATGTGTTAGTGATTGTTTTTTTTAAGATGGACTTCAAGAACTGATATTACCTGGTCAGTATTGCTCTGAGCCTCTGGGTCCATTCTCATAGTCTGCTGAACTTTCTGAGAGAGAGAGAAATTAGGAAAGAGAGAGAGAACAGAAGGGGGGTTCATATAAGGCAAGATTCCATTTGGGTGTTAAAAAGCCATTTCAGAAACATCAGAATTTATGAGAACAAGCTCAAAACTGGGAATTCTCGAATATTTAAATACGTATTCAGGAAACGTATTCAGTCTGGGATAACACAAAAACCTCCTGGACCCTTTTCATCAAAACAAGGTCTCCTAATCCCTAAGCATTTCCGTTTAGTACAAATCCTTCTTCTTCAGGGCTTGAGGAAAGGCGGACATGAGGTTTTCCCAGTGGACCGTATGCAAGTGGCTGGGTCATTATTATTAAAGTTGACAGAGTGCTCTTAAACTCATTACGAGAGTCAGAAGTATGACTATAATGGCTGATTGAAGTTTGATTTCGTGGATGCATTTTTTTCCTGTGGCTGTGGCAAAATTGTCTATGAGAAGTCTTCCCAAGTTACTGTTTGATTATATTAAGCTAATGGGGGAGTTAGAATCTCTAGTGATTCTTAACCCAAACAGTTTGACAGTCTGTTGATAGCTTCAGGGAAATCATACGGGTCACTGTTTGATTCGGAGCAGTGTGTGGGTCAGTGGGCTAAGCCTGTAATCAGAAGGTTACTGGTTCAAACCCAGCCTCAGCATGTCTGTGGGTCCTTAAGCAAGGCCCTTAACCCCCAGTTCCTTGGGTGCCCCAACAGGTGGCTGATTTTCATGGATAGCTTACTCTACAAAGACCGAATTGAGGGAGGGGTGAAGACAATTTCCCCATGGGGATCGATAAAGTATGAATTATTATTATTATTTTTAACTGAACCATAACATGATCTGTACCGATTAAGCCTCCAACAGTTAGCAAAGATTTTTCAGACAACCGTTATTAGTGCCGATAAAAGACGACTCTGACCTCCTTATATTCCAAATGTAACAGGGACAGAAAAATACAAGAATTTGATCTTCATGGGTTTGGGCGTCCATGATGAGTACAGAGTAACTGATGATGACTTTCATTGAGGGTTAGGGTCAGTCAGCAAAGTCAAAGCTGACCATTTCAATCAGGTAACAGTATGTTGAGTCCTATTTGCATTTTTCCAGTAAAATCATGCCCTTTAAGAACATCAACTAAAGCTCTGACACCATCATGTTTAATACTAATTTTGTGCACTTTAAATACTTCAAAAATACTTTAATGTGATGACATTAAAATCACATCTCCTGTTAGCTCGAAGCATCCCAAACAGGGATTGACATAACTGGTATGCAAGTATGCATGCATGATAATTTCTTATCATATCGGCACAAATCTACATAAAATACGTAAACATTTAAAGGTGAATGCGTACTTGCATACTAGTTATGTCAGTCCCTGATCCCAAAGATCTGAGAAAAGTCATCTTGCTCTCTCAGTAAGGGTAGTCTATCGTAGGTGTGCTTGATTTTAGAGGCCATTTAATATGTCATGGATTGGATGGAGTTAAGTTGGGTTGTGTTATAGGTATCTGGTGATAAGGGACATGAAATATAGGGCAAGAATTGACTGGTGGATACAGCAATAGCCTCCTTGCCGCTGTCAAGAGAGAATAGAGGAACCATAATTGCTTTTTTTTCCCCCAACCCCATATGGCACCTTAAGCACTATTAGCGTTCATAGTGGTGCTCTACTTGTGAAGCTAAAGATGTTCATGTGTCCTGAGCAACAGGGGGTCACTCGCTCTGGGGTCCGGAAACTCATGGAGGAACCCGTCAGAGACCCAAACAGACGTGTCCGTCTGCTGGCCAGCGCTGCATGGGGTGGTGAGGGGCACCTCCATGCCAACGCTGGCACTTCAGGGGTCTCCAGTTCAGTCCCCAGAGGGCCATGCAAGTGGGTTTCTATTCAAGCCAATTTCACTGGCTTAATAGGTCCAATTAGCAATTCATTATCTGCTATTTATAGCTGTGCACTTACATTCAAGCACCGCAGTGGTGTTTGGTATGTCTCAAATGCTAAAAAGATTGTTTATGTTCTTTATTATTAAAATGAGAATTTAAAAGAACACAGTTAAATCAACCCAAGGATGCCTAATGTTGTTTTATATCTTACTTCTAATTACCTTTTTGGACAGATTCTACTTAACGTAATTTAGATTACTTTGTCAAAACTACTGGCAGTACAATAATTCCTGGACCCAGTTTAAGTACCACTGAGGTACTCAATTTAGTTCTGATAACGCTGGAGTATTTTTTTAAGACTCAAAAAACTATTAAATTATTGGCAGTCAAATTTGGACAGTTCCTTATAATCAATTATTCCTAATGATCAGTTCAGTGCTGTTCAAACGGGTAATTCGGAGTCATATAAAATGCAAAATTGGTTTGAACTCTAGTGTACTTGAACATATAAGCACTCAGTTGAACCGATTATGATGTTCCCCGCACTGGTGAGACCCTCTCACTCGCGACTGAGGTTGTTGACAGTTCAGAAAATCTGGGTGGAAACTCGCTGGCAGGGAGCGGCGCAGCACCTCGGTTTTCAAAAACCGCAAATTACATCGTTTCGGGATTTTTGCATTTGAAAAGTGAAGGAGACAGTACAAACACCGAAACATACTTCTAGAGTGCTGTGCTCTTGCCTAAGCTCTGGATTCAGTTTCTGTACCTCTTGTAGACCAAGGAAAGGTTGCTGAAGTGAATGGATGAAGTGTAATATTGTGAGAGAAATGAAGAAAAACTTACATGTTTCTTTTCTACTCTGGGTGTTCTGCTGAGTACTCTGCTGGGTCATTAGGTTAAGCCCTTTTGTATGAGTGATTTATTTCTAGTTTGGCTTTCTTGTAGCGGCAAGGGAGTCCGATGTGAAATTGAATATCCAGTTTGAAATTGAAGAAATAGAGTAATCTCAGTCAGGAAAATCTAAGAATGGAGATTTGTTTTCTAGAATGTTACAGTGAACTGTCTCCATCCTCCGAGTGCCTTCTGCAGACGTGCTACAGGCGAGTAATTGTTAACCTCTGGGACACTTTAACTGCACCATTCAACGTAATGTCAGTTCATCTCTCAAATGCACAACAATAAAACCAAAGAAAACATCTTCAGCTCCCAAGGATACAAACTTAAAATCACAAAAAGTAAAATTAAGAGGTCTCTGATTAAATCGGTGTCCTTCTGAGACTCTCACAGGTGACATTCGCTATTCCATTCTGAGACGACAACAATTCCCAGAATTCTTTGGTCTTTTTTTGCCTCTCAGTAGGTCAAGAAGGATGCTGAGCTCTGATTGGCTGTTTTCCCTCATTGTGTTGCAGGTATCTCGTCTTCCTGCAGATCAAGAGGGATCTGTACCATGGCCGCCTCCTGTGCAAGACGTCAGACGCCGCCATGCTGGCCGCATACATTCTGCAAGGTGAAGGGTCACTTTATCATTCCAGCTAAGCTTGTCACGTCAGGCCGCTTGAACGGACACCGTATCTGACATACCGCAGACCACAGACATAAAACCCACCAGAGTCTCTCTATTGTGCTGTAATGTATGAAATTACCTATCCAAGGCCAAAATGCTCTTTGCGGCTTGTGAGAAATTGTAGAATTGTTTTTCTACAACTGAAAAAGTCTGCATTACTAACCATTATATGTATAGACTTGGATTTGAGAAAAAAGATGTACTACTTTATTTGCAACAGAATAATTCAAGACTCAAAAATGGTGCGGACTCACTGACATCTCTGTCTAATTAATGGATATTTACGGAACTAATCTTGCATGGGGTAACTGGATGGAGGATTTCAGGAAACTCAGAGCAATAACCTAGCACCAGTGAAACACTGTTAGAAAAATAAAAAATTCAGTGCAGTGCTGTTTTTGTGTGCTTTTAACACTCAATCCTATACTGATTTCATTTATTTAAACTGCCATTACTCCTTGCCTGGATGTCAGTTCCTTTCCATTTCACTGCAGCACAGCAATCTGCTCATTCAGAAGTAAACCAGTTGCTTAGAAAGATCATTTACATAATGCTAATATTGAGTGTCCACAGTGGTATCTTGTCCAGGGCGTCCTCTGCCTCGTACCCTGTCCCTTCTTAGAGCCAGGCTCCAGGCTCATTGTGACCCTGAACTGGATAAGTGTCTTTGGATGGATGGTGTTGGATGTATGATGCAGTGTAGTTCACCCGGGTCACGTCTTGAATTGCAGCAAATGTGGATTTGCTTGCCGCGAGACCCGCTACCATAACTAAGTTTCTGCTTGCGTTTTTGCTAAATGAGGCCAGATTGTTTGAGGGATTTCAGGGCTGCCTGCGTGTCCTTGTGCCTGAATGTACGTGAGATCCATAAAGAGAGTCTGTACTGAGGCCGCTTCTGCTGCCTGTGCAGGACGACGTGTACCGAGTCCTGCACTGATGCTTCTCTCTCCCCCCTCAGCTGAGATCGGAGACTATGACCCCGGGAAGCATCCAGAAGGATACAGCTCCAAGTTCCAGTTCTTCCCCAAGCACTCGGAGAAGCTGGAGCGGCGAATTGCCGAAATCCACAAGACGGAGTTGATGTAAGGGCACCTGCGTCCCCTGGGCTGGGGGCGCGCTCCGCACGCACTCTCTCACCCCACATCCACCCCCCTTCTCTCGCTGCACAGTTACCCTGTTTGGTCTGCTTTGGCTCCATCATTAACCTCGTTTGCCTGCTTGCGCTCCACCCTTTTCTCCTGGCTTGTCAGCGGAGTTGGTGTGTTCACTTTGATCTTCTTTCTCTGGTGTGTTTCAAAGGGATGGAGGAACCGTTTCAATAGGGAACATAAAACCTTTACAATCTGAAGCTAAATTATACTGGTGCCTCTTTTACTTGCCTTGCTGGTGCTGCTTAAGGAGAGAAGGGTGACAGTGTGCAGTGTGACTTACGTCAGCAAATAAAATCCATTTAAAGAAGTATTTCCTGTTTATATTCATATAAGTGTGTGATATTTGCTTAGTAATCATCCTGAATGATTTGATCCTAAGCGTTCAAGGAAGGAATTGAGTCTCGTGGGGTGCGTGCGTGTGTAAGGTTGTGTTTGTGTGTGTGTGTAAGTGTGTGTTTGTGGGGGGGGGTGTATATATTACATTATGTGGACCAAATTGCCCCCAATTTAAAAAAATATATATTTTCATGTTGTGAGGACTCAAGCAGAAACTCAAATTTATAATAATGCATTCAAAAACTAAAAATTCCTAAAGTCTTGCAATTTGTTTGGCTGTTTATGGTTAAGGTCAGGGCTGGGTAGGGGTTAAGGTTGTCATGTTGGGATTACAGTTTTCCCCATAGAAATAAAGGAGAGTCCCCACAAAGATATAATTACAAACCAGTGTGTGTGTGTGTGTGTGTGTGTGTGTGTGTGTGTGTGTGTGTGTGTGTGTGTGTGTGTGTGTGTGTGTGTGTGTGTTGGCAGATATATGTTCTCAATCAGCCTGTTAGGAAGTGTAGATGTTTTAATCAGGATGATTTAATCAGCCTGTCAGGGAGTACAGAAGCCCACAACTTCAGACTATGCTAAATCTTTGGGGCTGAGTGTCAGTTTCTGTGTGTTTGTCGGCTTTTCCTTTAACCAATTCAGCGGGCTGTTGCCTGAATAGTGCCTGTTATTATTATGCATCAGTGACCTATTTTATAAGGGACCTTTTTGGATATTTGTTTGAACCAATAATGCTGAATTCACTTTCAAATAAAAAACAAGAAAATATTTCATAGTAAATGGAAAATTGCAGTTTTTGTACTAAATGTAATGCAGAATTTTACATTGTGCAAGAAACATTGTGCAGGTGTGGCAGTGTTTATTCTAAAGGCTAATTAATGCTTTGGTGTAATGTTTGTACATTGCTCTATATTCATCTACAGTTAGATTTTCTGATTTCCTGATGTGTGATTATAGTAGGATCATCATCATTCTCCATATTTTACTGTCTGGGGCGTATTGATTGTGTGCTGTGTGTTTATGCTACACCAGAGTCCCAAATCCCAACTCTGACAGGCTGATGTATATGCAAATTTCCATTTCATCTAAAACACTGTTGAACTAATACTTTCCCCAAATGAGCTAATTTAGTCTTGGAATATTGAGGTTGATAGTGGCTTATGCAAAGGTACACAAACTGTCAACTGGGAATAGAACAAATTACTTCCTTGCACAAAAAGAAAGGATTAGATTAGACTGGGGTATGATATTACTACCTTAGACCAGTGCAACAATAGCGAGGTGGGTCATTTCAAATGTGAAGTTTTATTGTATATCTTTACTTCCCAAACGCATTGCCCTAATAACCGTTACACAGACTAATGAATTGGGTTAATAATCCCCCTAATCACCACCTAACACAAATCCCTGTACACAGAATTTCCAGTGTGTGCCCTGATTAGTGTGGTCCTTAGCATGGTTCTTGTGGCCCTTATTCTGATAGGTCAATACGTATAAGAAAATCATGTCAGAACTCCACCGTTGCTCTTGTATAAACGTTTCCATGCTAGTAGAATAGGCAGAGAAATTTACTGCTTCTCCAGTTGGTGCTTGTTCTTCAGGCATCATGTGACCTACAGTACAAAGGCAGTAATCTGCTTGGCAACCTGCTTTTGGGGCCTATAGCCTATATGCAAACCACTGTGAGGTGAGATCTGAGTGAAAAATACTATTATGAGGAATAGTCAAAATAGTTAAAATGTAAGTTGGGTGTTTTGGACATGCCTCAGATGTAAATATTACTACTATCTTATATATTCTGAAATGAGTATCACATGATGGGGTGTGTATCACAGATAAGCGTGAGTCAGAGCTGGGTTCCTTACGGCTGGGCTGAGCTCCTACAGTACCTCCCTGACAGTATGTGCTCTCATGGGAGGTCTTTGAATATACATCTCCTGAAACCGTTCACCAGCCAGTGCAGAACCAGAAGGTAGCAAGATGGTTATGACTGCAGCGAGCCAAACTGCACAAATGGTGCAAATGATGTGTTCACTGGTAATCAAAACCTGTGCTGCCCTCTAGTGGCAAACATGTCATGTCGACCGTAAAAAATACAATATATGTAATTATTCCACTAATTACAGGCAACATATCAAAATGGTAATTTGAATCCTTCCCATAATATTTCATTGTTGTTTTTTAAAGATGTTATATTTTTTACTGCTTTTGAAAGAGTTTTTTGCAAATGTATTTGAAAAGTGTTATAGTTACACAGTCACTGGCCACTTTATTAGGTACACCTTGCTACTGTAGTACCGCGTTGGACCTCCTTTTGTCTGTAGAACTGCCCTAATTCTTCGTGGCATCGATTCAACAAGGTGCTTGAAACATTCCGCAGAGATTTTGGTCCATGTGGAGACGTTGTACCTAATAAAGTGGCCAGTGAGTGTATATAAAACTAATTAGCATTTTGGGGAGGGGTGCATGTTGGCTCAGCAGGTAGCACTGTTTCCTCACACTTCCTGGGTTGGGGGTTTAACCCTGCGTGTGCAGGGTTGGTAATGAAAGGCATTATGCCTGCAGCCCACTGACATCAATTGTGTATTCACTTGAGATTCTTTGTTTAGTCACGTGGTTCTCTGGCATGAATTGGCCCACTGCTGTGTGTGCACTTTCCCTGCCTCAACACAGCAAAGGTAAATTAGTGTGATAATGAGTTAGACAGTGCTGAAGTGGACTGACTCCCTACACATATCGTGGCGTGAAAGTACCAGGGTTAAAAGTCACTGGTCCATAATGTGAGGCATTCTGACTTCAACCTTTACTTTTGAGTCAGCTTATGCTCCATTAGATGTGAATGTGTGAGATTTTGCATGTTTTTCGTCAGGGTCTGGTAGCTTTTGTGTTGTTGCCATGTTGAGATGAGGTGACGAGCATTGAGTCTGGAATCATTTTTTTCCTGTGTAGACAAGCAAAGAGTTTCCTGTTGGTTTTTCAGTCCATTATGTTGCTGTCATCTGTGGTTATGTCTTCAGCCCCAGCAAACAAGTGCGTTTCCGATTGGGCTGCGCGTCTGGCAGGTCGTGACATTGCCGCCGCCGTTCTTCACGGCCCTGGAAGTGCTCTCTGAAGTATTGCTCTTTCCTTCACTTCAGAATTTCTTGTCACTTGCAATTTATCTGACTCTCTGAATTCATCCATGTACAGCTCCTTTGTCTTTATATAAAGATGCTCAATCCCGAGGCTGCTTCCGGGCAAATTTGCATCTGGATTTCTGTTATTAGTGCTGAACTATTCGCTTTTGTAGATATTGACTTTGAAATGGCACCAAAAGCTTCAGATATTTTCTTTGCTAAGCTCTTGGTTACTGTATCAGTAATTTCTTTTTAACAATGATGTGTTCCTGTCAAAATTTTATCTTTGCTTTGGCGGATTGACTGTATGTTTTCTTTTTTTCTTCACGCGGCTTGTGTTGTCTTTCGGTTTTTGTTTAGTGGGCAGACACCCGAAACATCAGAGCGGAACTTCCTGCAGAAGGCACAGATGCTAGAGACCTATGGAGTGGATCCTCACCCATGCAAGGTCAGCCAACAGGTGCTGTTAGCTGTCAGTCACTATGACCCTGAAACACTAACTAAGTATTGAGTACTTATTCTTCATAGTATTTATATTATTTGATATTTACTAGAGTAACTTTTAAGTACTGATTCATCAGCAGTTGTGCTCCAGTTATCTAATTCTATTTTACTGCAGTACTTTACATTTCATATCTCAGATATTGTAGATGTTCTATGTCACATCCACCATGTCCCACAGCCCTGCCCAGAATTGGATGGATGGATGGATGGATATTTGTTTGTTTGTATGTTTGCTTGTTTTCAAATGTTATGGAACGCACAGTTTATGAAAGGTTATCATTTGTAGGAGGCCATTCTAGGTGTATCAGTCCAGCCCAGGACAGGGTTAGGACACCCTGGTTCTAATAGTGAGATTTAGTGAGATTGCCTTCCATAAACGACCCTTGACCATCTGGCTTTGTGTATAACCTCAGGGACCACAGTAAAGAGAGTGAGCTTATGGCCAAAAAGCTTCTGCTTCATCCCGCGAGCGGAACCATGCTGTTCTTGAGTCCTTGAGTAAGGTAGTCAAGCAGATGGGCTCCAGTACTTCATCTAACATGGAAATGGGTTAAATGTGCGAAAGTAAGACTTGTGGAAGAGAGGATCTTCTTTCTGTTGTGCAAATATGAATATTTCTCACCAGGATGTGTCTGGAAACCCCGCCTTCCTGGCTTTCACCCCTTTTGGGTTTGTGGTGCTTCAGGGGAACAAGAGAGTGCATTTCCTCAAGTGGTGAGTGATGTGGCCCAAGCATGTTCCTCTGTTCAGATATCATAAGAAAAGGCATGGAAAGGGAACAGCAGGAAGGACTAGAGACAGTCTCTCTGAACAAAATCACTTTGTCTTATTGTGGGTTGGGCTGTAAATTGACCCCAGTGCAGAGGTAGGATCCCATAGTAAAGATGCCTTCCATTGAGGAGTCAGACCATGATATACAGTACTGTGCAAAAGTCTTAGGCAGGCAAAGAAAATGATGTTTAGATTATCCTAGTGTTGGTGTAAAACTGTGATATTATGCCTGTCAAAGTGTGTCAGCTTCGCCATTTCAGAACCTCTGCTAAAATCAT
>JAODJX010000020.1:8873271-8907455 GCA_026776945.1 Isichthys henryi
CATGTGACCCAGGCGGAGACTCGAACCCAGGTCCCAGAGGTGTGAGGCAACAGTGCTAACCACTGCACCGCCATGCCACCCCTGTTCGAAGAACATTTATATGATATTCATTTTAAAAAAAGGTTTATTGAGAGAACTGCATTGCCAGTTTAACAATATTAATATGCAATAATGTAACAAGAACAGAAATGAAAATGCAACAAACTATATTTATTCTGCGTTATTGGAGGACTATATTATTATTAATTTCCATCATATTATTAATATATTTAACACAGGTATTGTGCTGAAAGGAATCACACACACACAGGTTTGTAATTATAACTTTGTCGGGACTCTCCATTCATTGCTATGGGGAAAATCGCTAAGACGACCTTAACCCCTACCCAGCCCTAACCGTAACCACCAGTTGAGAAACACTGCTCTGTGAATTATGAACCAAGATGAAAAAGTATTTCTCTGAAACCATTAGAAACATGAGCAGCCTCGATACGCAGAGCACAGAAAGATGCCATGTGTTCTAATGGGGAATAAGGTCTATTTCCAGAACACATTAGGAGGTTCCATTTCACAGGCAACATTCTGACTGAGCCTGATGGCGAGAAAAGCATCACTATTTGGATCTGAAGCTGGCGCAGTGGATCATGACTGAAGAGCTGACTCAGATCCTTGAACCTTTGAAGGGGCAACAGGGTTCCTGAGTGGGGAGCAATATGTGACCCTGTCTGTACTTCCACAGCTGGTACAGACCCTCAAGAAATCCACTCAGGAGGAGTTAAGCTTTTGAAACTGCATTTCAGGGTCTTGCAGCAGAACAGATCACTGACAGGTGGAAAGACCTGTTTGTATTTAATTGAACTTCTCCGCTAATTACAGTTTATATTAAAAATATTTTTTATTAAAATAAAACTAAGGACAAATAGGCTACCCTATGTTTGTGAAGTTGTATTTCATAGTTTTTTTCATGTACATCATAAATGTTTCACAGAAAGGTTGATTAAATGAGCTTAGTTCTGGAGTGAATAAGCCAAAGGTTTTAAGTTTTGATCTAATAAGTGTTGAGTTTGAATAAAAGCCTGTTTTTGTGAGGAATAACAGCCAATTGCTTGCTCATTTTAAGAGGTCTTTCATGTTTAAACACTATTGATAGAGTTGTTTAAAAACACTAAAGTATGATTTATTTGATTACTCGATTAATCGATGGAAAAATCGACAGAATACTCGATTGCAAAAATATTCCCTAGTTCGCTCCTGTGAGATTCCATAAGCAGCCCTACTTATGTAGTTTTCAGTAGTCATTAAAACAATAGCCCCTGTTTCGTGTAAAATCGATTTGTACAATCGCATAACAGCTCTTTCCCACTTTAGATGTGTTTTCACGGCACTCAAACTGAACACTAATGCTGCCACTCAGTGGGTGTGAGCACAGTGACTTCCACCTGCTGTGACGTCGTGCACATACTTTTTGTAGCAGGAGGAGCATAAGATGATCAGGTAAGAGTGGGACAATCTGGAAGTATTTTATGCTTGTAACAACTATTAAACAATCTTTGTAAAAACACAGTTCTAAGGTCAAAGGAGTGTTTAGTGGAATATCCCACTAAACAAATTGTTTGAAATTGTGCGAGACAACGTGAGTAATATGAAAAAGAAACGGATGATTTGGGAGTCGCTAGCTCAGACTGTTTTGCACACTCGCTGCAGCTTGTGATACACGAAGGCTACTATTGCAGCAAAATGTAAGTGATGCTGCTGCCAGTGGGAGAAATTGTGGGGCATTTTATGCATTCGCTACTTGTGAATCCTCGCTTGTATTTAAAACTGAACTGCAAAACGCCTCAAAACGCATTAAAGATGTAAAAATGAGGTGGAACAGTACGTTATGTCTAGTAGCATAATTAAAGAATTTTTTGGCATACATTTTTTCATTTATATTTACTAGTTTAAAAAATATTAAGTGTAAATATTTATACATTATATCCATCCATCCATTTTCCAAACCGCTTATCCTACTGGGTCGCGGGAGGATCCGGAGCCTATCCCGGCAGCAATGGGCACGAGGCAGGGAACAACCCAGGATGGGGGGGGGGCCAGCTCATCACAGTATATATTATATTAAAATAAAAAGAGCTCTTGTATTGGAACATATCGTTATTAGCAATTGTGTATCAGAATCGGGTCATCCTCTATGTGGACACTGTTGTGGAGAAGCGGGAGCAGAGCCGGAAGGCAAAGCGCTCGATTTACCTGTCAATCTACATCCCTACCCTCACCTATGGTCATGACCTCTGGGCAGTGACTGAAAGACTCAGATCCCGGATACAAGCAGCCAAAATGAGCCGTCTGGGCTCAGCCTTAGAGACAGGGTGAGGAGCTCGGAAATTCAGGAGGAGCTCAAAGTAGAGCCGCTGCTCCTCTGCATCGAAAAGAACCAGTTGTGGTGGTTTGGGGATCTGTCTAAGATGCCTCCTGGATGGCTCCCAGAGAAGCTGCTTCGGGCATGTCCAACTGGGAGGAGGCCCGAGGGCAGACCCTGGACATGCTGGAGAGATTGTATCTCTCGGCTGGCCTGGAAATGCCTTAATATTCCCCTGTTGGAGCTGAAGGAGGTGGCCAGGAAGAGGGAGGTCTGGGCATCCCTGTTTAGACTGCTGCCCCCGTGACCTGACCCCGGATAAGCAGCAGAAAATGGATGGATGGATGGATATTAGAATGATCTATGTATGAGTAACATTCACAGCATGACTGACAAAATACATAGTGTACAATTTTGACTGTTAAATTGTTATATTGGCGTCTGTTAAATAAAGGAATTATTGTATTTTAAAATATTTAAGAAAACTCAAAGCGATAAAAATGTAATTTTAGTTTAATTAAAAAGTATTCATAAAGCTTTACATACAAAGCAGCAGACTGGTAAAAGTTAAACACGTACATAGTTCACAAGTATTTACAAATAATGAAGCTGACTGGTAAGTTCTGGATGACTTAGCTAAGCTCTAGCCCAGGTGTGAAAAGACGGGCTTGAGGAAGGGCCGCTGGTTGGAGCGGGGCGTGGGCAGGGCCATCATGCCCGGCCTCCTCACCGCAGAGGCTGCTGCTTGCGACCCGCATCCCCTGCCCGTGTTTGTGGACCTGACTTTGGCTTTTCCTCTGTAACTCCAGGAAGTCCAGGGCTTGTCACCACTGTCGCCACCCCAGGATGGGAAAAAAGAATCAATAATGTCAAAACCCTCATCTGCATGATGGCTGCATTCACAGTATGGCAGCTCTGGTGTATGTGACAAGCAGCAATTAAAACTATTTTATAGGAAATTATATCCACATCCACTGCTTTCCAATGTGAACAGTAACAGTTGACGATTCTTCATATTGATGTGTAAAAATTTAGAATTCTGTGAATTATATTTTTTATTTTATTTTTAAAAAACTTTATATATCTACCCAAATGCACCTGATCAGCCAACAGATCAACGTGATTACAAATTAAAAAAAAACCATTCATAATCAGCAAAAAGCCTAAATTTATAACCATAAATCATTCATGGTATAAACTTCTATTTTTCCATCAGAAAATGGATGAATAAATTTACCCCCAGCCAGGTTAGCATTTGGGGGAGGAATCGTCAGCTTTTGCAGACGAGATGAAAGCAAGATTAACTAATCGTGCACGGAAAGGCAAGCTAGCGCTTACCCACTGGAGGGCTGCCCGCTCGCAGAGCTTCCTCTCTGCCTCTTGGGCTTCCGGAAATTGGAGGTCTGCTTTCGCTTCTGTCCCCGGGCGGCTCTTCTTCTGAAATAGCCCGATGTTCCATCCTCATCGCCCCCATACTCACCATTGTCACCTCGGCCGGATGATGTGTCGATCCAGCCCTGGGCGTTGCTGGGACCCTCACCCTGCTCCTCTACTGCGAGGGACAGAGATAAAGCAGAGACGCTGTAGGCAGGAAGCCTCCTTGGCTGAAAGCTTAAAGCTAACCAAAGACTCCCACTGTTTAAAGAGGACTCTCACCCGACACCCAACAAAGCAAAACAGCACTAAAGACTAGCATGGACAAAAAGAAATAAACCACGCACTGGTAAAGTTAAACACTGGTGCCTCCTGACTGGTGTCTCGCCTGCCTTGCGCCCTGTTTTTTGTGAGACAAGTGTCAGGCTTATTTTTGGGACTTTTCTGCTCGAACACGCAAACCGCCCGGTACCTGAGCCGTACCTTGAAGAGAAACTTCTCACAAACATACATCGTGATTTACTATCTGCAATAATTGTTTTTGTACTGTGTGCTAATTTCTGCTACCGTGTCTGTGAAAATCGCAGTGCTATGTCAGCATCAACCACTAGGAGAAATTTGCATTACAAATCCATTCCATTCAGCTGTTCTGTAGTACTTTAAGTAGGAGGTCGGAAATTTGAATGAGTTATCGGGGATGCATCAATATATTGCGATATGCGATACTATAATGAATCATATGGAATATATGCTTTCATTTAGATAATCCATGTGCAGAATGCCAGTTTCTCCTGTGCATTTTGACCAATCAGATGGTGGTGATGCAGCCAGCTTGGCCAGAAGGAAAGGCCATGTGAGCCGGGGTACAGCTCAGAAACGATTCGGTTCTTGGTGGCAGTGGAAGAGCCACCAACTGTATCAGGGGTACGATGGATGGATGGAGACAGAGATGGTCAAACTGTCAAGCACAGTGTCCTCCGTGGCCGCTCACCTGGCAGCTGCCATTCCGAGTACTTCTGTAGCAGCTCGATTAGCTCAGCTCCGTACTTATCCAGCTTGTCCTCGGTCACGCCGTCGATCTGCAGCAGCACCTCGGGGTCGGCAGACAAGGTCTCTGCAGACAGGCCACACTGTCAGGTTCAGGCGCAGTGAGGGACGCATCACATCCGTAACTGAAACACTTTAGTGGAAAGGGGGAAATAAAAGGCAAAAAGCTCTGCTAACCGGCAATTTTCTTAAGAGTGCCAGTAGAAAATATATTGTAGTAGTGTATCCCGAAGATTTTGCCCAGCTTCTTGCACAGCTCGTTGAGCTCCTGCAGGCACTTCTGGACCATCTCCTCCCTCTGGGAGACTGCTTTGGTCACAGCAGCTTTGTGCTTCCTGATACTGGAGGCACTCTCCGTCTCCTGGAACTCCACCTGCAGCGGATGACATCATCTCACCTTCGCTTGGGGACAACAGGAAGTGACGTCATCCAAATGGTTTGGACCCAAAGCATTATAGGTTTTGTTAGCAACCCCTTAAGCTTTCGGGAAATATGTTGGTGTGTATAGGTAAGGAACGTTTGCATGTCTCAGCAATTGAATGTTTCTTGATCCGAGTATTTTTTCCTTGTTGAAACCTGATAAAGCCGTGAATATCAAGTCAGTTCAGGACGGAAGTTGGTTACGAACAACGGCCCCGCCTCTCACCTGCATGAAGCCGTTAAGGACACTGCCTGCGTTCCGCCCCATCGACATGTAGGCCACAGCCTGGCCATTAACCGTGATGTACAGGTCTTCTTCTAGGATGTAATCCAGCACTAGCTTCTTGAAGAGCCGCTCAGCGTTGAGTCTGGAGTACGCACTGCCTACCCCAAACATTCCTGACTGGATCCGAGCACTTTTCGCTCCTGTGAGATGGTAACATCATAAACAATTAAGATTTAAAAAAAGAAAAAAACCTACACTGAAAATAAAAATATTCACCACATTAAGAAAAACGTACCTAAGAAAATATCAACCAGCATGTTGAGAGTCAATCGGTTCTGCTGTGCAGTTTTCCTGTATCTTGCTCCAACCTTTTCGCAGTTCTCCTGCACGAACTTCACGATCCTTTTCACATCTTCGGTTACGTTTCTGGACTTGTATTGCTAAAGAAACCAAAACTCCACTTAAATCGATTTCAAACAAACAAGACACTTGAGGGTTGCATCCTGTGAACTCGCAGAGAGTAAGAGCGCCACTCACGTTGGGCCGTGCACAGTTATCGCAGATGACTTCTGGATGGTTCTTGCAGAAGCTGGGATTGAAGTTCTTCTCCCCAAAGTATGCCATGAGCTGTATTCTTCGGCACTCCATTACGTTCTCGCAAAAATGTACCATGCTGTGGAGGTTGTTGAAGTGCGTGGTTTTTGACTGATGGTTTCCTTCTTTGTCCACTGTGTGTGAAAAGAACAATTAAAACTGTACTGGTTGGGTTCCAGACAAAGTGCATAAATGACCGCTTACTGGTGCAGGTCAGGGTCTGCTTTCAGGGTACCACAGTGCCAGACCACCCAGGCCCCCCCCTCCCCCACTACCCTGAAATACATACTGGTGATGAGCCTTTTGATGCGAATGACGTCCGTATAGGAGTAGAAGAGCACGCAGTGGGAAACCTCGCCATCTCGGCCGGCTCTGCCGGACTCCTGATAGTAACCCTCCACAGACTTGGGCAGGCTGGCGTGGATCACATAGCGCACGTCCGGCTTGTCGATACCCATGCCGAACGCGATGGTGGCACAGATCACCTGGTGGGCGGGGGGTGTCGGCCGTATTAACTAAGCGGCAAAGACGCCATGGCACTGATCAAGGACAGTGTTTCTCACACTGGTCCTCGGAGACCACCCCCCCCCGACAGTCCACATTTTTGCTCCCTCGCTAACCCTGCCTGATGGTTCACATAGACCAGGTTAGGAAAATGCTAATCTAAAACTTCATCTCCAGATATGAGCATCTGTGTGGCTGTTAGCTGAAAATCTCAGCATGGAGACTATATTTTACATTCATTCAGTCAGAAACATAATTCTATCACATTCTCAGACATAGCGCTAGTACTAATGAGTAAGTGAGGTGACAGAAAAAAAAGATAGTAAAAATGAAATTTTTTAAATACAATTTCAAGGACTTTAATGAACATCTGAATTTCGGTGCTGTATTCACACATTTGAGCATTAAGCATCAACAAACGACTAGCTGTCAAACATCGACAGGTGTGTAATGCACCTGAAGCACGAGAGCGGAGATGGGGGGGGGGGGGGTCATTGGACAAATTGGGAAAGTAGATACAGCCTGAAGGAGTATGGCAGTGAATGGAGATGAAGCGGAGTGACATACAGCTCCTGATCCAGGGCACCAAAAGCATGGAGAGACACCACGCTTACCTGACAGCCGTCCTGGTTGACCCACTTGCTCTGGACGTACTCTCGGTCACTGTCGTTCAGACCCGCGTGGTACGACAGCGCCGCCAGGCCAGCCTTCTGCAGGCTCTCTGCCATCGAATCGCAGTCGTTGCGTGACAAACAGTAGATGATGCCGGAGTCCCCTGTAAGGAGGTACATATACAAGAGTTCAGTGTGGCAGTCGATATAACAGCTGCTTAAACTGGCCTCAGTGTGTACATACGCGGGTAGTGCTTCTTGATCCATTCCATGCAGTCAGCATCGACTTTCTTAGGTTTTTTTGGCAGGATGGTGTATTTCAAGTTATACCTGTTAAAGCTCATCGTAAACCTGTAGAGGTAATGAAGACATGAGGAAGTCAATGCAGTGCGTTAATTGTATCCAAAGGCACGACTCACAGGCACCACCTGATGGCCATCGAACGCCCGCTCACACTTACACTTGCGGCTTGCTCATCTGCAGCTGGTTGAGGATATCCTTCTGGACACGGGGCGTCGCTGTCGCAGTGAGGGCCATGATGGGCACTTTGGGAAACTTCTGCCGGAGCTCGTACATCCGCTTGTAGTCAGGCCGGAAATCATGGCCCCACTGGAGAAGCGAACGTTATCAGTGGGAACAGAAGTGCATGAAACAGCCTGACAGGCTTGTTTAAACACAGCCATCAAATATATAGGTATGAAACTCAAAAGAATATGCATATTTATTTTTATCCACATTACATGCAGCAACAACCACAATAATGTGCAAAAGCGAGGCAGAAATCGGGTGAGACTCTTTAAATGCCAAAACTTATCAGCCTCTGATATCTTCTGAATAACTGGCACACAAACTGGCTTATAGGCTCCAGATTTGTGTCTCGCATGAACGGGTCCCATCACACGTCTGCCGCCACGACCCCTGATCTGGCAGCTGACACACATCATTTCTTCCTCCTAATCCACCTGTTGGCACGTGGGGCACGGGCAGGGCGGCTGGCATGCCCATTCTCAGCCTGATTTCAGCTGAGACTTCTGTCACTCTGAATCTATCATTCACTCAATATCACAAAGATCCACAGATAAAGCAAAGGTTTCCCCCTGAATCACCTCCTGTATGCCAGCTGCTCCATTTGATTATTCGGAAGCACATTTCGTAGCCAAAGCTCTTGAAATTTTCATTTCCCTGGCATGTTTGCCTTCCTTAGCAGCTACAGGACACCGCACACCTTGACTGAAGCGATTTCTTATTGTGACGAGCAGGGAGGGTATAAATGGGTGCCACATAATTAAATAACCAATAACAACCACCAATGCAATATGAGAAACGAGTGAAATAACCTTTTAAAGATAAATACTGCACGGAAAAATATTATTCTGACGACAAATTTTGATCAAACAAAATTCCCAGATATTAATCAATAAATCAAATCCCCTGACTTTCCATGTCAGGACTTAAAGATTTCATGTTTTTCCAGAAATTCCATGTCCCATGGGAACTCTGGTGAAGCCGAATGAATCTGGGTACGTGGAAGCAGGAGGTATTTCGGATACTGCTGCCGCGTGCTGGGCAGGTACCTGACTGACGCAGTGAGCTTCGTCGATGACAAAGCGAGCCAGGAGGCCTCTCTCATAGAGATTCTGCAGGGCGCTTATCATCCTGCCACTGGCACACACCTACAGGACAGTTTCAGAGGCTAATCAGGGACAGATTCAGCAAGTCGCACCGTTTCAGAAATCAACTGTGGATAAAAAGCAGGACGTCACCTTCTCCGGTGTGGCGTAAAGCAGCTTAATGATGGGATCCTTCTTGGACAGCTGCATATAAATTTTCCCAGCTTCGCTGTCACGCCTGTCTCCCGATAAACTGGTGGCTGGAATCTGGACATGGGGATGCGCACAGGAATCAGAGAGACAGAGGGGTACGCGGCCCTGGCACCCAAAGCACAGGAGACCAGACAAAAGGAAGCAGCAGACAACAACAACAACAAAAAAAAACTTACATCCAGCGTTGTCAGCTTTTGCACCTGGTCAACAATGAGGGAACGCAGAGGGGAAATGACCACAGTGACTCCCTGGGAGACGCACGCAGGTAGCTGATAGCAGAGACTTTTACCCCCTCCTGTAACAACAACACAGCAATGACACGTGACCCGTCACGCAAATTTCAGAGTAATCATTCTGCCAGCATAAACGGATATTACAGGACAACATGCCCATCTGCAGAGGACTGTTTAAAGACCAACATGTATCAGCCAGCTATTGTTGTAGAAACATTCTAATTTAAAACCGAAGAATACACTTATATGACGGCTTCTGCGTAGTATATGACAAACGCACCACAAGGGAATATTTCTTTATTTTTCTGCACAGACCTGTGGGCATCAAGACGAAGGTGTCCTCGCCCAGCAACGTGGCATTGATGGCCTCCAGCTGATTAAAACGAAACTGATGCAGGCCGAAGCGCTTGTGGAAGACCTTCATCATCTCGGCGGAGTGGGGGAAGCTGAAGCCACGGAAGCGGTCGTGGGTCGGGTTTGGAGCCATGGGCTCTGGTGGGGTCGGGGTGGGGAGGAGGGAAGAGAGCTGACATATGCAGACCAAGATGCACCCACCACCCATGGCCGCCGACGTCACGCACACTCACCTGGGGAGCGAAACTTGCCTGGCTTCTTGGCTGAAGCCGGAGGCATGTGCTCCTTTTCCCGAGGTGTCCTGGTCGGCCCTTCCTCTCTTACTGGCCCAGTCGTGGTCCTAGATGGCTGGTTTTGGGGACTCTCGAAGTAATTCGGGATGTCTGATTCGTCAAAGTCATCAATGTCAAAGTCGTCGATGAAGATATCATCTTGGTCCATGTTGGCTGAGGCGTGAGAACTCCCCAAAACCTGGACGTGCGTGTCCAGCCTGCTCTCAGGGCTACTCGCTGGCCTCTCTGTGGACCAGAAGTGGGTGGAGTTCATCTCAGACTCACGAGTTTGATCAGCGGGGAAGCTGCAGCATGTGGCAGAGCTGCAATCCAGAGGGGAGCCTCCATAGCTTTTGTGGGTGGGTCCTGTCCCATTTCCCACTGTAAAGGTCGGGCTGGACAATGAAGCAGCTTTTGTGGAGGTTTCTGTTTGAACGCTGCTAATAAAGCAGTCAGAATCGTTGAAGACTGTGTTGTCACCAGCAGACGAGGACCCCCTGAACTGGAAGGATTTCCCAGAAAGCCCCGTTCTGGAAGCAGACAGTGCATGCTGCGGAGTGGTAAACAAAAAATTGCTGCTTTCCTGAAATCTCTCAAGCTTGGTTGCAGAAGTGGCTTCACAGCTGGGTTGCCATTGCAGTGGAGTGTCAGCAGACATTGAGAGTAATTTCTTCCTGGAAGGAGAATGGAAACAGCCGCAGTGCGTCATGGCGACCAAAGCTACGCCAGTTACACTTCACTGACAGTTATTTATTTATTTTACCTGCGAGCTCGTTGCAGCAGGAGCTCTGTTCCACACGGCAGCACTATGAGCTCTTCCTCAGGGATGCGATCTACAAGCCGGCAGATGGACTCCATGATGCTGAAGAGCTGTCCCCCCATCTCTGATCCTCCACCTTTATGGGAGCACGATGGAGACCCAAACAACCTGCCTGAATCTACTTGAGCAATCAGTACAAAGGAAGCTCAAGCAGCTAATTTCTAAAGAGAGATTTATTCCACAATGGAAGGAGGTAAGAAACAAATAGAAAAACGACTTACATTTTCCCTCTTCAAAAATAAAAGGCTTCTTGGTGTTCCCTGGTAGGCTAGAGCTGGATCTCTTTGGTGACACATGGCTGGTGTCACTAGAGTTCTGGGCATCGAATTTGCTGCAATTACACAGAGTATTAGTACAAACAAAATTCTTTGGTCCTTCTTGATACATGCATGCTTGTATTAAACACATGACTACAGATTAAAAAATAAAGTGCCGATTAAAGAGTTTTTTTTTTTTTTTTTTTAAATGAAAAATGCTTTTTACCTAAAACAAAAAGGTGACTTTGAGGAGTATCCCTCTGGTGAGGGGGGAACAAAGTCTCCATCTTCTGGAATGTCAGGTGGGGCATCAACATCTATAACACATGGATCGATCTCAGAACTTCCGTTGCCTAGTCAGAGAAAAATAGCGGGCAAAATCAACTCATATAAACACAAATATTCTAGTAAATCGAACAAATATTGATTCTACCGGAGCAATGAATAAGATGGGAGAATGCCAACCTGTCTTTTTGTTCGGTGACCTCGGCTCAGCTACAGCCTCGTCCCTGTAGCTTAGTGGTGACTTGAGATGAAGGGAGGTGTGTCCCGTCACCGGCATCACCCCAGACTCTCCCTGGTCTCTCTCACATGTTGGATGCTCGTTCACTATAGTGACATCATCCTCTCTCCATGTGTCCTGCCTGTCTATTGGGCGAGGTAATGCTCCTAGCATTCCCTCCCCACCCTGCAGAGCCCCAGAGACCTTGGCACATAAAGACGTCTTCTGAACGTCCTTGTCAGCTGTATCAGTCTTAACATCCTGTTTACTCACAGAGGAAGTACTCTCCTTACTAATGCCTCTTCTTGAACCCCCAGGGCTGGACAGCAAACTTGTTTTTATTTGGACAGGAGACTCAAAGTCATCAAAATCATCCCAATCTTCGACACCTAAAGAGGCATCCAGCACAGGTTTTCCACCTCCAGTGAATCCAGCACTGGCAATATTGACTCTTGCAGCAGGATCTGCAGGTGACTGAAGACTGGATTTGCACTGGGACGACCCGCCTGACCCCAGAGAGTGTGTTTGCGACGCGCTGGCACTCAAGACACTGTTGGCTTTTGCTGGATCTCTTTCAGGCTTGGTTAAAAACGTCAGACGTTTAAACTCAGTGCTGCCATAAGGAACGTTGACATTCCTGCTTGCTAAAGCGTTTGGATGTGTTACCTTTGATGAAACCGTAACTTTATTAATACCACATTCTGACTTCTTCTTAAAGGAGAAAGTTCTGTGCCAAAACAAAAACAATATTTTCTCCTTAAGGTAGGAAACAGCTCCACAAATGGAGATAAAACACATTTCACTCACTATGTCATTTTAAGTGTTAACGGAGTACAAACCATCACCATTCAAAGAAACACCAATATCAACAACCAAGTGAACTTTTAATACTAGTCGTGAAAAAGACACTAAAGACAGTACTTGCCTCAGTTTCTGATAAATAGTTATTGTGCTGTTCTAGTGGACGTAATTACAAACATGTCAAACAGCATGGAAGAAGAAGTTAAAGAAATAACTGCAACTGGAAAAAGCATTTTTTTCCTCATTTGCTCTTCTGAGGATGACACGGACTATAGTCAATACTATAGGCTGGTCTAAATTCCCTAGTATGTAATTTCTGACAGCATACAAACTACAGCCCATCTGAAACAGAAGTCGGTTCACCTTACCCTGTTTTGGCTTTTGAAAGCGAAAGTTTGTTCTGGGCAGCATTGCTGTTGTGTCGTTCAAGTTGTTCCTTCAAATTATTTTGCGGGAGAGCCGGCATTGTGAAGATAAATCCTCCAGCACAACATCAACGTCAACGTAAAAAACTGAACCTTGAAACAACGTAACATTGTTACAATTATTACAATGCTGACATTAATAAGGTCAATTGATAAACAAATTGATACATTGCAAAATAAAAGAAATATCATTGCTAAAAAAGTCAGCCATAAAAATTCGTTAGGTGTTTGTCGATGTCACCTACCTAGCCAACGTTGCATTTAATAACAAAACAGAGATGAAATGTGAAGTTACGGTAAAAGACCTTGGTGACCATACTATTTTGAATATCACAAAATACCAAAATACATTTATACTTCTTAATTCTAAAGGACTTACCAGAAAACGTGCTATTAGAAAAACAAATGAGTTCCATAACAAGAAGCGCTTTCGCTCAATTTGTCCGCTTCTTTTTGGACACCACCGATTGGTTGAAAGAAATGCTTCCGGGGCAGAGCTTCGACGCGTCAACAGGTCACCTGACTAATCGGCTCTTGGTAGCGAAGAAGTCCATTGAGCATATTTTGATATTTTAAGTACTTCGAAATAAGCACACATGCTATATGAAATATGTAAATTATGTATTTATTAAGTAAACAGCAGTTAGCAACATTGCTGCAACCTGTCCAGTAATTATTTTAACAAACGGGCTTTTAAATTTAAAAAAAAAACAGTATCCCAAAATTATGTCGCATAATTTTCGTTGGTCTCGTGTTCCATTAAATATTTAACATCAGTATTTTCTTGTATTATCAGTCTCATTTGTATCATGTAATCACGTCGCGTATTAAAATAAACTGATTGTTTACTGTTCCCTTTTGTATCATAAATCTAGAAAGGAATCAACAACAATTTGAGACTTTAAATCCAGCATTCTTACAATTCTTACATACATGATTCATCCATTCATAACAATTATATCTCCTTCATAACGCTTTCACATTTTACACCAGAAGTAGGGGGTAAGATGAGCAAGCTGCCAGGCCGCACATGTTTTTCCCACGTTCGATGTAAAAATATCTGTGAACAGAAGGTATTGGTCAGGTCAGTATAATGAATTCTTTAACTATGTCTCTTTTTCTGTTAACTTTTTATTTCTTCCCACACTACAGTAAAGGTGTGTCTGTTATTAATAGAAAGTTATATCAAGGTGCTACATTTGATATTTCAGAAATTAAATTATTTTATACAATGTACCCCTCTTGTCCCCAGTAAGGTCCCCATGAGTTCTTCACGATCCAGTAGGGGGTGCCATTGTCTTCACCGTAACCCACGGCGAGCACAGCATGGTTCACCATGTCGGTAGTATTATGACATTCAGTGCTACAGAGAGTAAACATCGTTAGTGACTTATCCGTTTTTCAATTAATAATGAGGAAATGAGAAATAATCCCACAGATCATGTTTATTGAAGAAGAGATTACACTATGAGCACCAGATTTATGAAATAGTTGGATGTCAATTCCTTGTTAACAGATGTTTGTCTTGTTCCCAGTTGCAAGTGGCACTTGGAAATGTCAAGTAATCTGTCACAACATTGGCAGTGCGTAACCTGAACATATAGCCCCCTCCTGGTTATTGATTCTCACCTGGTGTATATACCGTCCTTGTAGTGCATAAAATCAGAAGTCACCTCGTATGCCAAACTGACAGGGTTCAATCTTGCCACGGCGTCCACCATTTCCATCTCATCATACTGACACAAATGGAATAGAAAGTGTTAAGGTTTTAATCCTAAACTGATTGACTGCTCTGTCAAACATGCAGAGGCACCTAGGGAATCTCCACACACTCACTTTGGTTATGTTCACAACTTCCTTTACGAAAACAGTTGCCTTTCCCGGATTAAACTTGCACGTGCCATTCTTCAAAGAGCACAGAAAAAAAAACATAAGGCGTTAACAATCACTGTCGTCTTAAGCTGCAACATTTTACAAGTCCTACTTAATCATATTCTGAGATCAGTGACGTCATAATCAGCCACATGGCTTATGAAACACAGCAGTGGTACTATCTCACTCTTCCTGTGTATGGGTAGTCATCCTCCGTCATGAGTCCTTTGTTATACTTGATGTATTCAAAGGCCTGACTCGGAAGTCCACTGTTGGGAAATGCTGTGAGTTAGACACTTGCAGAACACTGAAAAGGGGACTGGTGTCTAAGGGATATATAAAACATGGCCGCCTTCTCCATGCATCACTCACCCATTGCAGCCGTGGTTATTGAATGCTTGGGCACAATCCACCAGCTGCTGCTCAGACTGTAAAAAAAAAGAGATGTTCATGGGGTGGGTGGTGGGGGGGGGTGAGGTAAGGAAATGGGTCCTTGGAGCTGGGGGTTAAAGGCCTTGCTCAAGGGCCCACAGACATGTGACTATTCTGCAAAAGTGCCTCCCTTTAAAGTTACAGAGTGCATGTGTTACATGCTTAGAGTACCTGCCCCTCAAAATGTCTCTGCACAGTACTGGTAATGGCACAGAACAGTATTATCGTGTTATTGTTAAAATGTGCTGTTCAAAAAGTACTGATACTCAAACTGAAATCAGTTCACCAGTTTTTATATTGAATACCACAAATAAAATTAGCAGCTCTTTTTGTTTGCATAAACATCCAAATAAAAACATAACCTATACCTTATGTAAACATATGAAAACTATATGAAACGCATATTAACATAAAAAAATCTCCAGAGCACTATCACTGCCTTCCACCATGTTTCCATTTACAAAAAACATACTCACACTGCAAGTTACACCTGTGCACCTGTGTGTGGGAGACTGTTGCTAACTTTAGTTAATGCTAGAAAGCATTTAACGTGAGTTTTTCAAAGCATGGTAATCCACCATTGTTTTAATGATAATTCAAACTTGAAACAGTAATACTAACTGCCAGGAATGTTACTGTGGTTTACTGTGAAATCAGTAACTATTTCATCCCTAGTACAGACTGAGCACACACAAGAAGGAAGCAAGATCAAACAACGTATTTGTGTTGAAATAAGCCGAAAGAGTGCAGATAGGAGCAAATGCTTTCCAAGCAGTCCAACGTAACTGAACTGAAAATGAAAAATTAATCATCACACTATTTTCTGATACAAACAGAAATGTGTAAATTGTGGAAAGGATCAAAGCTGAGGTACAACTACATCTCTCACCAAAAGGGGGAGTTTTCCTGTAGATATTGCAGTGACGGATTCAAGACATCCCGTGGTAGAAAAGGTCCAGCAACTACCACAGGAACCCTATACATGAACATTTGTTATTATTTATTTGTCAGGGTTCAGTGTTAATGTAAAAACGCACAGCATTATTCTGCAGTTTAACTATTGAGATGCTGCCTTAAGATAATAAAAACACCAGTGTGGTGAAAAATACATATACTAATGCTAATATTTATTAGCATCATTAACACACGACAACCAATGTAAGAACTGTCTGCCTACCTGATTTTTTACAGGTGTCACATAGTTCCCTTTCTTTCTCCAGTCCACTGAATCTGGGTAAGGACCATCTCTGGTCATGTGACCACCCTTTGTGGCAGAGCAGTTCTGACAAAAAGAAACAGCCACCGACCAATGTGAGTGTCTGCATGTCGGTAAATGACAGCCACCGACCAATGGGAGTGTATGCATGTCGTTAAATGACAGCCACCGACCAATGGGAGTGTCTGCATGTCGGTAAATGACAGCCACCGACCAATGTGAGTGTCTGCATGTCGGTAAATGACAGCCACCGACCAATGTGAGTGTCTGCATGTCGGTAAATGACAGTCACCGACCAATGGGAGTGTCTGCATGTCATTAAATGACAGCCACCGACCAATGGGAGTGTCTGCATGTCGGTAAATGACAGCCACTGACCAATGGGAGTGTCTGCATGTTGGTAGGCGACAGCCACCAACCAATGAGAGTGTCTGCATGTCTGTCTGTAAACGACAACCAACTCCAACAACAGGGGCATCATACCTGTGGCTCAGTTAGAAGGAAGGATTTCTTGAATTCAACAAATGTCATGTCAGAAAACTGATTCAATCCCACTGTGAAGCAATATATTGCAGAAAATAAGATAAAGTAAAACCAAGTTGAATCAAACAGAATCAAACAAATTCACATAAACTGTACTTGTGAACTTGTGGTTTCCTGCATTGTGACGGTCAATGTTTTTCTTGTTCTCTGTGAATATCTGTAGTCGGTAGTAATATTCCTCCAGGTCATAAGCTCTGTTGTACTGCATGAGAAAAGAAACAGGTCAATCACACTGCCTGAAATGGACACGTAATATAGTGAAGTCCATGGTTTACAGAAAATCTTTATCATAGATTATGTCACATGTTGCCTATAAAACAACTGCAGAAGTGAACAGGTGATCTAAAGGTGCTTTTTGCAGAAGTTTATTTTTTATAGAAAGTGAAACTAACTACGAACAAATAATAGTTTCATGCTTCCTTATACTATTCCATTATTATGTTCTTTTATCTTATTCTTTGTTTGTTTATCCTACTGTACCACAAACCAGTACTGCTCGTTGGATTCTCCGTTTGAGTTGATTAAAAAATAGTTTAAAAGCCCCAGTGGTTTACACGACTTCTTTATGGTTGATTCTAGTTGGTGAGAATCCGACAGCAACCTCCTACCAACGTTCTGCGATTTTTTTTTTTTACCTGTGACATCCATGACTTAAAATGATACTCATCTGAAAAAGAACAACAAAGACAAAAGACGCTATATTTTAGTGTTTTTGTTTATATGTACCTAGTATGAAAAAGTATGATCTGGTGAACACAAGTCACTCGTAGCCTTCCTGTAATACAGTACGGAAAGTACCGCAAATAACAGCAGAGTAGCCGGTGGAGAAGTCACACTGGCAAGGCGAAAAATCCTAATAAATTAATTTCAGTACTGAAAGATGTATATGCAAAACATTATTTAAAGAGCAATTGTTATTTATTTTATAGTTTGACAAAATCATTAGTTAGTTTCTACTGAGTCGTTTCCTCGCAAAGCCGTTGCGTTCCGTGGCAAAACTTAAATATTTACAAACGAAGGTAAAAACAATTCAAAGGGAACACAAAAACAATTGCGAAGAACGCAAAACTGTTATTAAAATAATATTTTCCGTAAGTTTCCACTGTACCACAAACTGATAATTACTGATACGTGTATTTATAATAACAGGCGGTCGCGGACATGAACACAGTTTTGCAATAGGTACAAATTTTTTTAACATTTAATAACTCACCTTTCTCCGAAAACAACGGAGAAAAATCCGCGTAGTGCAGAAAAGACAGGAGAAAAAGTACAGCAGCTTTCATCGTCCCCCTCCGCTTGATGTACAAGGAAGTGAACTTGTAGTCTTTTTCGTGCAGGTCACGTGACCCTGTTATTTTTGGACATTGTCACCCACGTGTCAATTCTCATTTCTCTAAAGCGGGATTATTTTTTCTGATTTAAGGACCCCAAAAGAGTATGAAACTCTTGCGCGTGCGTGATTCGTAAGAGACAGTCCTTACCATATTTTTCGCGCTGATTTAATCTCAGGGCAATTTGGAAATTGCTGACAGTGTTGAAACCAAACTTATGCTCTTGATTAATCTTATGATAATGTGGGCATTTATACAATGTCTCTACCTAAACCCGGCAACTACTGTACTAGACGTTAAATAGAAATCTGCCATAACTAATTATAATATCTATGACTGAAACATAGAGGCAATGGTAAAATACGAGAAAACTGAAAAAACACCATTTTATTAAACCCAGTAAAAGACCAAACACAAACACCAACCCACTCACCACTCTGCCCACTGTGTGGCATCCCGACCGCCTCAACAACACACGGTGGGCGCATGCGAACAATTTATACAACACATAACATTTATCATTACACCAGACATAACACAATACACGCTAATTACATACAACTATTTAGAATAACACAAAGACACAGATGCTATTTACAAGGCTAATGAGCATGCCAGGAAATGCAAATAGGCTCCGCTTTGCAGGGCCATCTTACCGGTGATACAGGTTCAGGAATACGCAAACCTGCATCGGAGAGGCGGGTACAAGGAACAGTTTTTGGATGGATGATAGACCTATTAACATGTGTGTCACTCTGATTATGTCGGTTAGTCCTTTGTTAGTCTTGTTATATATATATATCTTTATATCTTTGTAGAAAATACACAAACCATCTACATGACTTCCCTGCGGAAAGAGTTAGGATTGTCAGTATTGTAATGGTTAGTCGCTGAGCCATGTTCTCAATAATTGGACAGCAGAGATAGTTCAGGGTTCAATCATCAGATGGCTACAGTGACGGCGGCTCTCGGTGGTTCAGGGGCGGCGGGAAAGGGCATCTGCATTTCCGTGCAGCTTCCCGGCAGCAGTGCTGGATCTTGAAGTCATAATCCGCCAGCATCTCCAACCATTGGGCCAGCTGTCCCTCCGGGTTGCAGAAATTTAGGAACTATGCTAGTGACGCATGGTCCGTCTACAACCAGAACCACCAGCTACAGAGGTAGGGACGGAAGTGCTTGCATGCCTGTACCATGGGCAGCAGTTCCTGTTGGGTCATGCAGTAGTTGCGCTTCTGCCGGCTAAGTGTCTGGCTGAAGTATGCAACTACACGCTCCCCTTCAGGTCCTGCCTGCAACAGCACAGCACCTAGCCCCATGTTACTAGCATCCGTGTTCCCTTCCCGTGAAGGGGAAACACGGATCCAGATAGGCTTGCACAGGGGCATTGGCGGCGAGCGCCACGCAAAGCTGGTTAAAAGCCGACGCACAGGCATCCGTCCATGCATAACCGCTTCCCTTCTCTGTAAGATGGTGTAATGGTTTTGCGATGCTGGCAAAATATTTTACAAAGCGTCTGTAATAAGACGCCAGCCCCAGGAAGCGACGTACCTCTTTCCCATTACGCGGGGTTGACCAGCCCCGTACTGCTTCCATCTTTTTGGGATCAGTGGCCACGCCTTCCCCGCTGATGACATTGCCCAGGTAGTGTGTCCGGCGTTGGAGAAAGATGCACTTCCGGGGCTTCAGCCATAACGCTGCCTGCCATATCGCGGTGAACACAGTCCATAAGTTTCGAATTGCCACGGCGAAGTCAACGTTTTGGACCAGGAGATCATCGAGGTAGACGACACACTTAGTTTGGGGGACGTGGGATAGGACTCGCTCCATGAGCCTCTCGAACTTGGCCGGGGCATTATACAGGCCAAATGGCATCGATTGGAAGTGCCATAGTCTGTGGCTGATGGCGAAAGCAGACGGGGCATCCGGAGCCAGTTCGACATACTAGTAGTCAGTCTGGAGGTTCAGGGTGCTGAACCACGTCGACCCAGCGATGTAGTACAGTGCGTTGTCGATGCATGGCAGCGGGTAGAAGTCCTTCCTCGTCACCACGTTCAGCTGTCGATAGTTGATGCAGAACCGGCATGTTCCATTCCTTTTGGTGACGAGGACTGCTGGAGCCGCTCATGGGCTGTAGGATGGCTTGATGATTGCCTGCCTTGCACCATCTTGAGAGATGTCCCCGCCATGAAGTTGCTGTGTTCCGCGATTGGTTCAGGGCACGGGGCTGTGTCAGTGTTGCTTTTTTCCCGGGTGCTGTAGGCTGCCCCCTCCCCACGGCGAGCAGTTTTCCTTACTCTCCGCCACCGGCAGCCGCTGTCATGCTGGAGGGGCACCATATCTGCGCCGAGGTGGATGGCTTCACCTGGCATATCGATGGTGGGCCCAAGTCAAGTCAGCAGGTCCAGCCCAAGGTTGCAGGGGTCTGCGATGTTGGTGAGCCAGACTTCCTGCAATACAGTGCGTCCAGCCAGCTGGACACGCAGCCACCTCTTCTCCCTCATGGCTGTGTGCATGCCAGTCACTGATGTCAACTGCATAGCAGTTGTTCGCTAGCCGGTTGGTGCGGCTTTGCTGGTGCCTGGTAGCATGCCTAGGCGGATCAGGGTGATGGTGGATCCCGTGTCCACCAGGACTCGTCGGGTGTTTCCGTTAACAGGCAGTTAATGTACAACCCCGTAGCCTTGCCAAGCTGGCCCACTCTGTGTGCAGCTGTTGAGGTTGGACTGGCGTGCATTGCGGGTGGCGCCCCCCCCTACAGTGCCTCCTGCCCGGCATTTCCCTATTGCTGTTTGGGGCAAGAGTGTGGTGCCGGGGCGGGGCATTTGCGAGCAAAGTACCAAAGCTCTCCTCAGCGGTAGCAGGGGGCAAATGCTGGTGTCCAGTGCCTCTGTTTTGACTGTGTGCCGGTTGTGCACATGCGCTGTTCCTCCTCGCTCTCTGGGCCCGTGGGGGCACAGATGTAGCTTCTGCACGGAGGGGCTGGCGACCAGCTTGATGTTGCTAATAGAGACAGGATTTCCACGATCCTCTCTGCCTCTGCCAGGGCCTCAGTGAGTGTGACCGGCACCCGAAATTTGATGTGCTAACACACCTGCCCTGGTGTTAGTGCTTGAATAAAGGCTTGCCATGCCAGCTCTTCCTACGCGGCACCGGGAACATCTGGGTAGCTCCTTCGCATTAAGATGTGGAGGTCCATGGCGAATGCCCCCAGGGTCTCTTCATCCCACCTTCGTTCACCAGCTGGGCTCTATCCGCTTCCAGGGATTGCCGCCGGCCGAGATGCAGCTCCAGCGCCTCCTTTCCAAGATTTTGCTGTTCTCTGGGGACCAAGGTGAGGAGAGCCTGGAGCACATCCCCCTCTAGCACCAAGGCTAGGTGCACTGCCGTCTCTTCTTCGCTCCAGACATTCTGCCAAGCGGCTAGGCGCCCTTGGACCAGGTAAGTGTCTAGGGGTGTCTTCCCTCCATAGTGCGGAAGTTTCACCACAGATCTTGCTCTCTCTTGTGCCAGCGTACCACTGCAATGCACACACTCGCACTGCCCACCGTGGTCATCACCCCGTTTACTCCTCATACACACGGTGGGTAAACGCACACATACACACACATACACTTTGTACAACAATAAACTTTAACCAGCATATATCACATAACACACAGCACATTTAGAACGACACAAGCGATTACTGCAAACTAATTACAACTGACATCAGTCCAACATGCCTCGCTGCCTGCCGATACCGCTGCGCTATAGTATCTTATTACTGTGTTTTCCAAAGAAATTGATCGCTGGCCGTGTTCTTTATAAATCTCCCACAAGCCGCAGTTCATTTCCCCCTGTAGTCCGTGGTTGGCAATATGGAAGAAGCGCTAAATAACTTCCACTTTTCAAAGTTAGTACCTGCTTTGTCGGACTCGTCACAAGTTGCATTTCCCTCTAGCGGTTTGGACAAAATCGCTGGGGCTGTTTTTGGTTTTAGGTGCCTGATGTATTAAATATAGGCTTTTAATTGAAAGCAGTCTGCGAAAGTGAACAGATACTAATGTAAAAAATGCATAACGACAGCGTTCCCCCTGAGATAGAATAGATTTATTAGCAAGAGGTAATCAGGAAACATACATTTTAATACAAAACTGAAAATATTTCTCGAGCTGTGGAAATAAACTTGAAGAATTGAAAGATAATTCTCATACCAGTGGGTATTGCTCACAGCAAAACGTTAGTTTATATGTGAATATAGAAGTAGATGTGCATGTATACGTGTGTTTAGTATGTATATCTATATATAGTTTTATTTTAAAGACTGTTACAGTAGAGCATGCCTGGCACGTGAGCGTTGAGTGTCTTCCTATACTGTACATTGTAAAAATCCTACAAATATGAACAGAAGAAGCACTACGTTACTATATTCCTGCTAAGAGAGTACTTATAGACAGGATTACAGTATATGCAAAACACTTGAAAGTCATCGTCTACTTCTAAATCATAATTCTAAATATCACAAACTGCTTAGCATTTTGGGTTTTAAGCTTGTCAGGATACACTACTGTAAAGAGATGTGCTTCACACTGTTACACATTAAGAAATATATAAGGCTGCATGTACAAAATATACAGCATGACATTTCTATCAGGTGGATCGCAAAGTGTGTACAAAATATTCGCTCAGAGACGTAGAATCTATTCTGTTGTCCAGACTTCAGCCTCGTTATAAATGACATTTCAAATGCTGTTTAAGAAGGACTCGTTAATTGATTAATAGTGTTCTTTGATAACCCATTTGGTGACGTGAGTCATTATTTGTGTTATTGGAAGAACAATTACAAACAGCAGATTGTCTTTCAGATTTTGTCTTTCATACATAGATATTTATACATACATATGTATGTATACTTGGTACTCCATAGTCATGTTATTATAAATGTGTTAATGATTTACTTTTTCTATACTTTTACATATACTTCTCCCCCCATACAAATAAGAAAATGAGTTTTGACAGTGTTAGAAAAACTACAGGATTAAATATATTTATGTATTCTGCTTCACAAACAAACATTTCCTGAAAATAATTATGGAAAAAAACACATTATTGCCAAAAAAGAAATACTTCATCATCACTTATTTAACCTATTTTTCTAAATGGCATTTTGACTTTGGCTGTTTCAATGTCCCAAATGAGGACAACATAAGGACATTGTGATGATCAACTGTGTCTTAAATAACCAAACTGTTTTACAGCTCATTAACAAATTTAACTGGGTTCATTTGGGACAAAAGAATCACTTGTCAACACATCAGACATGCAAAACCCTTGAAACACTTCGTCACAAGAAACAGGCATTTTTTGTCCAGCTAGTTACAATGTATATTAAAATTGTCAGCGTGCCCATTGAAATCAAGGACTTTGATCTGCTGGTTAATGCAGTCCTTCTTTTGGAAATACATTTACAGTTCTCATCAGTTCAATGAGATGATTTTCACATATGCATACAGCTGAATGTTTTACTGAAGCAATTCAGACTCAGGACCTTGCTTAAGGGTGCTATAGCGGGGCATCTTCTGCATGGGAAAAGGGAACCATTCATGCCTTCGACACCCCCTGCTGCCCCACAGCAAACTGCAAGTAGGTTAAATACCTGCCTAGGAAGGTGTATTACAAGAATGAAAAATAAATAAATCAAGAAAAAAAACGTGAGTAGCAACAACCTATGATGTGGATCCAGAAAGAAACATAATAGGCATGTATCTGAAAATTATATGATTTAATATCCCAACCAGCTGGGACTGACACGAAAAATATAAATAGTAGGATTTTTACAGATTACATATCACAGCTGACTCAGTGATAAGCAGTAAATCACAAGAACAGCAAATTAGTTGGTGGAGGTTTCACCAGCTGCTTCTGAGTGGTTATTCTGGGCATGTACATGTTTTGGTATCACTCAGCTTATTTATTGGTATAAATATATCTTCATAGTTTATCTTGGTTTTAAACTTTTTCTTTTCTAAATTGCTACATTGGCTGCAGTAACTCGATTAAACACTTAAATAAAAATAAGGAAACCAATTAACATGCAAGGTTGAGTCCTACATAAAAGAATGTGGTGTAAAAATAACTTTTAAAGTGGTCGATTGTTAAAATACACATTCTGCAAACTAAATTTAAAGATACACTGCTGAGACCCATTAAGAACTGCCATGATCGGTAACATCTTTGTTACCCTTTGGAATTTTAACTGTGGTAAAAACGAGAAAAAGAAATGGATACGGCAGACTATATGATAAGAAGCAGCAAACCATATACGGGAAATAAGCTTCAAAATGATTTCCTCAACTCCCCTGCCTCCATGTGCACAAAAGCCTGTTCTTCTACACAAGTTTTATTCAGAAGGATACAGGGGTCCTTTCAGACACACAGTAAAAGGATGTCTAAGATGATCTAACACAAAGAAACAGTTTATGTACATATGATATAGTGTCTGTACAGTGAACAGGCTTCAGAGAAAGCATCCCCCTTCCTAGGCTGGCATTTTGGGCTCAATCCTCAGCGATTCTTCATACAAGCTTTCTTCATCCAGCACTGAGCTCTGGTCCAGCAGATACTGAGCAGTCTGCAACGCAATATGGTTTGATCTCAATGCCAGCATTGTCTCCATATGCACACATACACCCTGTCTTTCTGTACTTTGTAAATTGCATTTGGCTCGAAATCTCTCGAACGATGAGAAAAAGCATCCCTGTATCTTAACGACATAATTCTGCGATGAGCCGGCTTTCTGGCGCATGAGCATTTCTGCAGAAAGTCCTCAAGTCATTATTTTGTCACAGAATCCTGCCTGTTGACTGTCTGGCAGGCAGCTTTAAACTGGTGGCATATTATCCTGATTGAATAAGCTTTGCTCTTAACTTTAATATAATGTAATGTATTTAGGCCTAATGTCCATAACAGTGTTCTGACACCTCGGTTTATTCACCATTTCTAACAACTGTTACAGCACAAAAGCCTTTTTAATTAAATGAAAAGATAAAAGGCATTACCTTTGGCTGGTAATCAATCTTATAAGCCGTCTGTTGAAACTGTCTGATTTCTCTTATAATGTGGGAAATCTGGACAGGAGAAACCAAAAACGAGTGTTTAACAGCATGTAAAATAATATAATGCTGATAATATCCCTTCATACTGCCGCAGCCAATTCTCGAACAGACACCACGTTTATTGGGCTCAGTAAGCTCTGGTCTGACTGACCATCCTCATCTTGGAGAAGTTGACCAGGTTGTCCTCTATGTAGTTTGGTGTCCCCTCTTCAATGAAGGCCAGATCTGTGAGGTACATCCCCAGGTAGGGGACGCAGGGAGGGTCACAGCTGACAGACAGGACATACAGAGGCAGTTAGGGTACACCTGTGCCTTTCAAGATAACCTTAGTTAGCCCCGACATCGCTGAAATCGGCCCATGAGACCGTCCTTGTTTTGATACAGGAGTGTTACACTGAACCTTGCATCTATAGTTATGAAGACAACAAAAACGACCATTGATATATTCAATACATCAAACAGATCATGGCACCTTGACACTTACTTCTTCAAAGCCTCTCTCAGGTTCTTGAACCTTCCTTCAGACGATACCAGCCTCTGTAGCTTGTCGATCACCGTCTTTGTCTAATGGAAATAATATAAGCCTTGAGTTTCAGGCATTAAAAATCACAGCAGCTGTAATATCTGATAACACTTTATTGAAGGCCATGTTTTTAGTAATGAATCATTATAAACATGGCTATAAATATTTATAAAGTTATTATAGCTATGTTTATAATGCATTATGACTGCCTTATGAAGCTCTCATCTATAATGCACTATTGATACTTTTATAATGCAGTACAAAGCACCCTAAATGCTTATACCCACCATTATAATGCATTATAAAAGGTATCTATAGTGCATTGTAAATGCTTTATGATGCTCCCATCTATAATACACTATCGACACCTTTATAACGCAGTACAAAGCATCCTTAATCTTTTTACCGACCATTATAATGTATTATAAAAGTATCTATAGTGCATTATAGATGAGAGCCTCATAAAGCATTCATAATGCATAATACACATGGTTATAATGTATTATGCATTTTGATACATATTTATAGCCATGTTTATAATGCTTTATGGATGCATTATTATTTGTTATGAATGTGTTTGTAAATTACTAAAAACATGGCCTTAAGTAAAGTATTACCCAATACCCATTAACAATTCACCTTCATTAAAAGTAAGGCCTGCTGTCTGCGCCGTCTAGCCATTAGTTAGAATAGTCTAAAGTATGCAGTGAGGAACAGTCTGTCATTGTCGTTATGCTGAGAAGTACACAGGCATTGACAGAAACAGTTCTGTAGGGAGGAACTTCATATTTTTGGTCTACGGCCAAAGTACGGTGACCCACCTGCTTGGACACTTTGAGCCAGGTCTTTTTCAGGCGGAAGATGGGGCTGCGGTTGAGGGACGAGGTGATCTCCAGCACGGCGTTGTAGTTGTGCAGGCAGCGGCAGATGTCGGCCACCGCCACCCACTTCTCCATCACTGCCACCCGCGTGTTCACCTCATCAAAGCGCAGGATCTCCGTGGCGATCAGATTGCTTATCTTCCAGGACAGCGGCATAGAGAAGAACATGAGCGATGCTTCACATGGCATGACTTTACGCACTTCACTCACAGTGGGCAGAATTACTGCAGCTCATGCTGAACTACTAAAAAAATATCGTTTATATCTGCTACACCGCAGACTCTAAGCATGGACAGTTCTTCCATGCACTAATTTTCCAGAATAATGTATTATGCCTGTTCATTGCTTCTTTGATGTGAAATGTATGTTATGTGCCCTGGTTTTTATCACTGTAATGTCTGTCCCGTCATAAATGCTGTTTCATTATTTCGTTTCACTGTGTACTGTACGCGGCTGAGATGACAATTAAGCTTTATCTGACTATGTCACTTCTGCTGTCACATTAATGCTTTTGAGGGGTTCATGGCTGTCGTGTGAGCCATTCATTAATAATGGACTGGCTTATATCACAGGTCTCAAGCTTCCTAACTATTTCCATTGAAAATCTAAGATGAAGATCATCTTAATAAATACATGACATAGATGGTACCTCAGCGTTGATCCACCCAAGGCCACACAGATGGAAAAACCATGGCTTTGAGAAAGAATCTCTACTTCTACACAATTTACATGGACATGATACCATCCACAACTGCTTCTTCAGTACAGAAGGTGTGGTGCTATTGAGTTTCAGTTTTAATACTGAATTGACCAAGCAAAGTGCATTGGGGAGGTGCGGAATTTGAATGACCAAAATAAAGAACTAAAGCAATAAATACTAAGATTTTATTACACTTAAGCGGTTGATGGGTGCTGGAGTAATGATTTAGTGGAGTGTAGGTAGAATCTTTATACTGTACTTACCAACATCACTTACAAATTAGTACCATCATTTAAATAACCATTAAAATGGATGTCATTAAAATGGAATATTAAATTGCAAATGCAAATCTAAAATATCACATCTCCCGGAAAATATTCAGAAGGTCCAAAAAATAGCATTGCAATTATTATGATAATTATTTTGCAGGTTGCTTTTTGATGTGTGAATAGAGCAGGCTGTACGTACATCATTGAAATGTTTCGTGGTCTTCATAATGTAGGGGGTTCGCTCACTTTTATCATTCTTCATCCAGCCTTGTCCAAAGAACTCCCTGTGAAATGACACAATGATGAAATCAAACGCAAACACCGAGTCCAGTAAATCCAAATACCATCATTTCAGTGGTATGAATATGATATGACCGCGACTGAAACTATACTAACTGAATTCTACTCGGAATGTCCCTGAATAGCCCCCTATAGCCGCGAGGTGGGGGTGGTTGCCTCAGGACCATAAAAAATGTAAGTACTGCTCTTCAGAATTAAAAATTCTAAAATGACTTTTATCTGATCTTGAAAATATTTTTGTTGTTCTGCTGCCTTCTAACCTGTGGAGCTGGTATGTTTTTGTGTGAGTTGACGGATATTGTCCAAGATATTGTCCTAAGAACTGCGTCGATGAAGTCTGAATAGCTGAACAATTTGCACATCATTTCCATGTGCAGTGTTAGAACTAAATAATGTGCTGTGGACATGTCTGAGCCATATGTATAAAAACACTCTCATACACTGAGGAGATGGGATCTAGCAAAAATATGGATTCATGTTGGGGCCACTGTGTTCTCCTGGCATCTTCTCTCTTAAATCCGCCTGCCATAGCATCCCCGCCTCCCCCCAGCTCCTAACACGCGTGACTTTATCTCCTTCCTCATTTCCGCTTTCTATGAGCATACTGTTCCATTTCACCAAGTGACAGCCCTCGAGTCCACTTACTCATAAGGAATGACCTTGAAGACCAGGTGATCGAGCAGGGTGAGCTGCTCGGCGATCTCCAGGGCGGAGTGGTTCTCGAAGGGTTCCGCCTTCCCAGCCTCCGCCTGTCAGATGCGTGACAGACATGCATGGTTACTGGATATCATACGTACCGCGCATGGCTCAGCCTCATAAATAGTGTCTGTAGATCCCCCCTAAGAGTGTGGAAAGGAAGCAGGACCACCAGCTAAACCAATGCGAGGAGAGGAGAAATCTGCATTCCAAACATGACAGAAATGTGTCAGAATTTCGGTGTCTGACTCTAGTGCGCTGGAGTCGCACTCACCAACTGTGTCACCTCCTCCAAACTAATCTGGCTGTCCCCCGGGTCCTCTTGGGTCAGTGTTCTGCAAGGACCACACAGGCGTAAATCACATCTCCTCCCTCACTCAAAGACTTATGCTGTCCTGTGTGGTTTTAAATCCCTGATCCCCTATAGGCTTAAAACAGAACCGCCACTGACAAGTGATTGGAAACAATCTCTTAGTCATCTCTGGAGTGGAGGCTGTGGTGAATTTTGGAAAGGGTGTCACCTGATGATGTTGGCCGCTGCTTTCCTCTCCTGGGTCAGGAGCTCAGGGTCGTGGATGACCTCCTCCAGGAAGCTGATCACCTTCTGTTTCAGCTCTGTGTTGCTGTCAAAGTCCTAGGTGCATCACAGAACCCCGGAAGGTGCCCTCAGCTACATGTCAACGATAGAAAGAGGCACCACCACAGCAGTGGCTCAGCATAAGTGCTCTACCTGCGAGTGCTTGGACACCCAGTGCCGGAGAACGTTGAGGACCCTGTTGGTGGCGGCCCGTCGGATCACGAATTCCTTGTCGCCGTTTCTCTGGTCGGTGGGAAAACCTGATGGTGGGGGGATAGATGATGAGCAGGTGAGCTGGGGAGTCTGGGAGGACACCCTGCCATCTCCTAAAGGTGGCGTGTCCGTGCCGGCTTACCTGTGCTGGCCAGCGACATGCGGCGGTACTTCTCCTTGGTGGGAGTGCCCTCGTTGGCGCCGGCGGTGGCAATAGCAAAGGCCGAGGCAGCGGACAGGGCACTGCGCGTGTTGTCCAGCTCACGGCAGGATGACACCACCATGCCATTGTTGTAGGAGAACAGAGAGAATTCTGGGAGAAAAACAACAGGCTTACAAACAGGTAAGATAAGGTTAGGGGCGCACACTTACAAACAGGCGTGTGAATAGCAATGTTAAAGCATGCCAGGAAAAACTTCTTACTACTAACTAGTTGTCAAAAAAAGAATATTTTACTAAGTTGTTCCACTTTATAAATTATAAATATATTTAATAGTAGGTGTGCATGTGTGAGTGGATGGTGTGTGTGTGCCCAGTGATGGGCTGGCCCCCCATCCTGGGTTGTTCCCTGCCTTGTGCCCATTGATTCCGGGATCGGCTCTGGGCTCCCCGCGACCCAGTAGGATAAGCGGTTTGGAAAATGGATGGATGGATATTTAATAGTAATTCAATCTATTCATGTATTGTTGAGAGCTGCTTATCTAGTGCAGAGTCACAGTAAATCTGAAGTCTATCCCACAATGCACAAAGTTAGGGAACACAGAGGGGTCAGAGGATACCCAACTAAAGCACAGCACCTGCAAAATCAGCATCAGCAACTGTGAGACAGCAGTCCACCCAAATGGAAACCTCCACACACGGGGGTAGGATGCTACTATACTTAAAATATATTAACGTAAAGTCTGTTACATAAAACATGCCCTAGAATAAATGCTACTTCCCCTCCCCTTACTGGTTCTGGTTCTGATCTCACATTAGCATACACACCAGCATTTATGGCGATATGATTTGCATGGATAATGGTAGTAATTAAAGCCACATCTCTGGTTAATTGACCGGTAGTTAATCTAAAAGGAATGTTAATAATGTTCAGGTGTTCTGTCAACAGCAGGCAAGTGCTAATCATATTTTAAATCACGAATAAAATAAATTAATAAACAATAGTACCACATGCTGAACATTATGCGTGTGTGTTCTACATATCAGCAGCAGGGGTCGCCAAAGGAACACAGATTATTAACTGTAGCACACTGCCTCTGCATTTGTCTAAATAAGACTCAATTCTGCCAGGATGAGGGGACTCTGCTTAACGCAGCGCTAAAGGTGAAAAGGGAGCATCGGCTCAGTGAATGATTTACAGCAGTGGAGGGAGGGGAAGGTCTCTGTGCTCAATTCATCTTCAGCTATTGACAGACTCTTACATGTTGATGATGGGTTCCACCAGCTCCTTGCCTCCCATAGTACCAAAAGTGTGTCATTGGAGATCTTTGAAGATCATAAACATAGTCACAGTCATTCAAAGCAGTACCTTTATCCTACAGCACACTGCGCTTTAAAAAGCAGTGGACTGAACTGATGCACCCTTTCTGACAATGCAGAAGCTAACTGCTTACGGTTTACCGGGAACATAGTGCCATTTATCCGACAGCCATTCAGGAACAGCTAACAAATACAGAGACTGTGTATTAACCACCAAAGACAGTGTACCACGTAACAGAATACCCCCCGTCAGAGAGAGTGCATAGACCACCAGGGACAGTATCCCAGCTAACAGACCACCACCCATCAGAGAGAGTGTATAGACCACCAGGGACAGTATCTCAGCTAACAGAACACCACCCATCAGAAAGAGTGTATAGACCACCAGGGACAGTGTCCCAGCTAACAGAACACCACCCATCAGAGAGAGTGTATAGACCATCAGGGACAGTATCCCAGCTAACAGACCACCACCCCCCAGAGAGAGTGTATAGACCACTAGGGACAATATCTCAGCTAACAGAACACCACCCGTCAGAGAGAATGTATAGACCATCAGGGACAGTATCCCAGCTAACAGACCACCACCCATCAGAGACAGTGTATAGACCACCAGGGACAGTATCTCAGCTAACAGAACACCACCCATCAGAGAGAGTGTATAGACCACCAGGGACAGTGTCCCAGCTAACAGAACACCTCTCATCAGAGACAGTGTATAGACCACCAGGGACAATGTCCCAGCTAACAGAACACCTCCCATCAGAGACAGTGTATAGACCATCAGGGACAGTATCCCAGCTAACAGACCACCACCCGTCAGAGAGAGTGTATAGATCACCAGGGACAGTATCCCAGCTAACAGACCACCACCCATCAGAGAGAGTGTATAGACCATCAGGGACAGTATCCCAGCTAACAGACCACCACCCATCAGAGAGAGCGTGTAGACCATCAGGGACAGTATCCCAGCTAACAGAACACCACCCATCAGAGAGAGCGTGTAGACCATCAGGGACAGTATCCCAGCTAACAGAACACCTCCCATCAGAGACAGTGTATTACCGAGATAGTGATATCAGTACATCAGCTAACGGAACACCACCCTTTGGGAACAGTGTACCGCCCACGGCCGACAGTGTTCCACGCTCTAATACGTCTACCTTTGGGGGTGGCAGAGAAGCACACAGATGGTTGCTAAGGTACAAGCCTTCCTGCCACCTACTCACAGATGGCTCTGGAGTTCCCTGCACTGAGTGGGCTCTTGACGCAGGGCAAAGGGAATCTGCATAAATCGTGCTTTACCGAGGTCTGTTCCCACAGCACACCAGTGCGTTTTCCTCCGTGTTTCTGCAAGTTGCGAGGCCGTGGAGACACCACCAACACAGCCACGAAATCCCTTATTGACAGGGATCGCAGATTCGACGCTATACGTCAGAAACTTACCCTGAGTGCAATAAGGAGATCTGAATTATGCAAATTCATAAGTGCAGGAAAAGAAATTAAGGTTCTGTTGTGTTCTGCTTAGGGGTCTGAGGCAGGTTTTGTGGCTTCTTTGTGAAATCCTACCTGAGGAACTTTTGCTTTTGACGTTTTTGGGAGTAGTGGGTGACTTGGTGGGCGACGTGTCCGTCTCTGCATCATCGCTCTGGTTTTGGTCGACATCGCACTCCTCTCTAACTGAGTTATCTGCATTAGGTTCAAAACACACACTTCTCACTCACTGGAAGTAGGAAGCTGCATCTGAAGTACATTTTGTATCACAAACATGTTTAGAGCTTTTACTGAGTTCCATCCTACAGATATGTAATAAAATTCATTGCTGTTCTTAGCTCCTTCTTGGCACCAACCCTGTTTGCAGCGGGCGGACTCTTCAGTCCTGTCAGCTTTGGCCTCGCCCTCATCAGGGATCTTGCTGGACACGCTGCTGGAGATGTAGAGCTTGCTGATATCCAGCGTGGTCTTGCTGAATGGCGACACGGAGGAGTACATGCTGGTGTAGCCGTTGGGAGAGCAGCTGAGAGCGGCCAGGTCCAGGGCCTTTCCACCCGTGATGATGGGGATGTTGAGCGAGAGTTTGCGCCGGCGATTCGGGGACGAGGACTTGCCGATGGAGAGCGGGGGAGGGGAGGAGAACTTGCGGCTAGCCCGTGGAGATTTCGGAGGCTCTCCGTAGAGGAGCTTGTTGTTCTGGCTGCTGGCGAAGAACAGTTCTAGGGATCTGGGTAGAGGGGAGACAGTACAGTTTTCAGTGCAGCTAATGGGAATGATTAGACATAGATGGGCTGCCAGTGAGGGATGAAGGAGTGAATACGAGAAGGGAGCCGGCTTCTGAGGGTGAGCTCTCAAAAGCAGCACGCTAATTTCAGTGGCGGAACACAATGCGGAGAGGGAGGATTGGAGGGTTGCTCAAGTCTCGAGGCGTTTGTTTGAGACGCGCTGTTGCAGAAAAGCGCTCCCACACAGAGAGAGTCCCCGCTCATGAACGACTATAAATAGCCCGACGAGTGACAGTGCCGGAGGCTCGGGCCACTAGCAGCGGCAGCCAAACGGGGGCGGGCTGTGCTGTTCGAGGGCAGTTGCACGGAACGGGGAGGCGCTGAGTCGGAGCTGGGGGCTGGGCGCTAAGAGCTGAGATCAATAATTTAACACTTTAGGTCCTCTGTGGAAAGCGGACTGGTTTGGGCGGGGCTCTGCCGCATAGAGTGGCCCGTTGCCATGGTAACAGAACCAGGAGAGAAAGGGGGGGCCGCGGAAACAGTCGGCTACTATGGCACGCACCTGGCGGGGATGGCGCTGATGGGCTTCTTGTAAATGGCGATGAGCTTGTCCAGCACCACATCGGCAGTGCTGAAGACGCGGTAGGAGTGCAGGAAGGTGTTGAGAAAGTCGATGGAGAGGAAGCGCAGGTCCGTCAGCCGCTCGAGCAGCCGCTCCACGCTGGCGTAGCGGATCTGCAGCACCTTGCAGGAGTTCATCATCTTGCTGAAGCGGATGTCCACGTCGTCGCAGTACAGGCTGGCATCAGACCTGCTTGGAAGACAGGAGAGGGTGTCACGAATGCACACGGTCTTAGGCAAATGTGCAGATATGCGCAGTGAAGGACTGTAACCTAAAGACACAAAAGAACACGCATATAGAGACAGATGCCCATAGTCACACACAGGTTTGTAATAATGAGTGACTTACGGTTAAGGTTCAGGCTGGGTAGGGGTTAGGGTTGACATCCATCCGTCCATCCATTTCTATGGGCATAATCCTCATCCCAACAATGACAACCTTAACCCAACCTGAACCTTATCCATAACTAAAATAAAGACTTTTGGCATTTTTAGTTTCTGGACTGTACATAAGAAATGTACAAATGAGAGGAGGCCATTCGGCCCATCAAGCTCATTTGGGGAGAACTTAACTAATAGCTCAGAGTTGTTAAAAT
>JAODJX010000020.1:8944410-8955618 GCA_026776945.1 Isichthys henryi
CATGAATTTTATTCCTAATACTCCTAGCGTTCAAATACAGACAACAAAGGGTAGGCCTATTACGGTGCCCACTTATATACCCTATATATACACTTATATATAGCAAGGATACATCCCTGAAATTAATAAAAACTGCTTGAAAACTCATAACTATTGACCAAACTGCTCTTGAAGACAGTGACTGAAGAGTTCATAGTGCTGTATAGTTTCAGTTGAGAAATTGCATTCAACGATCAAGGATTGTGGAATGAGTGCGTGTGTGTTGGGGGGGGGGGAGCATAGTTGTTGAGGATCTCATGGTATTTTATAAGGGAGCACCTTCACCAACATTCCCTGAAACACCTTGATTAATTTTCAAACCAGGGAAGCACTTAAAATATAATTTAAATGATGCCACCTCCTAAAACTGTAATATTACATAGATGTCATGATTTTAATACATATCAGTAAGTCAACAGTGGTTCTTCTGTGAGAGATTTTAATGGTCATAGCACTAGTGCTTCTGGGAGAAGTTATTTCATGCAAAATAATTGAATAGTACATTGCAGAATAATGGAGGTGAGAGTAAACCATGCCCAAAAATCTCATCATTTTAAGTTAGATCCACATTCCATTTTCACTAGTACTGAATCATACAGTAACACTTTACTTAAGGCCATGTTTGTGGTCATTGATAAATACATTCATAATGCATTATCATCCATTCATGAATCATTATAAACATTGCTGTAAATATTTATAAAGAGGCACATTATAGTCATGTGTATTATGCATTATGAATACCTTATGAAGCTTTCATCTACAATGCACTATGCATACCTTTATAATGCAGTACAAAGCATTCTTAATGCTTATACCAACCATTATACTGCATTACAAAGGTATCTATAGTGCATTGTAGGTGAGAGCTATAGCGTGTTATGCCTTTTAACAAACCTTTATAGCCATGTTCATAATGCTTTATGAATGCATTATTTGTTATGCATGTGTTTATAAATTACCAAAACACCGTGAGGTGTTACCAAACATACTTGTTGAAACCCTGAGTTAACCTAATGAGGAATGTGCCAGAATGATGGGCGCAGGAGTCCTAACGTGGAAGGCAGTGATGATGAAGGTCTGCCTTTTATTATTAGTTGATCCGTCAACAAGCAGTTATGGCCATTGACATGTAAGGCACATGCTTCTGCTCTGTAACATACAGGTCTCACTTATACATAAAGCAGGGCTTTACCCCTTCAGTGCTTGGGGTCTAATTTTCCCCAAGAGTACTTCATTTTCCTATGGCAATAAAAAGACATGAAACAGGAGGATGCATGTCTCTACAGGATAGTGTGACAGTGTGCCCTGTGGTGGACTGGCACCCTGTCCAAGGTGTTCCTTGTATCATGTCCAGAGCTTCCCGGGAGACGTTCCAGGATCTGTACAATCATACATTGTTTAAGCAATTATGGAAAAATGGATGGCTACATTTCTATGTTCTTCAAAAATAATGAAAAACAACAGCACTGCCGTCTTGTATTAAACCCTGCTTTATTGGCCTTCCAGAAATTGGGACAATTCCTCTGGAAGCCACACTTCTGATTGGGTGAATACATACATGCATGAACACCTGCAGCCTCATATTCGGGGTGAGGAGTGAGTGTCACTTTCTGTTAGCGTTCGACTCTTTCGTTCTCCACGGAACTGCACAGGGCTCATTCCTCTGCCTCGATTTGTACATGAGGCGATCCACATTTAGACACCTTTTTGTGATGAAGCCTCAACCTCCCCCCCCACCCCCGAGCATGTAGGGCAGCCTTTGGAGGACATGGGACAGGGGGTTGGGGGGAGCTGCCAGATTTCTCTCAGTCTTCCCTGGTTTGCTTCAAAACCACAGGACAAAGAGGCTCATACAGTGAACCTACTACAGAACAGATGGAGCTGAACGAGGAGCTGATCCATCACTGATCCCAGGCCAGTTTTTTACAATACTCTTTAAATGCGAATAACAGGCTTCATATTGCTTTTGATAAAATGACAAAATGCCACTTTAATGAAGAGTTGGCCTGATGTTACATTGTGTGATCCCCTAAGTGTGTAAGTTTAAAAAAAAAAAAATGCTGATTAATGAATAAAATTCTAGTGGTTGAAGCAGAGGACAGATTACAAAAGGTTATGACCATCATCCGGTTCTCCATGTTATCCACCGGAGCCTCAAGTGCTGTCCATTCTACCTGCCTGGAGAGGTCACCTTGGTCTACATCCCACCTCAGGCGGACAAAGGTACGACCCTGTGTGAGCTGCATGATGAGTTTAGTGTGCTCCAAAACAAACGCCCGAACACACGCTCATTGTGGTCGGGGAGTATCATAAAGCAAAACTCAGACAAGTAATATTGAACTTTAATCAACATGTGAGATGTCCAACAAGGGGTGCTAGAACTCTGGACCACTGTTATGCACCATACAAGAAGGGCTACAAAGCTGTAGACCACAATGCCATTTTCCTCATACCGGAATGTGAACAAAGTTTTCTTTGGGAAGCTCCGGTCATGAGGGAGGTGAAGCGCTGGTCTGATTTGAAGCGATGCTGCAGGACACACTTGATGACGTAGACTGGGACATGTTCCGCGTCTACGCAGACAAAATCAGCGAGTTTGTGGATGTAGCAGTTAGCTTCGTTAGCATGCTTGGCGATGAGATCGTCCCCGCAGTGAGAGTGAGTTTGTATTTCTGGAACCAGAAGCTGTGGGTTGACAGATCGATCTGCCTCACAGTGAATGCCAGGACCGCTGCTTATAACACCAGACTCACTACCGGCAATATGAGCACCTACAAAGTGGCTTCATATGGTGTTCGGCATGTAGTGAGAGATGCCAAACGCTGGTATCAGGAGTGTGTGGAGTTTTACTTCTACGCGAGAGACACATGGAGCATGTGGCATTCACCTACTACAAGGTGAAAGACGTTGCGATAGTAAGAGCCGATTCTACTTTTGCCGATGAACTGAACGCATTCTATGCCTGTTTTGAAGCTAGCAGCGCGGCTAGCTCTAGCTACAGCATGAGAATGGAGGACAGTGATGTCATCAGCGACGAGCACGTCATCAGCACAACACAACACAATGTGCATACCGCGCTGAAACAGGTGAACGTCAGAAAAGAAGCAGGACCAAACGGGATCTCCAGGCCCCTGCTGCGCTGATCAGCTCTCAGGAGGCTTCACCAGCATCTTCCTACGAGTCTCTGGCACAGTCTGTAGTCTCCACATGTTTCAAAACATCCATCATCATCCCAATACCAAAGAACAAAAAGCTCTCCTGCTTGAATGACTACTGACCTGCAGCACTTACATCTGTAGTTATGAAGGTGTTCGAGAAGCTTCTAAAAGTCATCATCTCCTACTCCATCCCCAGCTCCACTGACCCACTCCAGTTCGCCTACCGCCCCAACAGATCAACAGAGGATGCCATCTCCCGCATCATGCCCACCATGTGGAGAAAAAAACAGGGAATCTATTTAAGACTGCTGTTTGTTGACTACAGTTCAGCACTCAATACAAGTGCTGATAGTAGACAACAACTGTTTGTGTGCGTTGGTGTTGGACTTCCTCACAGGCAGAACGCAAGTGGTGAGAGTTGGTAACTGCATTTCCAGCAGTATTATCACCAACACAGGAGCTCCACAAGGTTGTGTGCTAAGTCCACTGCTGTACAACCTCTACACCCATGACTGTATGGTCAATCATTGGTCCAACATCATCGTAAAGTTTGCTGGGCTTCATCTCCAAAAACGATGACACGGCTGTAGGTCAGCCCTCCCATCTCTGAAGGACATTTACAACAAGAAATGCAGGGCAAGGACTACAAAGATCATAAAGACCAGCCAGATCTTGCTTCCCCTAGCTGCTAAATACGTTTGAATCTGATCCTCACTGTATCATCTCCAGTGAGCAGCAGAAGTCAGCTTCTACTTCACAGTAATTGATCACATACAGAAGCAGACCTTAGAGCACATGAGCGTTTTGTCCACTGAAATTTGTTTGTTTCCTCACAAAGCACATATTCTGTATGTATAGCTACAGTCAACTCCAGAAATATTGGAACCCCTCAAGAAAGTGAACAAAAACGTTAATGTAACATAGATAATACATACAATGATTCTAATTTTCCTCAAATGTTTGGAGAAATTGTGAACTATTTATTTAAGTTATTACTGGAAATGTGTTGTTTTATCTTCAGTATAGCTTATTCTGTCAAATACCTTTGTGGCAAAATGACTGGGACCCTTGAAGAAAACTATAAATAAATCCAAAGGGATTTGTGTCTTTAGAGAAAAAAAATGTTTCTTGATATTACTTTTAGTGTCTAGTAACTTTATTGTTGTCTATGACCATTTCCTCTTTCACTGAGATATAAATATGAGATAACACACAGGTAAAATCCTTTTGCCATCACTCACCTCAAATGAGGAAAATAAAAAGCTGTTTTGAGCTACATATATTGGGGAATGGCTACAAAAAATTGGCAGTCAGTTGAAATTATCAGTAAGTATAATCAGAGCCATAGTAAAGAAATTTGAGAAGCATGGAACTGCTGAAAATTTGCCAGGAGGGGGACGCATCCGCATAGCGCCTCTGTGCACGGGGAGGGGGATGCTAAGGAAGGCAAGGTGGAGCCCAAAGGTCACAGTCTCACAACCGCAGTGTGGTGGTTCACTCTTCAAAAATCAACAATGAGACACATTCACCCCACCTTCATGACCAGAACCATTTTGGATGACTTCCATGACAGAAGCCCTACTTGAGTCCAAGACACAAATTCCACAGTTACGACTGGAATTGTGTGTTTGTTCAGATGAGATTGAGCTTTTTGACCACGCCACATCTTCCTCACGTTTGGTGAAAAAAGGAGGACTGCATACAAAGAACAGCACCTAATAACCACGGTAAATTATGGTGGTGGCTCTTTGATGCCTTGACACTGTTTTCCTGGCAGTGGTCCAGGGCCTCTTGTTAAGATCAGTGACACACTAGATTTAATTTAATACCAGATCATTTTAACCCGAAATCTGGTTGCCTGTACCTGAAGGCTGAAACTGGGCCATGGTTGGGTCTTCCAAAAAGACAACCACCTAAAGCACACATTAAAACTGACAAAGTCTTGCAGCAACCTGAAATCAAGGTATTGCGATGGCCCTCTCAGTCTCCAGACTTGAACCTAATTGAAAATCTGTGGTTGCAATTTTAGAGGACAGGTCAGAAGAGAAACCCCAAAGACTCTCAATGAGTTGAAAATGTTCTGCGAGGAGGAGTGCCCCAGGATCCCTCCATATGTGTTCTCCAGCCTTGTTAAACAATGGAGAAAGAGGTAGATGTCATGACCTGCGCGTCCAGTCCTCGTGTGGCCACGCCTACTGATCATCCACGTGTGCTTCCCCGATTGTGATCACCTGTTTCCTGTTATTTCAGCTTGTCTTGTGTATTTAGTCTGCGTCCGAGTTAGTTTCCCCAGACCCGTCATTGATGTTCGTCCCCGTCTGCCCTGTCTTCCCTAAATAAACCCCCGTTTCCCGCTTTCTGCCTGCCCGTCTACCCACAATCACAACAGTAGAGTGATGTCATTCTCGCCAGGGGAGGCTCCACCAAGTACTGAAATTTGGGGTGCCGATATTTTTGGAATCTGCGTTTTCAAAAAAAATTTGTGATATTAAAGGAAAGCTATATTTTGCACCAAAAATCTGTTTGAAAACAGCGTGAGGCTTACCCGTTTGTCTAACCCCAACAAATCACCTATTTCATATGTGGTTCTTTTTATATATTAATTTTAGCTCACTTTCATGATGGATGCCAATAATTCTGGAGTTGACTGTAAATGTGTTAAAATATCACTTCATGCTTTATATATGGATTTTACATTTCACCTGTGCTTGCCTTTTATATGCCTGGTATTGCCCATAATAGATAAACTATAAAATGATTTTGTGAACATTAATACTGCATTTTCTCCAAGCTTATTATATGTTTTGTCACGTTGCAGTCCAGACATATACACGTCCACAAAGCCACCAGCTATGGCCTGTTTCCCGAGAAAGCTTGTTCTGCATAAGTACAGTAACTCAGACACACATAGAACCTGCAGACCAAGGGATAGGCAGCTGGACCTTATACAGCATGTAGTGTGAGAAGCTGTGCTGATCAGCCACAGCCAACAGAGAGCGCAAGCTGTTCCTGGATCAGTGCACTTACCTTGGCCAGGTTTGAATGATAGTCCGCTTGTTTCAGTTACTGCCCTAGATCTGCTTTTATTGACACTAGTGCTATGCTGTCATTTCCAAAGTTAACAGCATGCACCCTCCTCACAAGAGACACCGGTATAGTAAGGACTCTGATGGCAACGCCCTCTACAGGACACCGCGATCACTGCCCCCATGAAGCGGTCCCTGTAGGAGAGATCTTGAAAAACCATAGGCTCTACTGGGTTTCTCTCATGATGCATGTACTGCAGTTACCACGTTACTATCTGCTGTGAGGTTGGGAACTGTGTCTGAATTATGGCTTTCTGAATTATTTGTACTGGCATCCCATCCAGGGTTTACTTCAGCTTTGTTCCGTGAGCTGCTTGGGGTAGGATCCAACCCCCCCATCCTGAGTAACATGGTAGATGGATGGTGGGATGAATGCTTTTTACTGTACACTGTGTGAACTTGGCTTGTTGGTTTCCATTCAAACTCGTTATAATGAAACAGACATTTTGGGGGCACTGAACTTTCACTAATCTGCTTAATATAATAACTAATGATCATAAATAGCACTGTATAATTATGTATATGTATATAATTATGTATGAGCAAAAGAGACATTTGTAAAACATACCAATACAAATGCATCTCGGAGAAAAAAATAATAAAATCAAATCAAACATAGTCAGACATTAATGAGCAGTAATTAAGTCTAATTAATCAATAATTCAGCTTGAACAAAATCTACCAAAAGGCCCAAGAACCATTAAGAAAGCGACTCATTTATGTAACATGCAGGAAAATGACTGCAGTGATTTAATCAGTAAGAGGAAAATGAGGACACGAATCTGAGGGTGGGAGGTATTACTGTACACTGTCAATCACTGCCTGATTAACCAATGGGAAACACCAACGCCTAAGGAAATAGGGCTCAATCCGATTGGTGATTGACAGTGTCTGTTAATCCCCCAACACCAGTTCCTAAGCTGCTTGTCTAACTGATGTCAATAATATCTGCTGTTATAATTGCTAAGTGGTGACCAGTTTCACGTCCCAGAAATACTGACTTAACGACTACTTACCAATAGTGTTTTCCTCTTATAATCAGGTGACAATATTTTATTTGCCCTAGAGGGCAACGAGTTACCACTGTACTTAATTTGCAAGCCAGCTGCAGTGACTGTTTTGATGTTGTGAGGAAATCTGATTGCTTTCAGTCCATCCAGATCATGGGGTCTTTAATTAGCCCCTCAACAGCCCCAGTGACAACATTTCCTTTCATTTTGTTAAAAATCCCTCTAACTGTTCACAATTATTTTTCTGACAGTTGAGGTATCCTGCTATATACATCTCTCTTTTGCTGATGTAGGTATGTCTTTGAGTGTGTGCGCACATATGGGAGAGAGAGAGGGAGAGAGAGTGAGTGAGTGAGAGAGAAAGAGAGAGAGATAAAGGGAGAGAGAGAGAACATGGCTTCAGCTTCCCTATCACACACCTGCAGTCGAATGCAGTCACCATAGCAACAAGATGTGGCAACAGAATGGCAGGAAACATATTGGAGGTTGTGATCTTAAATACCCCCTTTCTCTTTTCTTCATCCACTGCAGCTGTGCTCCGAAATGCATTTCAATGTCTTTTCCCAACTTCTGCTTTGTCGCAATATTAGGGAAGCACATAGACAAACTGCAGCTGCTAGTGCTGTTACTATTAAGGGAAACTGGACCTCCTAGACTTGGGAACACAGCCTTAAAAAATTAAACTTTATATATTGCCTTGTGGTATATCTTGAATCTTCATTTATGTTTAAGCAAATAGTAAAAAACGTCTTATTTGGCATCTTGTATACATTAATTCAACCTTTCCTGAGACGATGTGACCGTGTGCCACTTATGTCTTCTATTTTTGCTCCCTTTGACAGAATTTCTTTCATTTAGAGCAACAAACCAAATTTATCAAAGCAGCAAATTGAGTTGCCGGGTCATGCAGCTGTTTTCAAAGCTTCACCATTAAATGTGAGGGTTTGCAGCAGTGTAGGAGCTTGATGAGGGGTGGCGTGCGGGAGAAGGAGAGGTGATGGGGCATGCAGGGCGTGGTGTGTCGTTTGGTGGGAGGAGCTTGGTTCATGTGGGCGGGGCAAGCAGACGTATCGGAGTGATGCGACCGGGTGATGCGATGCTCATTGGCTTATCAGTTGTCACAGAAACACCTTACACAACACCACAGCCACATTCTTCATGAGCCCAGTGAACTGCATTTCAGTGGTTTGAATCTTGAAATACTAGAATTCCAGCAGATATAGTTTTGCAACCATTATATACAATATTTACATTTACATTACATTACATTATGTAGCAGATACTTTTGTCCAAAGCAATGTACTCGTGAGGTAAATACCACATCAATACTTATTTTTCTGTCCTCTAGTAATGTTGGATGCTTTGAAATTATATTAATGTTTGTAGCATTGTATCCTTTTAATCGTTTTTTTTATATTTACATATGACATAGTGAACCAGATGTTTTTGTGTCAATGCGTTTTTGACCCAGTGTATGAATAGAACAATGACAGTTGCTTTTCGCCATCAAAACTCCAGTGTGCACTTGCTTGTGTGCCCTTCATGGAGGTTTCACCTGTCTGCTGCTGCACACTACACCTGCAGCAGACCTCCTATGACAGAACATGCCCTCTCGTTGTGATGACCTGCTGTCTGCGGCCAGACTCTGCTGCCTCACGTTAAATGATGTGTTTGAGCACCCCCTGGTGGAAGCCATAGAGAACAACAGACAAGACATGCAGGCAATTTAGAATAACCTACTGATTAAGAAGATTCTCTATTGTGGTGTGTAGGCATGCGTAAAAATAATATATATATCGAATGAAAACTGTATATATATATAAGTAAAAAATTTAAAATTTATATAAAAATACAAAAACATTGAAAGATCTTTGGCAGTTATTAACTGTGTATAGTTTTAAATATTGGTTTAAACTAAGTGTGGCAGGGTGGCCTGTTGTTTATTACTTTTGCCTTAAACCCACTGCAATTGAAGGTACCACTTCTGCTGTGTGTGGAGTTAGAATGTTCTCCCTGTATTGCATGTGTGTGCCCCTCTGATGGACTGGCATCCCATGCCCTGTAGCCTATAGGATCTGCTGGATTAATAGCCTGAAGCCGAGGGTAATGAAAACATGCCTTACCCATGCTGGAATAAGATAGGCGATGCCCTGGATGCCCAGAATGACATGCCAGTCCATCTTGTACCTCCAAGGATGGTTCATGGTGCCAAGCCATCTGATCATTGCAGGGGGGGGTCGGTGCCAGGTCACTATGTCAAACTCCGAGTGACATGAGAAGCAGTGTCTGCCTGCTTTGAGCTGTTGGAACTCTTGTCCGCATTGTGTCCGCATTTCAAAGACAGAGTACACAGATCCCACACTGACTGATGGCATGGAAGCAGTGAGATTACGTAGCACTGGAAAAAAGCAGATGTTTCATATACTTATATGACAACCAACAGCCAACCATTTCTCTAACAGCTGGTTGTCTCTCATGTCATCAACCAAGATGGATTTTCTGCATGAATTTTTTTTAAATGATAACATCATTTAAGTTTTCTGTTTTAATTAGATGGCCAATGAAAATGCAGACAAGTGTCAAGTACAAATATAAACGCCCCCGTTGCACCTCGAGCATGTTGCCCAGTTAGGCTGCACACATTACAGCTAATTTGGGACCTTACTGTTGTTCTAACCGTAGGCTGTCTGGCGCTGTGTTCTCTCACTTATGCACAGAGGAGTACAGATATTACTATGGGCTATTACACAGAGACCTGCCTGGAAAAGATCTATAAATGCGTAAAATAGAGGCAGCTCCCAGAGGATTGTCGTAGCATGCCCAGGAACACTGAGACAGGGAAGAGATAAAGAAATCAGCATATTAAATAGTGGAGTGTGCCCTCTAGTGGTTTGGACTATTAGTAGCAATGCTGATGAATTTTCAGTGTACTGTGCAGTAATGTTATAGTTTGTGTGTTTAAATCCCAAACGCCCTCCCTAAGAGATGTGTACACAGGCTGACACATCCATCTCGCCAACATGCGACACAGAAGGCGGCCGATGGGTGGGTCTGGATTAAATGAGGGTGGGCCTGAGTGAAGCTTAATACAACACATTTTGGTAAAAAGGCTTAAATATATACAATATGTTGACTGCAACAATAATACAGCCACAACTGCTGTGTCCTACCTACAAGCAGTGTGAAACTCACATGGAATTAAAGGAGCGTGTTAACGTAATGTCAGTCAGCAAACGTAAGGGGAAGTTCTGAATTTTATTATCAATAATACATAATTCTAATAATTCCCGAGACAAAACAATTCACATTCAGTGTAGTGAAAATGTTAAAAATGCATTACACAAACATTTATTTTCATTAATCTGAATGGGTGGGCCCACATAGCCCCCCACCACAGATATGCCCCTACTGACCAAGGAACAGCCTTGGTGTTAACGACTCTGCACCTACACCCCACATTGGTCTGTGTACGGCAGTCTGTTTGAAGAAACGTTACAGAGAGGTAACTGAAGAAGTATTTGTTATCACAGAGAGGAGTAAATGGTCACTCTGAATAATGTGACTGTAACATTTTTGCACACTGTATGAGGTCCAAGGCCATCAAAACCCTCTGTAGATGACTAATAAAGGAATGAAAAATGAGATCCCTGTGTAGCATATGAGCCCAGTCATTAATAATAATAATTGATACTTTATTGATCCCTGTGGGGAAATTCTATTTATGCCTCCCCCAACTTGCTCTCTGTAGGTGAGAGTAAGCTGGCTGTGAAGGGCAGCCACCCATAGCAGCACCCAGGGAGCTGGGGGATAAGGACCTTGCTGAAGGACCTGCAGATGCGCCAAGGCTGGGTTTGAACCGGACAGCATCTGATCACAGGCACAGAGGCTTAGCCCACTGAGACTCACGCCCCC
>JAODJX010000020.1:9005792-9021700 GCA_026776945.1 Isichthys henryi
AGTTCACACCTGCTGCTGCTGCACAACCACAATTAGGGAGTGTGTGTGTGTGGGGGGGGGGGGCAATACAAATTTTTACCTTTATGACATGTGAGATATACTATAGTGTTCTGTGTGCCAACAGACCAACCCCATTCAATCAGTTACACTACGGTCACAATTCATTTTCACTAAAGCCACCATGTTCTCGTTATTGATCGTCTCCCAGGCATTCATGGATTCAGAAGCCTTACTGCCATTTGTACAAGAACAATGAAATACTTGCCTGTTTATCTTCCTTCACAGCGTTTTTCAACCAAAGTCTTTGGGTCATTCACACTGTTAGATGTTCTTATTACATGCACAAAAAGCTGCCGTCTTTACCAATTAATTCATATTTAATTTCATCTTGTTTTTTTTTAGAAGTATTATTCTAAACGACCTGTCTCAATTAAAATAGCTTAATCAGGTCCCGAAGTTCCGTCTTTGAAGGTTAGCGTTTTACAGTGAAACACCACCCTGATCCGCAGTATTTTTTCTGACCGGCTCTGTTCATACTATTAGTAACTGATGCTTCACCTGCACTGCCCCTCCCTCCCATCTCACAGCACAATTTAAGACAAAAGCAGACGATAGCAGAAGCGAGCTGCACAGGTCTCCAGGGAGCCTCGCAAGTGTCCGTGTCCCTTTCGCCTATTGTTCAGCCTTGTTTCTAGTCGTCCTGTTTACAGGGAGGGGCTGGACTTTGACACCTTCCACACAAAGGCGGACCGCCACACGCGTTCTGCACTTTTCACGCTAGGCATTCTGGGTGGTGGTGTTACAGACACAGTCAACAATGCTTCTCTGCCAACCATAAATAGCAGATATCTCTATACTGATCTGTTTAACACTGTGGTCATCAATCAATGTCAGAAATAACAACCCCCCTATTAAATACCATTATTATGCAGGCCATTCAGTCAAATGTTTCTCATAATAATCTTTGTAATACACTGAAGTATCATTTCAACAGCAATTTATCTTATTATGTGATCCATCACTGGTTGAGTTAACTAGTTTAACTTTACTTCAGAGGGCAGCATATACAGATTAGACTTGTCCCTGTGTGCCTGTGTATGTTTTTCTTATCGATGCTGGTTTCCCGGTACTGATTTCACTATTATCTGAACTTTCCTAGCACCCAGGATTCACGGAAAAGTAGCACTTTTAGCTGGGAATACATGTGAAAGGCGTTGGAATAGCCTGCAAAATTTCCATGAAATTTTAGCATGGGAAACAAATGACACATTATTATTATTTAAACAGAAACGTGTGTGTATGTGGGGGGGGGGGGACTGCCTTTGTCAGTAATCATTTGGTCTGCCTACCGCCTGTTGTCAATGTCCCCTGTAACCTGGACCGAAATATGGAGACCCATCCCAGAACTCATAATCATGTTCACAGACCTATTTGTATATGTACACAATTTAGGACCTGACTGTGATTTCTTTCTGCCACCCCCCCCCCATCCCCCCTGTCAAAGCCCCTTTATTTTTCTGGCATGTACTTTTGTTTTGTGCCGGCCTTGTCCCTGCCTGAAAGGGGGGGGGGGGGGGGGTCCCTTTTAACGCTGCCAAGTCCCTATGTCACGTGGTTCCACCCACCATCCAGACCCAAGGTTCTGTCATGGTCCGATTTTTCAGAAAACAGACTCACAGCTTTGAGGGTCAAGGCCTGTGCATTAGACATTCAATTTTGTCTGGAGGAAAAAATATAAAAAGTAATTAAGGAACAAAACAAGAAAAAATGGAATCCCTCTTTAATCTAAGCTATGAAGTTTCGCCTTAGATGATTTCATCAGGCGCACCTGCTGTTTTCTGCAGGCCTCATTTCACAACCGATTCTTCAGTAAGGCTGTCGGAAGAAATAAATGAAAACTGATTTTGTTAACTAGACAACAGCGAAGTTGATTCTGCATTGCATGTGAAGTACTAGCATTGGCCAGCTTCTGTATTTGGGAAGATCACATATTTAAAAAATATTGAATGAAAATTTGACGATAGGTCATATTTTAATCATAGTCATAGGCTTACATTTTATAGACTGTTCATCATGTGATGAATCTGCTCTTAATATTTCTCAAGCATAATCTTCTACAATGTAATGACCTTTCTGTGTATTCCTGGGAATGGGGATCAGTTTCTTCTCTGATTCCATGTTCCCTCCATATTTGCAGACTTCAGATTTGAGTCCATGAGCATGCTGATACGTGACTGGGTGTCTCTGAATTGCCCATATTGTGTGCGTGAGTTTGTGCAAATGCGTCCTGTACTTCCTTGGATAGGCTCCAAGCTGGCCATAAACGTGCATGGACACTCTGCAGACCATCTCTGCTGCTGATGTGCTGCAAAACGCTGTAGGTTAAACCCAGTGTTCAGCTTCAACCTCAGAGAAAGCTGAACGAAAGGCGTACACATTCTCAGCCTGACACGGCCGCCATTCCCAAACGAATCATAAACAAATTTTCATTCCACCTCACATGAAAGAAATGCGTTCTTAGGGTTAAAGGGATCACGCATGTGTAAGTACTTTGCCTTCCAGAATATTTGGCCGAAACTCAATCATCTTCGTATGCTCTCGCTTAGCGTGATAGATGTGCTCGACGCATCTGTGTTGAGCAAACAAAGGCAGAGCATTATTCAGCGTGATTGTTTGTTTCGACTCTGCTAATTTTCTTTGCGCTGTGGGGAGTGGGTGATATTTAGCAACCTGTAATTGCAGCATATTAGAAGTGCTACAGACATTCTGGGATAAAAACATTCGCGTTGACCGCAGTCTGGTCCTGAACCGTCAGCTCCAATTATACGATCTGGCTATACGGTCCACAGAGAAACCTGAAATATATTTAAAAAGAAAAAACAGCAACAGAAGGCGCTCGTGCCGAGGGGCTGTAAGTAGTGTGATTATGCTTCGTATCTCCTCCCCTGTTCTTGGGTATAATGACCAACTCATTGAGTTACAAACTGAGTACAAGCAACGTATCCTTAGGAAAATTAGCCGATGCTGGTTTTGGAGAAGAAGCTGAAAGAGCAGCATTAAAAGAGCCCTGGTCGGCTAGCAAAAGCCAAGCATTTTCATCAGAATCCTCTCCCGGCTTTGCTGAAAAGAGTGATGAAAGACGGGCTTAAAAACCAAAAAGGATCCAGGCTGATTTAGTGTTGTGTTGACACATTGGTCTCCTGCTGGAGAGGGTATCAAAGAAAGGCTGTGCCCTCTGGGAGCATTAAGGAGAGCGTCCCTGAGCCATTCGGACCTGCTACAAAGGTATATATGGTATCATTTGTCATTGAGTTTCCAGAAGAGTTCTTCTGGGAAAAAGGAGGAAAACAGATTGGGGTTTAGTTGGTGAGAACATTCAGCTTCAAAGCGATTATCCCCTTCACACAGAATACAGGTCTTAAAGACCACAGGGATACAAAAACTGACAGATACTTATTAAAGATGGTGAACGAATGAGAAGTTCATTAATGTTTTACTAATGTTGTAAAGCATGTTAACTGCCACTGTGTAGATATGACATGTAGACAACCTGAAGTGTCTGTCAGATACTGTATGACACTTGCTGAGCGATGAACTGCCATTTATAAGTCATTATAAGAAAATATGTAAACAGAAAAATGTTGTTTTCTTATTGTTTTTTGTTCATGGTTATTAACCTATTGCTGAATTTCAATATTCACACTCACCAGCTAGGTGACTGTCATTTTAGTATCCAGTAAAACAAGAAATTTGCAAACTTTTAAATGCAAAAGAGAATGTATAATGTTTAATTTAGTTAGCCTGCTGAAATCATCAATGAGTCTTTCACGATCAATCAGTCGTGTTTGTTGTATTACAGAGTTTCATTTCATTATGTTTTTGTTTGATGATACTTCAAGCCAAAACAATACTTATCATTACACTCTAACTTCTCCCAAGTGATGATGTAATATTTTGTCACAGCCTGATAATTGTTTACAAACTCGACAAAACAGGTCATAGCAGACTGAGTAGTAAAGGCTAGCTGGCGAGCTCTTGGAAAATAGCTAAAAGTCCTCTACCACCAAAGTGGCTGTCTTCCATGCTAACTGGTCCAAACATACAGTTGCCATCTTGATGGTTGAACAGGCCGCATAGGCATCAGTGCTCCCAGCTAACTCCGAGCTACACACTAACACAGTGTTTCCAGATAACTCCGAGCTACACACTAACACAGTGTTTCCAGATAACTCAGAGCTACTCGCTAACATAGAGTTCCCTGCTAACTTAGAGCTACTAGCTAACACAGTGCTCCAAGATAACTCAGAGCTACTTGCTAACACAGTACTCCCAGCTAACTCAGAGCTACTCGCTAACACAGTGCTCCAAGATAACTGAGAGCTATTCGCTAACACAGAGTTCCCCATTAACTTTAAACTGCCAACTAACTCGGAGCTGCCTGCTAACTCAGAGCTGCCTGTTTAGGCCCCTTGCGGTTATTTGGTCACTCCCTGGGGTGCCTCACATTTTTCACCAATTAAGAAAAGGAGGGGGGGAAATGACCCCGCTGATGTCATATTAACTATCCCTGCATTCCATATGGCCAGCGAGTAAACGGCCACATGGCCATATGAGGGAAAACACAGGGTCCCTGGTGAAACCTTTGTATTATCGACAGTTAAACAGCCCAGAGCCGTGTATTGTAACATTGTACTGAAGCATACAGGAAATGCCTGCAAAGGCAAATTATGTCCTAAGTACAGCGCTTACCGCTCTAACTCCTACTCTACCTGCATAGATGTAAATTCACTGTAGCTATTCAATCTCTCATTGCTACCTTTTAATCTGGAGATAATTCATTTTGCATTAAACCTCTTTAATGTCCTGTTTTCATTTGTCCCCAAGGACAATACTATATCCTAATGGAAAGTCACTTTCCAGTATGAAAACCTCAGATATTAATAGGTAACCACAAGAAAGTCCCAAGATAAATATTAGCTTTCTGCAGTTGATAAATTAATCACTGCTTTGATATTTTATAAACCAACAGCAAATTGGTGGAAATGAACTATTGGCTTTACAATGGGATTGTGGAACCGTTGTAGGGCTTGGGGCAACTTTTCCCTCAAAGCTGTGCTAAGCTATATTTATAAACTGACTTTAAATTACCTTATAAAATCCTCATGAAACAGTATCTCACTGAAAAAGAAATATTTCTCCATATATAAAACCTGAAATATAATGGTGTGTTAATTTCAAAAGTGTGGCATACATGCTTCTATAGCACCTTATATCTAGTCAAATAACTATATTTCTCCTGCCTTGGCATATAAATGAAAAGTAATCAAATAAAACACAACGTGATGCAGTTATAATACTGGTAGTAGTCGTTGCTGTCCTTTTTAATTCAAAGTACTTGCCGTGCCAAATTAAGGTGGAAATTCCGGACATGGTTTTATTGATTAAATATAGCTGTCGAATCAACATAAACCTTGTTTTTAAAGAAATAGGTGACAACCCACTACATGAGTACCACTGTATGGAGAACAAAAAAACAGTTAGAAACACAGTCATGGTGCAGGCCTGAGAAGGTGGCTGTATAGCTTTTCTGACAAGAGCTTTTGAGTGGTGATTGTCTAGCTCTTCTCCCCAGCAACTAACCTGCAATAGTTTCTAGCCAATCACTGAAAGCTTAGGCTAACAGCACTCATGCCTAATTTGGCTTCTTGACCGTATGCTTGTTTTGAATTATCTGTCCCGCTTGTACATTGCTATTGACAAATGCATTCGTCAAATAAGTAAAAGTTAATGTAAGAATACCATTAAACAACAACATTAGCACATACACCAGGATTTGCTTACTTACTCCTTTGTTGCTGTGTTTAAATTTGACAGCAGTGTAATATGGAAGGTGAATATGTACAAGGATCTTATGTAGATTACCCAGAATTCTAAGCGAACATATCATGCCTTCGTAAAGAAAACTAAGTTCCCTTCTAACCAATATTGGAATTCCCTGCTGATCATGTTGCAGTTTCATTCTTAAATAATTCAACCCGGATAAATCCACTTCAATGGTATACACTGAAGAATTCATCTGTACAGCTCTATATGATTCTTTGATTTTTTTTTAAATAGGTATTATTTATGTATTGTATTTTTATCACTATGGGTTACTGTGGAAAGGAATGGCTTGCTGACCCTGGAAATTGCCTCCGCTTGGTCTCTGAATATTTTATGACATCTTACATACATCCGTTGCCACAGCTTAGAAAAAAATCAATTACACAAGAAATAATATTTGTTGCGGGCCTGTCACCCTTTGTACAGATTTGTTCCACAATGAAATCTCTTCCAGAATCCCTAGTCGGGGCTCCTGGCTGGACATGGCCACTCGTCCAGCGAGTTATTGATATATCTTACACATATTTCACAGATGAAGGCTTCAAAACAACATTCTGTTTCACTTCAGGGGATTAATATCTGACTATCACCCCTACTTGGTGATTAAGCACATGTAGCTGACTTCTTTCAATCACAAAATGCATCAAAAATGGCTTTGAATAAAACATCTTCTCAGCATTAAATTGTGCACTTTCCTACTATGATAGTGGATCATGTAAAATTAAAGAGGATGAACCAATGTTGTAGAATACAACTGCCAGATGGATGTATAGAGTCTCAAGAATGTTGGAAAGAAGGCAATATAATTGCTGTTTGCCGCGGTTGCAAATTTTTTTGTGGAAACATCTGTACTGCAAAAGAGATTTATGTGGGAGTTGGGGCATGTTCCACTAAAGGTTGAGGCAGGACAACAGCAGCTCCACATCCGAGCAACATTTACTCCTGACTGACCCTTATTTCCCAAATCTGTATATGTGTGTGTCTGTTTCCATCCAGCAGTCAACCGTGAAATACAGCCCTGAGGACGGCTGAAATCTGCCCTTCATTGTAAGTTTTTAAAAGCTTCCGCCGCGCTCCCTTTCATTTTCTCGGCAGGTTTGGGTTGATTTTAATATTCCATCTGTGAGACAAGACTGGGCGTTGCAGGAATTATTTTTTTTTAGCTTTGTAGAATGAATGAGGCCATGACCTTGTCCTCAAGGTGTGCTCCTTCCTGTGGTGTGACTTTCAGCTGAAGACCAACAAGTACAATTAGGTTTCGAATGGACTCCCAGGGTCGGGTTTCACACATGCTTATATTCCTCTACAGCAGTGTTTCCCAACCCGGTCCTCAGGGACCCCCAGGTGGTCTACATTTTTGCTCCCTCTCAGCTCCCGGTAGGAGCAAAAATGTGGACTGTCAGGAGGTGCCCAAGGACCGGATTGAGAGCCACTTCCCTACAGAAATGTGGATATACTGTGGGTCTCCCAGCCAACATTTGGATCCAACGCTTGCAATTAAACAGCTTAACATGTGTGGGTGCTGGTAAGACCAGTTGGACAGAACTTAATTTATTTATAAAGGTAACTGGGGGATTGCCCTCTGAGGCAGAGGTCTCACTTTCGGCAGAATCAGAGAATCACTTAGTGCTGAAAAGGCCGTCCCTGTCCGGCACGGATCCCCAGGGCTTGCTATTGTGCTGTGGAGTATGTGGGTGTGAATCTGTGTGCATCGAAAAGATTTCGGATAAACATAGAAAAAACGCACGAGCTAAGCTACACTGTTGTGTTTATTTACTGTGCTATTTCTTATTCTGTGTACAGCAAGAAAGGCAATAAATATTTTTTAAAAGGTAGATGAAAAAACAGCAAAACAGCGTGTAGATTATGTGCCAGTTGCCAACAGCATCAGTTTTGCTGTTTTTATCATTTTTTATTACCTCACTGCAGGCCAAGTTCTGTGATTATAAAACATAAACACAACTATGACCATCTTGACTAATTGAAATATACAGTTCTGTGCAAAATCTTAGGCAGTCCAATGAAATGTTTAAAGCTGTTTATCTGGGTAGCAAGTGTACTTTGGCTTAGAACAAAAAACACTATTTAACAGTAGAACATGTGCAAATTAAGAGTAACACAATAAAAACTGGTAATTTCTTCAGTTTTCTAAAAAGTTACTGATATCTAGTTGGATGGCTAGATGAACACCGCTTCAGTTCCCAAACTTCTTCTCAGGGGCACCTCAACCGTTCCATGATTCCAAATTTCACCAACAGCTCAATTAAATAATTAAATATATCGGTTTAAAAAGTGAGTGACAGATTGACTAGCTGTATCAGGTGTGCTAGTGGCCGAGTCAAACAATACATGGCTGCACTGGACGGTCGCTGCAAATACCAGGATGATTTTAGCAGAGGTTCTGAAATGGCTAAGCTGACACACTTTGACAGGCATAATATCATAGTTTTACACCAACACAAGGATAATCTGAACATCATTTACTTTGCCTGCCTAAGACTTTTGCACAGTACTGTAAATGAATAAACAAAAAAATGATTGGAAGGCTCATATTACAGATGTCATTTAAACTCACGTGTTCATTCAAAACAGCTGATATTTTTGGTTACCTTTAGCTGTCTGATCAGGTTATTGGGTATGATTGAATCGAATTATAATCTGAGAAATTCACCTGAGAAATTGTCACTAATTACCTTGTTACTCTCCAGTAATAATATATGGTTATTTAATTATGAATGATCATTGATTTGGATGGAGACAGCTTGTTAAAATTTTAAAAACTGAAAGGTCGAGAGACAAATAAAATGTATCTCTAAGGACATGCATAAAGTAAGATGACAGTTATTTATTGGCCGGGATAAACACATTTTTTTCCATATTGCAACTGAGACTGTATGAATTATAGTCATTTGAAAACTGCTTGATATACAAAATGAAAGGTGAAGGACAGAAATAATAAAACACCTTCATATGATTTTCAATTGGGTTTCAGATTGAGAACCTTCCTCTTGCATTTTATCTTTCTGTGAAATTATTTTTTCCATTTTCTTATTCAGTTGCTTTTTCATTTTACATCTCCTTTTCCTTTAACGGTTCGAATTTCATTTCGATATCTTAATTAATACAAATAATAATTCTGCAATGATACATTATCCCTTTTTATTTTGGCTTAAATAATTAAGATTGTACTGTTCTTTGACGCATGTCACCAAAACACATACCAAGCAAACCTTTAATTCCTTTCTTGTAGAAGGAGAAGATCATTCTGTAAGACGAAATATAGCATGCATTCTCACCATTCATCTCAGGCAGCAAGGTACTATTTTCTGGAATGATGATTCTTTCCCAACAAAGAGAAGGTACGTAATGGTTTGAAGGAGACCAATGCTTTATCTATTTCTACTCATCCAACGTGATATAGAATACTTCAATGCCTATCATTACTTTGCTATTCAAAGAAAAAGCCCACTTCTTCTACCTCAATGAATTCTCCAACCTGGTCTTACCTCCCTCCTTGACATGGTGTATATACACACTTTGGAGATTCAAGCCCCTGGAAATTATGCAAAGCTATACTGAGGCACATCCTACATATATTTTACCAGCGAGGATCAAAGGGAGCAGCCCAAACGCTGCGGGTCTTACCCCATGCAGGGGGCTATGACCTGGTCCTTCGGTTTTCGTTCATGATTAATTTTGTTCGGTAGGACTGTGTCACCCTGGAAACTGTCTGGGTAACGCCTGGGTCCCTGTACCAGCCCTGCTTTAGCACTGTGCTGGGGGTTCACAGAGTCAGCAGAGTGTAGGCATATTGCTCATTATTACAATGCAAATATATTGTGTTTCACGTGAAATATTCCTTTTGGACAGCATCAAAATGAAGATTATCTTAAATGAGCTGAAGAGTGGAACCTCTGTGCTTAAGCCGCAACCTGTCCGGTCAGGAGAAATGAGGTCATTTTAACCTGCAGACAGACCATTACTTATTTTCAAACCGTTGAATGTGCTTTGAATATTATATCAGTCTCATAGCTCTGTGCTTGTTACTGCCACACCAGCTGCATAGACTATAAAAATCTTTCCTTTTTTTTCATTTAATTGTGCTTGAACCCCTTAAAATGGAATTTTTATTTGAAAATAAGTTCAACTGCAATCACATCCTTATTTTGTAGTTTAATTACTGAAAGTAGTTCTACAATATTATTGAATTCAATGCCGGCAATTGTTTGGCTTACCAAAAAAAAAAGAATAGCATTTGTATATTTCTAGTAGCTTTTAAGAACATTAGGTGTGAACTAAGATATAAGAACAGTAAAGAAAAATCAGAAAGAATGATATCCAGTGTACTTGGAAAAATATGATTGAGAGCTGGCAGCATGGTTAATAACAGACGTTATAAAAGATGCAACATTCAGAAAGAACTAGAGAGCCGGATAGAGATTTTAATTAGGGGCTTTGCAAGATGGTCCTGCTGCTGCCTTTGGCTGCCAGTAACCCAGTAACTTCAGACTGGACCATGCATGGCGCACATTTCGATTTGCTCATCCAAGCATTGTGACTTGTAAATAGCGTCACTGCATTTTCATGCTCTTTTGCACAAGAACTCCAGCTTTTTACTAATCAAGTACCAGGAGTCGTGATGCCAGGATTTGGAACATGGAAACATTAAATATTATGTGTGCTTATCTCATCGCAATAAACAAATCCATCGCACACCTGCTCTTGGTGTCGAGACTTTCCCTAATCCTAGATGCGATTTTGGATCTCATGGGGAGTAAGCGGAAGGCTTTCCTTTAATTTAAGTCACATTTTTCCACATAGGTTATGACATATAATTATGGTCATTGTGTTGATAAGAATAATTCAGTTCCGATCCTTTGATTTATGGATGCAGAAGCTCAGAAGCAAGGATGGAGTTTAAGCTCAAAAACTGTATGTAGTGCCTCATAATTAGGGTTTTAATTAGCATTTGTGACTCATGACTTGGACATTCTGTTTAAACCCATTGACTCTCATGAATCAGACTTGAATTGTATTCAAGATTAGTGCAACACTGGTAGTAAAATACAATAATTTGACCATGAAAATAACACCAGGATTGCATTTACATGTGCGTAGCACACATCTATTATCCATGTGTGGTGGGTGATCATTATCTGTACTGTGATGGATGAAGACATAAGAACTGAGAGCCTCATTCTCACCGATAAGCTGCACCTGCCATCCTCTCCTATATGAATGAATATATGAATGTTAGATTTATAAAGTGCTTTTCAAGACACCCAAAGCACTTTACTGAACCAGGGGGAAGCCACCTCAACCACCGCAACTGCGTAGCACCTACATGGAAGGCGCAATGGCAGCCATTTTGCAAAAACACTATATATGTTTCTCCAGTAAGCCGTTCGTATATCGACTGTTGAATTTCTTTTTCTACGACGATTGCCCTCTGTTTAGTTTTCACTTAGCCAAACACCAACCCAATTTTGGGCCAAAGTAAAGGTTTGAATAAAATTCTCTGACCTCTGTGTGGTTATGTTACTATATGTGAGACATTCTGCCCCAACACACCACTCTGGACTCGAGCTGACACTTAAGACACGACAGTCCGTTTCGAATGAGGGCACTATATATATTTGCATGTATGTGTGCATGCGAACAGAGAATTTACAACTGACCACTGTCTGCAGTGAATTTGCAGTGCGGGGGAAGGAGGATGTGGCCTCCAAGAAGCCTCATTCCTGAGCTTCTCCGGTTTGTTCTGCTTTCACAGTGATGGAAAGCATGGCATTCTCTCAAGATAGTGTCACAAATGCTCTGTGGAGTTCAGTGATTGGCCTTGCTGTGAAATACGGGCCATTTCACGGTTACGCTCCTCCAACCCCCTGCAGACAGCGTGTCAGCATTGCTTCTTGCTGTTTCCGTTCCTCCAGATGCTCAGTTGCGAATGCATCTCGTAGCTTTTCCACCACCGCGAATCTATGCCATGTTACCGTCCTGATGGGGTCCCATTTTGATGTCTGACGTTTTCCCAGACTGGTGTCAAAATTTCAGCTGAAAAACGAACTCGGCCATAAAGATGTAGCACAGCTACCACCAGCCATTTGGGCTAATTGTACTCATTTCTGAGGTAGGGTCTTTTTAAATTAGCTAAAGAAACAAACGCAGGGGAAAAGTTTGGATATATATGCACATATTTTGGATATTTGTGATTTGTCATATTTATCATTAAGTTTCTTCATTTTTCTTTTAAAGTGCACTAGATCTATGATCATCAGATAACTTTCTGAAGAAAAACTACCATGAAAAGACCAAAGTGTTCATGCTGCCATCAACCCTAACACACATGAAGACATCCAGTAGATGGCAAGAACATGGTGTCCATGAGAGAGTGTTAACCCTGTGAAGTGAAGAGATCAGATGGTGTTATATCAAATCTGTAAAAAAAAACAAGGCTTCTGTGCAGGATGATAAGCCCTACTGACGCATGTACAATCTCTGTTTCTCCAATGTTAATTTTAACTAGGTCCTGGAAAGTCACAGGCGATGTATGTGTTAAAATAACTATTTGTCAGTCCTTTTGGACACATCAGAATTGGCATGTAATCTAGCAAGCTTGATGTAGGGATCATATTCTACATGCTAAACTTCTCTAGGATGTAACTGAACGGCTAGATTTATGGATGGATTGATGGATGGATGGATGGATGGATGGATGGATGGATGGATGGATGGATGGATGGAATCTTCACTGAAGCAACCAAGATGCGAACATGCAAATTAGGAGCTGAGCTCGCCCATTCTTTCTAAATAACCAGTTACCCAAAAGGGATTTGGCTTGTTCCAGAGCCTGTGTTGGAAATCTTTCTCAATTTCTTAATGCATAATGCATAGTGAAAACAATCTGTCACATTTGTTAGTTTACTCAGCATTTCAAGACGTACATAATGCGATACATTTACAGAAACAAGAAAATACTACTTATAAGACCAATACTTAGTCAAGCTATTTTGAATTGTGTCGCTACTCTATCATCTACAAAATGTGATAATAACTCTTTCATGCAGGGCGATTAAAAACATCTAGGTAACAAAAATATATAGCAAGATATAAATACTTTAATGCATGTGTTTCTATTTAAAAATGCTGAGTTACCTGTATAAGCAGGCAATGAATACAGATTTTGAGAATAGGCCAATAATTACCTATTAATAATTGTCTCTAATTTTTTTTACATGGTGTATTATTATTGAGGGATGACAGTGCCATTCGCTTGAGGTTTCCACGTATCGTCTACGGAAACATAAACATGCAACACCCTTCACGGCACCACCTTTAGGCTGAAAACAGTAATGTAGGCCTTATTAAGGTTGACAAATCTGATCCTTGATAAGTTAGCACTGCCAAACATGTGATACAGCCAAGCAAGTGTTCTGACTTGTTTAAATGTTACCTTATAGCGTGTGATGGTTTTGGCTTGATTTTTCATCAGGCTGAATAATACTGAGCCTGATACATATCTGCTTCCACTGCTTGTACTCATTTTTCATCTGGTTAAGTTGTTGTTGTTGTGCATAGACTGAATGAATGAATCGCACAGCCGAAATCACATTGAGCCCGATGCATTTTTCACTCATGTCCAATGGGATTTTTTTTACCTGTAATGAAGAAAAAAATAGTTCTCCCTAAAAGGAATGAATGACTGAAATTCATCATTGCAAAGAATAAAGGATTAGATTAGATATTCATTTAAAATTTACAAAAAAGTAAAGGCATGTTTGCTAATAAAATAGTTCTTGTCTTGAAGATCTATGAATGAAAGCAGCATTCAGCTACACTTTAGATCAGTCATGTCGTCAAAGCAATGTCTTTATCTGTAAAAGAATAATTTCTGTAGAAAGGCAAAAATGCAACTAAAAATGAGATGTAGTTCTAAGCAACTTAACAGAGCAAGTTGTGTTTATGTGCAGAATGGATGTGTACTGATGACAGTGTGTGAAACAGGCAGCCCACCAAGACCTCACAACCATGGATGTGTACTGATGTCAGTTAGTGTGTGAAACAGCCAGCCCACTAAGACCTCACAAACATGGATGTTTTCTGTGTAAATCACAGCTGCAGCTGCCCAGAAGCTTTAGACTGAGCACAAGACACAGTACAGAAGCATTGAGAATGTTTCCTTAAATTAACATGAAACAATAATGCTATGAATACGATCAGACAGCATGCTTGTAATTTTCAAGGTTACAAGCCTGACTGACAGCTGTCTTTTAAAATATAATTTAAATGCTTGACTAAAATCAATAAAATTGGTATCTGGTATCCCAAGTCTGACCCTGGATACCAGATACCAATTTTGTAGCCTCAAAACAAGCTCACAGTTGCCTCAAAAAGCAATGATGTTACATTAAATGCCTTAATTCCATGGTCTAAACACACTGCCAAATTGAAATGTGAGTCCAATAATGAGTGTGATTAGACTTGTATTATGGAAAGATAAAATTTTTGAAGATGGATATAAAATCTATAGGATGAATATTAAAATCCCCAGTAATTTAATCTTCTGTAATTATATGAATGATAGAGAGGAACTCCAAAAGCTCATCACTTGCTTAAAGTTAATGTGCACCCCATGGACTGGGTGGTGTTATCAGCAATTGGATGTTCTAAGGCATGGGTGTCAAACTCCAGTCCTGGGGGGCCAGAGCCCTGCACAGTTCTGGGTTTCCCCTCATTTAACACACTTTATTCAACTCCTTGTACTAATTACCACATTGGTCTTGAGCTGAATCATTTGTAGTGGAACAGGGAAAGAACTAAGCTACACAGGGCTCCGGCCCTCCAGTACTGCAGTTTGACACTCCTGTTCTAAGGGGTAAGACAGTATTTTAACTTATTATTTTCATATAAAGGTGCATATACATTTCATGTGCTTGTATTATTGCTCTGAATTTTTAACATGATGTACTAATTACAGTAAATGCACTGGACAAGCATTGGTTAAAGTCTGCAGAGGCTAAAAATCTCAGTTACACTTTCTATGAATGCCATATCTTAAGTATTTATGAATACCTTCATAACACATTATAATGCATTCATAAAGCATTATAAACATGGCTATAAATATTTAAAGGCATAACACATTATAGTCATTTTATTATGCCTTATGAATGCTTTACAAAAGTATCTATATAGCTTTATTGGAGCTTATGAAATATTATAATCAACACTTTAATGCCTTATGCCTGTCATTTTTTTTTTGGGCCTGGCCAGTATCTGGATGGGAGACCAACTGGGAAAGCTGAGCTGCAGCTGGGAAAGGTGTCGGTGTGGCTGACAGGTCGGCCTATGCTGTGGTCTGTGGATCCCAATGCCCCAGTGCAGTGATGGGGACACTGTGCTGTAAAAATGGTGCCTCCCTTCAGCTGAAACATGAAACCAAGGACTGGTACCCTGATGTCCTGGCTAAAACTGCCCACTGTGGCCCTTTCAAATCTGGCCTCCTAATCATCCCCTGTATCTAACTGGTGAATTTTGTCCTTCAGCACCGTAGCTACTGTGTGGTGAGCATACAGGTGCAAAATGGCTGCCGTCACATCATCCAGAGGGGTGCTACATCGTGCAGGTCGTCAAAGTGACTCCCCACTGGTTCTGTAAAGTGGTTTTAGTGTCTTGAAGAGCACTATATAAATATAACATTCATTCAATAGAAGATGTTGTAATGCTTTATTAATTTTTACACTGACCATTATTATGTATTATGAAGGTATTAGTTCTACATTATGGACGAAAAGTAAAGTGTTACCAAAATCTCGTCAAACAAAGTGGCTTTTAAAGAGAGCTGTAGATGTTTTGCCCTGCAAAAGGTTAGTCGACTTTGTGGGACATAACAACATTTTGGCGCATCTTGCTATCCATCCATCCATTTTCCAAACTGCTTATCCTTAATGGGTCGCGGGGGGTCTGGAGCCTATCCCGGAAGCAATGGGCATGAGGCAGGGAACAACCCAGGATGGGGGGCCAGT
>JAODJX010000020.1:9021800-9034837 GCA_026776945.1 Isichthys henryi
GACCCAGGCGGGGATTCGAACCCGGGTCCCAGAGGTGTGAGGCGACAGTGCTAACCACTGCACCATCATGCCGCCCCGCGTCTTGCTAATTTAGTGCATTTAGTAATTTAATTCCATGTGACAGAAACGGCGACTTTATGCCCCTCACACACAATTTGCTAAAAAAAAATAAATAAAGTAAAGGATTATGGGATGCTCATGTGCACAGCCACCGCGGCCAAACTAAAATGCTAGCATTCCATGCATTTCTATGCCGCCTTTCCGCAGAAGAGCATGTGTGGAACCAGCTGCTTTGCCCGACTAGAAGACCCTGGATTTACATTTTCATTCAGTCCAATTTCAGAGGATGAAATTGGATTTTCTCGTCTTCCGACAGCTGTCAGTGGTAAGCAAATATCCATGGACTTGCTCCGAGTCTCAATCTACAGAGGGAGCCCTTTTTCATTTTAGAAGCAGCCTTGTTTTATTGCTGGAACGGCATCCACATGAAGTGCGAAGGGAGAGTCACCCGGTGATGGGTACGGCCTGTTTCCCATGGCCACAGCCAACACACAGCTAACTCCGGCATGTTTACGAAAAACAATCGTGAAAATGGGAGGCTGGGTGAATGTCTGCTCCTTCCCCAGCCATGCTAGTCCGAATGGCCCACGGCCTGGGGGGCCAATTTGTCACTGCTGGCCCCTCCTCCGGAAAGACAGACGCTGGGAAATGTTACCAGGGCTGTTCTGCTCCCTGGATAAACGGCTCATTGGTTAATAGGCCCCCTGTAATTCATTCGAGCATCATTTACCCTCCCCCTGTGGGTACAACCACCTCTGATGAATACAAATTGCCAAATTAAAAGCAGAACTGCCCAAACAACAGCAGGAATTATTGAGGACATGAAAAATGCTCCCATTTCACTCGATTTATCTCTAACTGCAGTGGAAATGAGCCCTATTTTAGGCGAAACCTCCAGACTTGCGACAGCCGGTGAGACATGCATCTGTTTCTATTGTAGCTGATGGTGTTAAAGCATCTCAAAAGCTTGTGAAGAAGCTTCACTCATGTCAGAAGAGCTGCAGCTCGAAGATGAAATTCAGCATCATCCCTTTCTTGGTACCTGATGATTTGGCCATTTTACTAATGTGATTATGTAATCATCGGAACAAAGAGGCAGCCATTTATTTTACACAACACTGCATTAGTATTATGATTCAATAAAAAAAAATAAAAAAATCATTCAAAAAAAATAATTAAACACTGGGATTTTGTTTGATTTAAATAAATATCACATTTATTCAAATTTCACCAAATAAGTACCCACAGAAAAGTATCAAAAATTAATTTCTGAGTTTAATTACATTATGAATCAGTATAGCAGAGTCCCATATATTTCAATATAATTCTGTCCTGAAAGATACTGAATATTCCGTAGCATCTATGAGTTTAGTTCAAATGTAATAATTGTGTTTCTCCGTGTCATTGTGAAATGTGATACTTACCCAAGAACAATTAACAGAAATAATGTTCCTACTTTGCATATTCACGTGTAGGTATTGTTATATTCTGATTTGGACATAAAATATCGATAATGACTATTTTTAAAATATCTAATTATTATAAGATTAGTATTTGATTCATTATGTAATTGTTATGCACTTATTACTTTCTAATATATTCGGTGCCTTAGAAAATAATAGCTTGATTTACTCATGCAAAATGCAGATTTTAATGAACGAAAATCCTTTTTCTCTCGTTTTTTTAGTAGATGTGACCGAAAACCACCTTGAATTTTACTCTGTCAGTTTAAAAAATAACTCGGTGTGTTGAGTGTAAAAATGAATATGATCCAGAAGAACGCTGTCCTTGTGTATTCTACAGCGTCTACGTGCATTTCACGTCACATTTACATGGAGATAAAGAGTCTGATTAAAACATGTATTGTAAAGGCACGCCTGGGATTTGCCTCAAATTGAGCACGACCCATCTGCCCATTTTATTTTTATTATTAAGTAGCGTCCTTCAACATTGCATTCCCATTTCTTTTTTTTCAATAAGAGATTAAGATTCATAGTCACATCTAATCTCAGGGTCATATCTAATTTATTCTTTTTTTAAAGAACACTGTCTGGCCGTACACTATATAAACTGTCGTCTGTAATGGTGAACATTGCACTTTTGAATAGTAAATAGAGAAAATGGAGCACGTAAAGGAGATTAACAAATGAAAACATCAGCATAAAGTCTCTGCACAGCCCAAAAAGCTTGGAGGGTAACAGGATGACCTGGTCCATAGATGTTCTGACCCTGTTCTAGAGGTTCTCTGCCATAATTGTCCCCCAGTCACTAACATCTTGGCCCAGGAACCTGAATATGCAGAGTTTCCTTTGGTCTGCCGCCCCTGAACCTGAATGGCGATGACAGTTAGCAGCAGTGCTATTTTTCAAGGGGGGTGGCGGGGGTCAAATCATTCGCTGAGGCGCGGGGGGGTCTCGGATGTTAAAATTTGCCGAGCAGATTGCTGACAATAAAATTTTCGGGGTGGGTGGGAGGAGGTTGCTTTGTGCGGTCTGGATTAAATTTAGTTTCGGACCACCAGTTGTGTTAATCTGCTCCGGTAGATTTATCTTTATGTGAGTGAGATTACTCAGAACAATTTAGGGGGGTGGGGAAAGGGAGTGGTATATTTTCAAAGGAGATGGTTTTTGTCATTTTTTCCCACGGCATCAACATGCATCCCATTACAACCGGAGCCCTGGTTAGCGGTTCTCTTTGTCCGTGAGCACTCGCGGCGTGCGATGCATGAGAGTGCTCCAGATGTCTGCTTGGAGAGACATGAAGAATCTGCAGAATCCGGCACTTGGAAGACAGAGCTACCCGCAGCAGGGGAGCCATCACACATGGCCACCGCCTGCCGGCTGCACGCTGTGAATCTCGAGTGGCCCGTATAGCCTCTGCTTTAAGGCTCATGCGCGGTGTTTGTTGAATATCACGCTGTAAAATTGCACATCTCGTTTTGGAGGAACAATCTGCAGAGAATTGACTGCAACAGTCATGTGACCCCACTAATAGGTCCTCGTTGGAAGCAGCGCTCCAGTCACCCTTGTGAAACGGGCATGTTTGGAAGGCGGCCAGTCAGTCTTCCTGATACAAGGCCGCTCACTTCTTAATGTAAATGTCTGAGCATCAATACAAGGAGGCTGATTAAATTGCCCCTGGTTGACGACGAGGTTAATTTCACTGTGGAAATGGAACACGGCTTTGTTTCACATCATTAAGCACATCTCCCTATCGGTACACTACACTGAGCTTTAATTTACATTCATAAGCTTCTCATGAAGAGCAGAGCCGGAATCGCTATGCTTTTAAGAGGCTTAGCGTTTAATGAGCAAAACCATCCTCTGCCAAAAATGTAAAAATTTTGTGTCTGGAAACTTTGTGACCACATTTTACCCCCCCAGTGTTGGTTCGAGGGCATAAATGTCACCCCAGTGTAGGGATTCCCAACCTTTTGATGACTGCAGACTGGCATACATTGTTCCAAAATTATCACTGACTGGTAAAATTTGGCACCGGGGGAGGGGGGGGGGCGATCGATTAGCAGGCTAGATTTAATAAGTATAGCCATTTTTTTGAGATGCAGTTACAATACGCGAATGTCAGAGGTTGATGAAAATGCATGGCTTGCAAATAAACAGTTTATTTTTGGATCATGACCCTCCCCACACCCCAGCATTCTACGCCCCAGGAGAACACTGCCTTGCCCTACAGCCACAAGTTTTCATGTGGGTGTCAAACGTTGACACTCAGTCATAGTACAATGACAGTGTTAGTGCACTCGCTCCTCAGTGGGACATGGAGTGGCGCCCTCCTGTTGGAGGCGCTATGCTCCAAAATCTGAATAAAAAATAACTATATGCTATTTGTGTGTGTTGCCCTGTGGCTTAAAAGGTTGCTGGTTCAAATCCCATGGCTCACAAGATCTAAAAGTCTTGCTCTACTAAGTAAATATATGTAATGATTTTATTTTAGAAAGATAAGCTATCGCAAGAATTTTTAATATGACATGCTTTTTACTGGGTTCAATTATACAGAAAGACATGTTTAGGCTTAAATATAACAGAGTTTATAACTGTGTTTGTGCTGTTTGCAGTATACTGTACTCAGTGACAGCATTTAAATCTACACAATTCACAAGAAGACTATATTTAAGTAATTCATAACTCATTATATCTGTTTTACATTTTATATCTCATCATCTCCGTAACATACTCTGCAAGCAATTATGTTTGTAACTGTAGGCAATTGATTGTAATCACTGTGCTCAGCAATTAAATGAGATTTTAACCAGCCATTATGTCTAATGTTTGTGTGTAATGTTTGATAATAGTGCCTGATCTTAACATTTAATCATAAATTGTTTGAAGAAATTGAGTCAGTTTCACATCTGAAGTGATTGCCGAACCTATTGACTATTCTTAAATTACCAGGTATGTTTTGTATATGTGGTACTTTGCAGAAAATTCAAATGCGTCAGCCCTCAGCTAAATGAAAACCTTGGCTGTGATTGAACTGAATTCAGTAGCTGTATTTCATCCTTTGTTCAGCTGATAAAATGGGAGCACCAGAAAACTGCACCCACACATTGTCTCCTGAGCAAGAATCAGCTTGCTTGATAAGCAGTAACCAGCACTTGACCTGTCCAGAAAGATAGTCATGTCAATTTCAATTTCTGTTGAAACAAGATTTCATCATAGCGAAAACTCTCCCCTTAATCTCCCAAGCAGCCTGTCACACCCAGCTGACCAGCTGTTTAGCATCGATAAGTCTGCGCTGGTAAACTGGACACGCTGCCTCTGCTGTGGCTCCACCCATTTTCAAGGGATTCTGGGAGAAAGGCTTCACTGAGTAATGGATGCCCTTACCTCAGCCAATTTACACCATTGTGTAATCTAACCATTAATTTAGCTGGATGTTTTTGCTCATTATTACTACCCTCAAGGAAAATAAAAACTCAAATGCCCCATTTTAATATTACCCAGAAGTCCCTTTTGTTAGCCGCTACCCAGCCTGCCCAAAATCATATTAACCACTGATATAATTGCCAGATAGTAAGATTCGTACAGTAATTCAGCCAAGGAAATCTAATGATGACTAACAGGAGATCTCCATTAAGCAATAAAATATCAATACTAAAACTCTCTTACCGCTTAATGTATTTTATAAGCTTTCCTGCATGAACACAAGGTGGAAAAGGCTGCCTTCCCTACCAGAAAGCTGCTTTTGGTATGCCCCCCCCCAAGTCTGTGTTTTGGTTTATGGCAATGTTTCCCAATCCAGTCCTAGGGGACCCACAGACAGCCCACGTTTTTGCTCCCTTAGCTGGAAGGGAGCAAAAATGTGGACTGTCTTCAGGTCCACAAGGACCGGATTGGGAAACACTGGTTTTTGGGGTATTTTCTGTTTGAAATTTTTCTCTCTGGTGCTGACCTTGGCGAACTACCAGCAGATTACATATTTAAACAGCAGACAGCTGGCACGAATGAGATACCGCAGTCCAGTGCCAACGCATCAAGGACACTGGATTTCGCCTGGGAGTCTATTGTATGCCCGGCACTACCGACATCCCCACATCTCCATAGCTCTGCCCTTACTCATTTTGATTCATTCATTTGAAGGACACCAATTGTGAACTGAACTCAAAAAGAATGCAAAGTATGTGTACGAAGGTCGTTATATTGGAATCACGTATTATCTACCTGGAATCAAGTCCTCACGTACTCAGGAATTAAGCATTGGGACACACCTAATGGGCTCCACTGCCATTCAGCTATGAGCATATCAGGCACATGACTGTTGACTCTAAATAACTGTAATCTTCAAACAGTGGATTAGCTTCATATATAGGGCTGGTATTGGAGTATTTAAACGAGTCAGGAAAATGGAACAGTATTTTATGCAGGAAGTATCATAGGTAATAGTAACTGCCAAGGGTGTGTTGTTTTCAAGAAACCTATAATTTAACAAAGACAGCTTCATCTCAACTGTAGCTGTTTTCAGGTATTTTCCTGCTGGCTCTATCCAGCTAATGCTAATGTGCGAATAGAAGCGCCAAAGTAATACACTGAATATAGCAATATTAGCCACTAATATTAGCTGCTGAGGATTTTGCTATTCATTTTAATGATGTGTTTTAAAGTCTGTACTGGCTCATTAATCTGTGTGTGTGTGTGTGTGTGTGTGTGTATGCATGTTAAGCATCTCCATCTTCACAGGGTGGTAAATCATGGGCCACATGGCCAAGCCTGAATGCTGTGGTGGGATAGGGTACCTTTAGGCATTCACACCTACCTGAAGGACCATTACTGTCAAGCGCTGTGGTGCCAAGTTCCTGTCCATGCCGTTTGGTCTCATGTTAAAGGCATGGCATGTGGAACCAGATCTTCTTCATTGTTCTGGGGCTGTAGGGTACTGTGAGTTTTTTTAAGTGACTCTCTGGCTCAGCAGATGATGTCTAAGAGAATTACTGGCAAAGATCACTAAACTGAGAACATCACTTGAGTGTAGCGCTCCCAGTTCCAGCTGATATGCCTTGACTAGAGCCACAAATCCTCCTGGACCTCCCTCCAATATCCCTGCCCTGCCTCCCTCTCCCTGGACTTCCCTCCAATATCCCTGCCCTGCCTCCCTCTGTCTGGACCTCCCTCCGAAATCCCTGCGCTGCCTCCCTCTGTCTGGACCTCCCTCCGAAATCCCTGCGCTGCCTCCCTCTCCCTGAACCTCCCTCCGAAATCCCTGTCCTGCCTCCTTCTCCCTGGACCTCCCTCCAATATCCCTGCCCTGCCTCCCTCTCCCTGAACCTCCCTCCGAAATCCCTGCCCTGTCTCAAGGCTTCTTTTTGACTTATTGTTATTAATCTCAAACTGAAAACGGATCTCTGAAGCGAGACGTGTTTCTGGTTTTGTACCTCGGTCATTTCTCTCTCATCACTGCATTTGTGAATTCAAAACCAAGACTCATCTTCACACCTATCAGTGGGAGGGACTGGAATTTTACACTGCCTGTATAATGGAAAAAAAAAAAACACCTGAAAGTGGGTAGCTGTGGGGTGTGCGATGAATGCCACAATGAACGTAGAAGGAAGGCAGGAAACAGGAGCCTATGAGTGCAGACATGAGGAAACCATGAAATGCATAACTAGGTCTTGGTCATCATTACTACAATCTGTCCATCCATCCATCCATTTTCCGACATTTGTCCTGTACATGATCAGTTGATGAAGGGGTGGGGCTCGAAGCTTCTCTCACGCATCTCAGGGGTCACTAAATCAGAGCAAGATCACACAAAAGAGCCTTATTTACCTGACAACTAATGCAAGACAGGTGTGACACCCGCCTTGTGCTCCTGGCTGCTTGGAATAAGCTGTCTTGTGCTTGTAGTGGCAAAAGAGAAATGTTGATTTGAAAGGGCACAATAGAGACAGTTCTTCCTGCATCGTGGGTCAGTTATTTCAGGTATTTGGTCTATTCTCAGACCTAATAAACGGGATTAGCCTTGAAGCTCAGACTATGGTCACATAGTCTATGTGGGGGGCGGGGGATCGCTTAGCCCGCAATCGATAGATGTGCTGTATTCCATTTCAAGCTGTACAGTGCTGTTTATACCGATACATGTGATCTGAAATGACAAATGGGAGGTGGTATATATGTAATACGGGAATACCGCACACTGTCACATGCAGAATAGGTCCCACTTAGCAGGGGAGGGCTGTCACTGGGTAAGTCATCGGCTTGCTGTCAGAAGCCCGCAGCCGTGTGGCATAGCAGCTCTGTGGGGACACACTGATGCCCCGTTTCGCAGGTCAGTCATGCCACCAACAGAGGTTTCATTATTAGGGCCAGTCGCCATGCAGCGCAGTAATTAAAACAGGTCCTGAGGCCGTCCCCCAGTTATGCCAGCAAAGGCCCTCTCCACGCTGGTTTGCTCACACCATAGGTAAGCTGGCTGCTTTCATTGTAGTCTGATTTTCGCCCCTCTCCCCAATTATCGCTGTATTGCTAAGGGAGGTTGTGGCTAATTAGTGAGATTGTTGTTTTTGTAATTAGCTCTTTTAACTGAGGTATAGATCGGTGTTTCACGCTCCGTTTGGGGTGTAGCAATGGTAACGTGCACTCTGTCTTTCGTTATGTACCTCGTTAGCACTGCGCAGCACCGTCATCACTAGTTGAGAGCAGTAATTAGCAGCTTTTCCTTCTCACCCTCTATAACCTCATCGAGGAATCAGCATTTTCTTACCCATTTCGAGAGTAGCAGTAACATAAACATGAAGTAAAAGTATGCTGCAGCCTACTCCAAGCAGCCTAGAGTACAAGGTGGCTGTCACACCTGTCCTGCACTGGCGATCGGGTGACTGAGACTGGGTTATGCGATTTGCACTTAGCTAGTGACCGTTAGCTGTGATTCATATTTAATCAATGAGCTCACTTCTCAGTCATCATCATTGATCACAGCGTGCCAGCCTCAAAGCTCTGACTGCTTCAGAGTGTAGTTTATGGCACTGGATCTAGTTTAGTTTCTGTTATTTCAGGATTTGTGTCAGAACTGCTAGCTTTGACACCGACTTTGTATTTTGTGTCCATAGTTCTTCAGGTCCACCATCTTGTCGTCAGTAGTTGGTCCTGGTTGGCTGGTGGTGTGTTCCTAGATTCATGGTCCTGTTGATAGCTGGTGTGCTGGGCAAATGGTGCCCTCTTATTAGATTAGTTTTCATTATTCTGTTTTTTTTTCAGCCCTACTTCCTGTGTCCTGGGTCCCACTTCCTGTTCCTGGGTCCTTCTTCCTGTTCCTGGTCCTCCTGTCTTCTACATCTGAGTCTGTATTTTGGTACCTCGTCCTGGAGCCGACCATCCATCAGAGGTTCCTTTTGGATGCCTGTTTTCTGCAATGTAATGTCTTAGGGTGTCAGGGCTCTGTTTTGGGCTCTGGCTGTGAAAGCCAATAGATGTGGTTTTTTCCCCCAATCCCGGTCATTATGGCAGCCCTAGACCTGTGAAGTAACAGTGGCTCCCACTGAACCTTCATGTGTCCTTCAAATTATCCTTCCATCTTCTATACATGCTTGTCCTATGCAGGGTCGCGGGGGTCCAAAGCTGATCCCGGAAGCAATGATCAGAACAACCCAGGATGGGGTGTCAACCCATTGCATGGCACACTCACACACCATTCACACGCACATTTACAATTTGGTAACTCCAATTCACTCAAGGAAACCCCACAATGGCACAGGGAGAACATGCAAACTCCACATACATGAAATCATGGCGGAGACTCGAACCTTGGTCCCATACTTGTCAGACAAAGGTGCTAACCCCTGTGTCAAAATTACATAAAAATTATATGAAATTTATAGAATTTACTTTTACTCTACCCTCTACCCAGCCCTTTACTCTACCCATCCGTGAGCTTGTGTGCAGCATTTGACATGGCTGGGATTCCCGCAGGCTGGAATATCTGTCCCCGTGGTGGATAGCCTGAAGTGAAGTGAGACAGGGAGGATTTCGCCCTGAGGCTGGCCTTTCCTCGCAGAATGATGCCCCAGAGCAGCCCACCCACCTGCCCTCCACAGGCACGCGCTTGTGTAGCAATGAGGCTGCAGTGTGAGTTATGCTAATGTGCCCAGTGGCCTTAATCCCCTGCTTCACCACAGGGGCCCTACACAAAGCTTCATAACAGGCAAGTCAGAGCCCTGGCCTCTCCCTGGGCAGATTAACCCCACTACGGGTCAGAACCAGGAGACATGCGGCACGGCTGACTCAATACGAGCCCGCCTCCCCCTGAGCAGCGGCCTCGCACGCTAATGAATGAAACTGTGACCCCCCACCAGCGCCAGCCACAGATTCATACCCTGAAGAGTGCTTAAGTACTGCCGGTTACCATGGAGATGAGGAGAAAGCAGGCCAGTACTGGATGGACAGTGGAGGGGGTGGGGGCACTCATAGATGCCTGTGTACCTGACTAACATGAGGAACACATATAAAAACACACATGCATTGGGACAGAGTATTTTCTTTATGAATAACAGTATAACATATACCTTAGTGCCTGTGTGTGTGTGTGTGTGTGTGTGTGTGTGTGCGTGTGTGTGTGTGTGCGTGTGTGTGTGTGTGCGTGTGTGTGTGTGTGCGTGTGTGTAAGGGTGTCTTGCACCACACCACTGTATCAGTGGCTAATACCCCAGCTATCTTGCACCCCCCACCCCAGCAGCCAGCATAATCCTGACACGTCGCACAGTGTGACACGTTGCCCCCAGTAAGGATGAGGTGGGGGAGCGACACGCGACCGTGGGTCCAGCCCAGAGCGCCGCTCTGCTGTCTCCACAGCAATTATTCTCCTTATGGGGAGCAATGAGATTAAGTGACCTTCTGCTTACAGTTTGGAAGTTGCTGCTCTTAATGGGATTAAGGAATTAAGCAGCGATGTGAACTGAGAGCCCCCCTGCTGTGCGCTAAACCCCATCACTGGGTCGCCCTTTCTTCAGAACAGAAACATCCCATAATTACAGTTCCCGGGATGGGGAGCGTGCCAGGCGACCCACACCGGCCCAAATCGGACCCAGAGCAAAGTGTCCAACGATGAACCTCTCATCAGTTACCCTTGTACCTGCTAATATGACTTTTGTTTTTTATCTGTAACTCAAATAAGAAATTTAAGTTGTGTCTTTAACCAGAGTGCATAATCCACCCATCTACAATATCCATTTTTCCAGCAAAGGGGCTCGTCCCCTATCCCAGAGGGCACAGGGGACACCCTGTGTGGCATGGCAGCGGAAAGCATGATGTGAACAAAATCTGAGTGGCATAATCACATGATTACGAGAGCAGAGCTTGAAGTGTGACTTCTCGAAATGATTAGGAGCTGACGCTCTGAGGCCGCCACCAACAGTGGGTCATGACCTTGTGGTCAAGTAGGCATGTCAGATGACTTAATTGGGGTTAGGGTTCAGGTTGAAATGATAAGATATGAAGAACTCAATATTTATTTGCATTTTCCCCCCAAAATTATTATAGAAAAATGATTCATGTAAAAATAGTTTACTTTCCTTTTAATCTGTGTCCGGTGATACAATGTTGGTTGGCTGGTGATGGATGTGAGTGCCGCAACACAGAATTAACTTCTGAAAACTGCTGGTCGGATGAATATGTCTCTGATGCAGAGCATATGGGGTGAGGGAGCGAAGCCAGGAGTCACACTGACACGGGTTCATGTCCTTGTCATCGGGCTGTGGGGGGAACAAGGAAGCTTCTGCAGATGCCTACACAAGCAAAGGACAGAACTCCAGCTGTCAGAGGCAGTAGAGCAGGGGCAGGCAGCCGTGCCTGATCCTGGAGTTACGATATCCTGGGAATTTTATATCCTACCTGACGAGTTACTATCTGCCTGACATCATGTGTGGTTCATCAGACCAGGTAGGCTGGAAAACCCGCTGGATACCGGCATTCCAGCATCAGGACTGCCTACACTTGATGTAGAGGCAACAGGGCCATTTATACATCTGTCATAAATCATAAACACTTTAATTTATTAAGAATCCATTTCAGTTTTTGACATTGCTTTGATAATTAAGCACAAACCAACTGGTTCCTATGACATGGCTGGTGATTTAGTCATTGGAGGATGGATGGATGGATGGATGGTGGGAAAAGCAATGAATATTCTGTATAGTCTGACACATTTGTGCATGTCTCCTTCCAAAAGACCATTTGTGTCTTCACGCTTGCATCCCACCCCCTGCCACATACTCACACAGTCATGCTTACACGGGCTTACGCACCGGTCAGCCCTCAGAGCCGTCCATCACCGCGCTGCTCTTAGGGCCGTGGATGGAGGTCTGTCATCCTGGGCTGGGGAGAGGTGATCGCTGACCGTGGAAAATAATATCTGCTATCGATCAGCCTGTCAGGATCTGAGTTCAGTCAGTGAAACCAAAGATGGACAAGCCTGCTATTAACCCTTCTCCCTCTCAAGTGACCGGGCTGTGAGTTCCTGGTCCTGGTTGAACCACAAACAGTCCGTATTTTGCTGCTGAAAAACTCTTCAGACATGAGATAACCGATATAAATAGAACCTTCTAGTCTAGGTGTTTAATCCACTTAACGATCTTGGTGTATCACCCAGCACTGCAAGCTTACTGCGGTTGTGGCCTGGTCGCCAATGGTGACGGTTCTGCTTTTCTGAGATCATAGGCCACACCCTCAGGCTGCCTCTGGCTCCCACTTTGGATTATGGGGAAAAAAATTATAAATAAATGAGAAGGTGGAGTTCTGCCCCCTTTGGCAATCAGACACCATGAGATTGATACTCCCAAGAAGCTCCAGTATTGGGAAGTGATTCCTCAGCCGTGGCACCCCCCCAAAGACATGGAATACAACACCCCGTAATGTGAGCGTCGCGACGGGCTGACACCCCCCCCCCCCCCACCACACGGCATACTTAACGAGACAGTCTACAAACCCCTACCTAACAGGTGATCTACGCAGTGTGAGGTCTCTGCTGCTTTCTGCGACGTATGTCCTGACGGGGCTCAATCAGTGATCTAATTAACGTCTAAGAATCAAATAGTTCTTCTAGAGGAGCGAGGTAGAGGGTCGCCCTGTGGGGTTACATGCTGAATACAGCCCTGGCACCTAACTTATATCCGAGCCTGAGGCCTCGTTTGTCGCTCCAGCTTACGGTTGCCACTTTTATGTTTTTGTGCGTCTCTCGTTCTGATGTGACTGCTTCAGAGGCGTGCAGATGAATTTCTTCTTCCAGATGTCTGGAGATCCCCCACCACAGGTTCGACTGGAAACGGCCCCAATGCGCAGGAGATTGATTTCCGCAAGAACATTAGCACTTCTCGATCTGGATATTAAACTCTGATCTCTGTACTCTGTTGTTTGCTATGTCCTATTGATTACATCCTCGGTTTCACTGGCAACCATGATCGGGGGGGGGGGGGGGGGGGGGGGGGGGGGGGGGGGGGGGGGGGGGGGGGGGGGGGGGGGGGGGGGGGGGGG
>JAODJX010000020.1:9034937-9049307 GCA_026776945.1 Isichthys henryi
ACACCACCCTCCATCCTCCAATCACTCAGTGTCCTCCTTAGTTTCCCGCCCGGGTCACTGTTTCTTTTTTTTTTTTTTTTTCTTTTTTTTTAAAAACTGGTTTTAATGTGAAAAAATTTTTTACGCCCCCCCCCCCCCCCCCCCCCAAAGAAGAGGGACACCCGCAAAGATCACACTTTACTTTCCATGAAGAAATAAATCGCTCAATCCTTTGCAAGTGCAACAAGCTGATTTCATTGATGCAAAACTCTCGTGTTATTTTCTCGCTGTTATGGCTCCGGGGGTGTTACTGAAGTTTAAGCTTTAACAGGGTGAAAAGTGCCTCATTCTTCATACCCTGTAACCATGCCATGTTGGTAAGAAGGCTGCAGTCTCAGCAGGCTGCTTATTCATGCACTCTGGGGAGTCGTACAGTCAGGCAGCTCATATCCTACCTGATTTTCTCTTCTGTCGCTTTGATCAAAACAGCCTCCAGCTCAGAAAGGGATTCGCTGACAGCTTGAGGAACAGTGAGCTTGTGTGAGGCTGTGCCGTGCGGTAGCCAGCCCAGTGCCCATCGGGTGGCGGGTAGTGTGCCACGGCGGCCTTTGTCCCCATTTAGACGCCTGGAGCGGCCGGTCGATGGTACAGAAGCTTCCGAATAGACAGCACCCCCATTCTTTAAAAGTGAAGACTCCCCAGGTGCTCACAGTCCAGGCTGCCACAGGGGTATGGATACTCTGGCAGATTCAGGGGGGCCAGCACTTGTCAAGGGCCCTTAAATACATAAAATTATATGTAAAATTGAGTGGAGGGGTTTCAAGGTGACATTTTCTGGAGGGGGGGGGACAAATTTCTAGCTACCCCATTATTCAGCGCTATCAAACAGGGGTTAATTTGGACAGTCCCGGTTCTGTCTTCCTGTGAGAAATGTTTATCGATGAATATTACAAAAAGCCATTTAACAAGCAGTAAGAAATATGAATCGGGCTGCAGGGCAAACAGCTTAGCTAACGTTGGCAGGCTGGTGTCATACTCCATCTCTCTCTGCCTGCTTTTAAATATACAAACTCTCGTTCTTCGCTAAATCTAAGACTTACTCTTCACACCCCTTTGATTTCACTCTGGCTTTTATGCAAATGTGCCGGCGGATTCCGTGCCACGTTCCTGCGTCGCCGGAGCAGTGGCGCCGAGCTGCTGTCACAAATCAGTGCATTTTAATTACAGGCAAATTAAGTGCGGCTGCTGACGAAGACAATATGGGAAACCTCTGGAGGCAGGAGATAAAGTGAGGTGCCAGCTTTCAGATACAGCGATGGCCGCCCATTTTTACTGAACAGTCTGGCCATTATTTGTCTGCTGTATTCTTTTGGAATCTTAGACCATACAGGAGGAGAATCCATGCTTCATGCTTTCTACTTGGTCTAGGCTTTCTGTTCAGACAGTAAAATCATGCAGCAGTGGCTGACTGTTTTATTGCCGCCCCATCGATTTATAATATGATATTCTGATATTTCCAGAGCTTGTCACCCCTACAGTCTGGAGTCTCCTGAATCTAATACAAGCTTAGGGTTGAATCAATCTTAACCCAGTAGGTTTAGCTGCTGGACTGATGTAATATATGTTGACAGCAGGGGGAAAAAATGAATTTTGTTGTCTTTTTATTCATTTCATGTTGTATCTTGTTTTTTGACAACGGAGTGATGGCACCATGTGGACTACATGTGCTATCTGATGCTTAAACAGCACACAGCTTAGATGGATTAAAATTCCTGTAGCTGATCTTGCTCTTGCAATCGGCCTTTCTGAGAGACTAGATCCCTGAGATTGTCCACCTATGATGTGTTTGTTGAGTGGGAGTGTGTGAAACTGGGCGCTTTGAGGTCTTCTGGACCAGTTCCCTCCAGCGTCTCTTTTTGCCAGGCCATCTTGTTCCTAGTTTTGCATCATTCTCAGCAGCAGAGAGACTCACACCTGCCACTTCAGTTCACCTCTTAATGCCCCACCCTCTCATTTTGCTCAGCCAATCACATCAGTACGATGCCGATGATCTCAGCACCAGCGGAGGAAAAGGGTGACCTCTGCAAACTTCTACAAAACGATGCTGCGACGACAGCAGTCAAAGGTACCCCCCCACCAATGTCAATCCTGCCGCGTCTCCGCCACCAGGGGGCTCTCAGCTTCAAACACTAACCTCAGGACAAGGGCCCAGCGATGCCCCAAACAAGCCCCCCTTAAGTGGCCCTATTCCACTGTTTTGATTCAATGGCACGTTTGTCCTGGCAGCCCCCGCTCCCCTGAATGGCGGGCAGTGGGGGTTGCTCCGTACTCACCTCTCCCAGCCCCCCGCATGGATCTTCCAGGGAGCTAATGGGCATGCCATGCCTGTCAGAGTGTGAAGGCGGGCTTCCTTTGTGCCGTGCCCCACCCCCCGCCGTCAATGCAATGCTGCAAATGTCAGAGGCTATTGATTGGGAGCCGGGTGATAAAGATGGAACTCAGAGAGGCTCCCTTTGTACTGTCATGCCGAGGAGCATGAATTCCAGTGCGGACTGAGTCCGGGCCGCAGATACCACACTGCTCTGTTTTGTGCTGAATGCTTTTAATAAACTGTCAGTCAGAGTGGACCGGGAGCACCATGAGTCCTGTCCGTGTGCGATGCAGATACACGTTTCAGGACCATAAGTAAAATGTAAAGAAAACAGGATGCCATTTTAATACTACTAAATTATACAGCAATTTTAATATCTAAACAGATGATATTATTGTTATTAATCCATTTATGAAGTCTTTAAATGAAACATCAAACTTAAAATGATTTTAAAAATATGTGACTAAAGCTGTTGTATGAGTTGAATCTGGAGGTCAGTGTGCATGTGCAGGTCATTCTCATAAACTCATTAACATCATCGCTCTAATTTTAATTAGTTCGAAAAAACTCAGATTGTACGACATCATTGTCTAAACTGTCGATTTTGCCGCTGGGCAGGTTAATCAGTCGTATTATATACTACCATTTATATTTGTAAGCAACAAAAGCATTTAATCAAATCTAGGGCAAGAGTTACAGAGATGAGAAAAAATTACAAAACCAACAAAAACTGAGCAATATATATAATTCAAATCGATTGTTTCTTGTGGGTTACATGTTTCTTGTGGGTTACATGCAAAAAAGTAGCAAGATTTAAAAATATTATTGGCTTCAGATGCAGGGTGCACCCCCCCCCCTGACAATCCTGACCAAAATAAGAGGTCAGGAGATGGATGAATGGATCAACTTAGACTGTAGAAAACAGCAAACTAAAGTAATAAAGGAAAAAACTGTAACACAAAGTGAGGAAAAACTGTTACATGTGTATGTTGGTCACATGTCTTCATCCTGTCATGAGGATTGATGCTGTGATGTTCAGTTATCAGCCAGACATTATTATTCTGGCAAAGTCTCCTTTGTTGCGATTGATTTTCATGACAGATACCTTTAAGTGATATATGGGAAAATATAAATGGAATGAAACATTCACGATTACTTGAGCTCGACTGAACTTGAATTTTATTTATAGCTAAAATGTATTTGGCTGAAGCACGGATGGTGATGTTTCCTCCAGTAATGATCAAATGCAGAAAAACCTAGAAAGAGCTTAGGAAGGGATTTTACATTGTACTTTACAGACCATTACCACAAAAATAAAATTTTTGTTACAATGTAACATTTTTCAAAATTGACATCATTGCTTTCATTTCATGCAAAAGTCCTTCATTCTCTCGCTTAATGGAGCTGTCTGTTGTATATCGTGGGCTGTGTTCTCTCTTCCTCCCGCTTCACACTTGGGAATGTCTCTGCCTAAGCATCAAACCTACACATTGAGCTTCTGGATCAAGCCTAGCCTGGACTCAATAACGCAATAAAGTCACCGACCAATCCTTGTTACAGGTCACCGGCCAGCAACGTGGAGAGACAATAAGAAGCCAACAGTCAGTGCTCCTGCTTTGACACATGAGGTATGTCTGGCTTCACTGGATGATCAGCCATCCTTGGAGAACCAGAACAGGACCAAAGAATTATTTGTTTTCTCGCTCTGGTTCCCATGTGGCTCGTTTACCCTTTTAAAAATGTAAAAATCCTGCTGGTTTTTAGCCTGCCAGTAATCTATTACACTCTCATTAATGTCAGCTGCCACTGTAGCCCATCTGTAACTCTGATGCTGCATCCTGAGTAAGACCATGTTGGAAAGACCTAAAGAAAACACTGAAATGAACCAAACTGAACTGTAACTTTCAGAAGAGAACACATGGTGCATCAGTCGATATGGCTGCTGTCTGAAAGAGGACGGAGTGAAGCGACTGAGCATGACTCGAGGAACAGCGTGGTCCTCTTGGCTGTGGACGGCCATGGCTCGAGGATGGCAGGCATGGAGGTTTCATTAGAGAAAAAGGAATATGAAAGACAGGGGAGCGATAAAACCACGCAGCTTTCCATGCGCTTTGCCTGACTGCGATCCAATTAGCTGGCTGTTTGAAACTGGCAGAAAACCCATTAGGAGTCAATTAACCGGAAACGTGGCACAGAAAATTAATAGGAGGGCCATTGTTACATTTATCGGTTGACCTTTACAAAAAAAGCAATGTTTCCCTTTAGTTCCAGGTCTGCTAGATGTCCTCCCTTTAAAGTGACTTGAGCTGCTGTTTCGATGATTTTGGTTTCGAGATGTAACATTCAGACCCAAGTGACACAATATCGTCTTCAAATAGCCACATGGAAAGTCTTTTACAGCAATCTGAGGGGTTTATTACAGAGTCTTTCAGAACTATTGTTCAAATAGGTGGACTCATTTTATAGCTCTCATCTTAATAGGACTTCCAGAGCTTTTGATATAGAAATGCATGTCCTGTTTTAAATGGATTTTTTTGATCGTTAGTAGTAAATGAAATACCACAAGTTATCAGCATGTAAAAAAATATATATACACTCCCTGCTCTGAGTGGATTCTTAGATTTGATGTTGGAGTGAAGACATAAAATGCAGTAAGACGGAGAAGATGGATGGAGCCGTTTGAGCTTGAATCAGCAGAACAGCAGGAGGACAACACAAGGTGCGGCCAGGCCTGGGTGTCAGGCAAGATCTTGTGTCACACCATCTGCAGGCGAAGGAGCAGGAGCGGCTGGCTGAGGAAGAGTGTTGATCTCCAAGCATGCAAGATCTTCTGAATGATTCAGAGAGGCTGGAGAGCAATAGGGGTAGGCATGTGTCCTTGTGAAACTCAGTATGTCAACACAGCATCACGGAAGGCAAAGTAACCAAGGGCGGAAATATAAAAAATGAAACAATATATGATATAAACAATATTTATATGCCGGATGGTCAGCTCAGCCCGGAGACAGAACCACATGACCCAAGGGAATCTTGAATAAGGGCCGCTATTTGTGATCTTTCTCCAGCCTCCCATGGATCAGGGAGCAGGGGTTTGATAAAAACCTCAGTTGCTGGTATCGAGAAGGCCGAACATGTCTCCGCTTAGGGTCGCGCGGCTGCGTTTCCAGCTCATACTGCCGCCAGCGCTGCTCAGCCTGCAGTCCCAACGGCTCACACGAGCTGAAGCGGGTCATTGTGTGCGACAGCTGGCCGCGTTTTCCTGCTGCCAGCTGCCTGTAACGTTAGCTGTACCAGCTGTGTCCAAGCCGGTGATCAGAGCAGCCGTGAGGACCCCATTTGGCTGCCCGCCTCAGTGCCTGCTGTTTATGTTGCAGAAAATATGCATAAATATAATACACTAAATAGATTTTTTTTTTTAAATCTATATGTAGTTTTTTTTCCTGGAACACAACTGTATCTGATGTGATGAGATTCATTCATATGCTCATGCACTTCTATTTATTTATTCAAAATTTAAATTCCAGTTTCTGTGGTTTTACCAGGGGTGATTTTATCTAGAATTTTACCCTAAGTAGGGGCTCAACTCCCTGAGGAAATATGGGACCAAACAGGGTCCCATTCACTCCACATAGAATAAAAGTTACCGGACAAAATTAATGTTTTTTTAAATTAGCAAGGCAGACCAACACCTTAACCTAAAACAGCTTGGCTTCTCACAAAGACAGGCACAGTGTTCCATATACGAGTACTTTTGAAACAATTTAATGTAAATTTGGTTGGATGTAATTAGCATAAAATACATTATTTTAACAATTATCATTGCATTAGCATATCATTTAACTGCTCAGATCCTTATGACTCCCCTTGGAATGTTGCTTTTCAATACTCCTCACCTGAAGCCCAGGCCATCAACTGCTATGGCAATTCATACGGAAAATTCCGTCAATGACAGATTTACAAAACACATTCTTTTTTCCCACAGTAATTTGCTCCTGCCTGAGAAGCACAGAAGATTCTAATCAGCATTAAATACATTAAATGTATCAAGCTGTACTAAAAACACGGGACGCTTTGTGTCCGCTGAATTAAGAAGCCATTTTCCCGTGCGTGTGTGTGGTCTACGCCTCCACGCCGCCCTCCAGCCACTGTTCTCCTTTTCTGCAGTTTACTGGTTGCCTCTAAGGAGTTTCAAATCAATTTCTGACTACAGATTTGCAGCATATTTAATAATGGATGCTGGGAGGGGTCTGGACTTGCTTGCAGGGAAGCTGAGACATACCACTGGATTATGTCTGGTTACATCACATTTAAGTAGGTCGTAAGGTGTTAGGTGGGTTGCTATGGTGTCTTTTGCCTTCAGAATTTTTTTTCCCTCAGTAGCCAATCACAACCCAGCAGGTAATTATTCTTCAGTGCTTGCACCAACGAAGGTAAACATTGACTTGTGACAGGTACAGCGTCGCATGTAAACATTCCCTCCGTGTTACTAAATAACCGTGTTTTTTCTCACTGATGCATTACTGTAACAAGCATAGCTGTCGGTCCTTTGTGTCACGGTGTGATTGATGGCCAGAGAGAGTTGGGACGATGACCGTCGTCATGGCCGCACAGCCTGCTGGGAAGTGCCAAAGTGGCTATTTGACGGTAATTAGTGGTGAGAAAAAGGGGCGGGGGGGAGGGAGTTTGTCTCTACTTCAGCCCCCCTCCCAGGCCAACTCTGAGAGGACCGTAGGGATCAATAGCCTGATATTCTGCCTTCCCCAAAACCCTGCCAGTCTCTGGGGGGAGGGGGGGGGGCACACTGAGACAGCAGCTGTCCATCATTAATCTATTATTCATCCTCAATTCATTTGAAGATCGAAAAAAATGGATTGTATTTTCCTTTTTTACTATGGGGGGAGGGCGCTGCAATGACTCCATGTTTATTCTCGTAAAAAGATGAACCCTCCCCCAAAGACTGACGTGATTAATCAAAGGCTTCCCAGCCTCAAAGAAACCTGTCTGAGATATTTTAGTACTAGCATGCCAAAGGCTAATGCATTCATCAATTCCTTAAGAACTATATTCCCAAATGATAATAACGCTATTTTTTCTACCTCTGAGACATACACGTCCAAAATGTTTTTAGACGTTGGAAATTCTAAATGTCATTTTTTTTTTTTGCTGTTGCTATGTTTTTTAAGTTCCAGACACGTTGTGATGAGACTTTGAAATGATCACAAACCAGTGGAGAGACTTGCTTACTTTAAACAGCTGGTAGAGTGATCTGCAAGTTTTGATGCCATTGGAGTGAAAAGCGCAACTTGTGAGATGAATCATTCGCTGCACAAATATCTTTTTTTCACTCTACTTCTGTTGAGACCTCAGCTCAGTCTGAGCAAGTGTATGTCTGAGGGAATATTGGAATGTCTTTTTTAAATATTCTTGGCGTGAGAGACAAGGTGGGGTCGCTCAGACTGATCCCAGGCCTGTCGTAGCTGCTTGCCGGACGCCTGAGTGTGTCAAACCTCCCGGAGGTGCCGGAAGAGTGCGCCGTGTCTGCCCTGTGGCCCCGCGGAGTGAGGAGGAGCAAAGGAGGCAGACTGACCGGGAGTGACGGCGGAATGTAATCGCTGCTAATTGCCAGGATTTACTGGGCCTAACGATCAGTCATGGTGCCCCAGAAGCGGAGGCTGATTAATGGGCCGTTCACCTCGCCGCCACCTTTCCCAGCATCAGAGCCCAGCTATTTCCTGGAAAAGCGTGAGCCTGTCACACTTCACTTTCTCTGTCTCACCGGGCCAGCCACCGTCTGTCCCACCCACCCAGGCACATTCACCCTCACCCTGACTGGATGAACCCCCACCTTTGCAATCAACCCTACATTCTGACTAGAGGTAGAATTAACCCCTTCACACAACATCTAAAGGTGATGATTCACTGGGCAACTCTTTGAACAATGTAGCTGGGCTGGTGGCAAGCAGATGAGACAAAGGACATCTGGGTGACCGTGAAAAGTTGCCCGATTTAAAGTTTTTAAAATAGAAATTTGTTGCCCAGTATCAATGGGAAACTCCCTGAGCATCATTAGTCAGTAACATTGCTCAAAAGGTTGCCCTCTGTATCATGACCTTCACTCACAATAACCTTTATCAAGCTGGTGACCTGCATAGAACTAAGAAATAATCATATTTTTCCATGCCACCTGTATTCTGGTATCGTCTGAGACAGAACAACACAGTGAATAAAATGAGCCTATCCCTTAACTCCCTGACGAGCCGTGAGTGATCAGCAGGTACTGGGCGGGTTTGTCGGGAATACTGAATGTATTTTGCATCCTGAAATAACACAGGCTGGTGCAACGCAGCCTGAACACTTGGGCTTCATTTATTTCGAGTCGACATGTATTATAGTGGTCAGATACTAAGCAGAACAGGCAGACAGATATCGCCAGACGGGACACGCGCCTGGGGGGGAGGGGGAGGGAGTAAAGCAGCAGGCGGTCCTGCATCACACTTCAGACCCCTTCAGCTCATATGCTCAAATAAAGGAAGCAGTTTTGCTTCATCTGAAGCTACATTCAAATTCCACGTATTGCACAGCTGGGTATTTTACTTGAGAAACCCTTTCAAACTTATCACTGAATGCTACAGCAGAGCTCATTGTGGGACTTCAACAAGCACACTTCAGATGCTGGGTTCCTTAAAGGCTATAGGAACCTGTTGGCTAATATTTTAGCTATTTTATTAATAATGAGAAATTGATTCAAAGATCATACACATGGATTGGTTAGCATGAGATTAGCATTGACAGCATAACAACATGACTTCATGTTGCTCTAGTCATTTTACAGTTAGCTGAGAAAACTTCAGTTGCATGCAGAATCCATATGTTTATAGCTCACTAACTTTCACGCATGTAACCTGAAAACAGTCACCAGTTTATCTGAACATCTGGGGAAATCCGAACCCAGAGTAGCCGGTGGAAACTCGCATGAGTGAAGGTGGGGCAGATTCAGACATGTGAGGCAACAGTGATACCCAGTGAGTCACCGCGTTGCCCAAAATGCAGACGTGCTGAGGATTGATTTTGAAATGTAAACAGAATGCAAGCTGGGGGTAGCGATGCAGTAGGTATCCCGGCAGAGCGATCGATAACGCGATGACCCACAGTATCAAACATGATGATGAGAGGTCATCCAAGATCACCAGAACCTGTTCAACTTCTGAATGAGTGTCAGAAGCTAAAATATATGCTATTTTGGCTACACTTTGACATTTGAGCAGGGGGCGTAGAGACTGATGCGACATGAGGGATGTTTAATTTGGATTCATTCATTCAACCCGCCCAATAAATAGACCGTCGTACGGTATTTAAATTATTAAGTTCTGCCCAGAGATGAACATTTCTAGCCCAGAGAGTATAAATCCAGACTAAGATTTTGTTTCAACCAGCCAGTTGAGTATAAAGAGTTTCAGTTACAGAGGACTCAGCTGGTTGGTTGAAACAAAACCTTGGTCTGGATTTGTACTATAGGGATCTAAACTTTCCACCTCTGGTTGTGTCCTCCTGCCAAAATCAAACTCACTCCTACGCTGCAGCATTTGGGTACTTATTGAATTTAAAAAGGTATTTGATTCACATTATTTACACTGGGCAGACACATTTACCCAAAGTGATGTGCATTTTTGAGAAAGCAGGGTGCAGATGGACCCTGGGTCTTGCCCAAGGATGACATCACTCTACCAGCCCAGGATTTGAACTAGCAACCTTTCAATTAGCGGCATGGCACCCCCTGGCCAAGGAGCACAGCCTCTCATTTATTATGTAACACTGTAATTGATTATGAATCTGCTGCCAGTTATTAATTCTACTCATTTGCATATTCTATATTTGCTGTTTTACCAGGCTTTGAATAAATAGCTGCCTCTCGCTTGGAATGCCTGTGAAGAGCACATTTCCTTTTCAGCAGAACCCAACAAAACATTCCAGTTCTTTTATCAAACCGTAATATTATCCTCCATAGTGCCTAATTGTTTGAGTAATTGTTGGCTAAATGACACACGGTCACATAATCCTGCGGCAGGAGCAGGAGCATGGCCAGTGCTGCAAGCCCTGTGTTAGGTAGGATCTCCCAGACGGGCCTTATTATGCTGTGCTCACCTGCCCTGTGCTAACGGAGTCGGGACCCTGCACCATTATTCGCAGATAGCGCTCCTTTTGCAAGCCGAATAATGGAAGAGTCCTTTATCCCGACTGTAATTGCTGAACTCTCTCGTCGACCTGCAAAGGCGCCAGCCAGGAAACAAGTGGCACTTTTTCCCACAATCCCCTGCTGTGGGCCCTTCCTCCAGTCGTCCCCTTTCCCCTGGTTAGTCTGACAGCCTTTCTGTACCCAGGGCCGGTGGGGGGATTGTGGGGGTAGGGTAGGAGTTCTGCTGTGACTTTGCCTCTTTTTAAACTCCCCCGCCTCTGAGTGACAGGCCTGCACTCTCGCTGAGCAGGAAAGGCAGCCAGCACTTCTGATCACGCTGTGCTCCACGCATTAATTAAGCCACACAGCTGTGACACATTCCTTTGAATGCACATTGTTTTGCATTTAGACCCAAAACGAAGGGATCTGCCTTTTTTCCCATAATGGTTACAATACGCATTGCTCAGTAATGTAGCCTTCCATAGTGAGAGGAGTGTCAGCCTGCATGGCTCAGATTAATTACTACCGTACATGTGACTAGGACTCACATTTTAATAATGACATCGTTTATATTTCAGACAGGCATCTATCCATCCTCGCCGTATCTAGGATAGGGTGATTAGGGACTTGGAGTCTATTGCAGGTAGCACAGGGTAACAAGGCAGGGGACAACTGGGTTAGGCTGCCAGTTCGTCACAGGGCAGACACATGGACTATCATGTTATGGTTCACTGAACTGCACGTGGGAGGAAACCAGAGGATTCACAGAAAACACACACAGCATGGGGGGGAGGGCAAATACACTCCACAGCACATAGGGCTGGGCAGGGGTGTACCTGGAAACTCTGGGCCCCTCTGTCACCTCCCCTTTCTCCCCCACCCCATCTAATTTTATGTATAACTTTACATATTCATGGGGCCCTATCAAACGCTGGGTCCCCTGAATCTGCCCGGGTATCCACGCCCCTCTGACGCTGCTGGGGGATGGGAATGAACCCCCCACTCCTCATGTCTTTATGGTGAAGCTGGGAAGTTACACGTACAACCACTGCAGTGTTATAATAATGACAAACTACAGCTTCCATGGAATGGCTGAGGTGCAGTAGGGGCGGCACTTAAGAGTGTGGAGAGGCTGTCCCACCATGAGAAGCACATGGCTACATGCAGACCTCCAGCTGTTATCAGTATGAAGAACATAATGATGTGCTGGCAGTGAATAGGACAGAAGTGCTCTTTACAGGTACATGCATTGTTAATGGCAGTGAGATCAAGGCTATAGCAAGTCAATATCCTACCCATGAATTGTGATTAAAAACGGCGACTCAGTGGGAAGCAGTGCTGCCTCACACCTACCTCTTTGTGGGCTGGTTTCTGCCCTGCTGTTTGCCTGGAATTTGCATGTAATCCTTCTTGTGTGCATGCAGTTCTCCTCCGGGTGCCTTGGTTTCCCCACATAGTCCAAAGACAAGTCTCTAGGTGATCGCAAGTGCCTAAGTTGCCCATAGACTGTGAGTGTGCTTTGTGATAGACTGGCATCCCTTCCAGGGTGTCCCCTGCATCTTGTGTTATGTGGAACAGACTTCAGGCAATGGAAACAGAATTCAGTGATGCTTTAGCAAGTCCGATGCGTCAAGCTACGACTCGCCTAGCTACTCAAATTATCTCCACATGGCACTTTGGATAAAAGTGCTTCAATCCAGACAAAACAAAATGCCCACTTACTCTATGCACATAAAGAGAGGCCTGTTACTCCTCTTCAGAGGTGGATAGTTCAAGTCCAGAAAATAAAAATCCAGACCAAGATTTCGTTTTAACCAACCAGTTGAGTGTGAGCAGTCACGTTCACCGAGTACTCAACTGGTTGGTTGAAACAAAATCTTGGTCTGGATTTTCTACTTTTTGGACCTGAACCGACCACTGCTGCTCTTCTTCATGAAGTGTCTGGAGACACTTCGTGGCCAGCTCACAATGATCCTAATGATATGACGGCATCTAGTGGACCCCAGGACTCAAAACTCCCCTGAAAGCCTGAATGTCCAGCTTCCCTTTGAGAGTGGAGATCTCATCTACTGGAACACCGCCGCATGCCCATGTGTTAATATCCGCAGTTACCCTATAACTGCAGGTCCCCAGAGAGCAGATTACCATCTGAAGAGCATCACGTGCCCAGCGGTGGATGAATCATCCGTCGGCACTCTCCCGCGGCCAGGGGCATGCTCAGTGCCATATTGTCGATTCTCTTTATTGGAAACATTAATACTCAGGCAGCATATACATCACTGTACATATATACCACTCTGACCCGCCAATCGGGGACGTTAGCTGAGCCTATAAGCCAAGCCTTGGGATGGCAATGAGAGCAGTCACTTCCATCCAATGGCATCACATGGAAAACAAATCAAACAATGCTGGAGGGAATTCTGTTTTATTCTGTTTTCCACATTACATGACACCTTCCTATGACATACGTTCTGGGACCTTTTGATCCTAGATCAGCTTTCCTTATCTTTTATATTCTCTGTCCTTCGTAGCAGAGCTGTAAATAAAAATAGTTTATATCCCTGCTGTAACTACAACATGGATTTCTGGCCATTGCAAACTGAACTAGCAAACGTAATCCTGCATTTTTTTATTAATATAAACTACAAATCATGGACCTACTCCCCAAAACAGCAATAAAAAGCAGATATTATGCATAAATCTGTGATGAGTGCCAGAATCCAAGAGAATAGAAGTATGTATTGTAATCAAAATAAATTCTTTACACGTAGCTGTTTATACATGCAATGGCAATTTATAAATATTCTGTCTGCAATGACATGTCTGGGAATAGAAACCAGTTTATTGGTGGGTTGGGTGGGAAAACGGCTTGATAGTAAGACTATAAAGTTTGTTGAGAGGTTCATACTTTGAGGTATGGAGATGCGTTGCTGAAGCACGTGGTTTCTTTAGTCTGGAATCGTGAGTGTGAAGCATAAAATAATTCACCCGAAGAATTGCCATTGATGAGGTGGGGCAGGGCAGATAAAGATTGTACCATGTTTCATCTCTGACACATATTAAATGATATATAAAAGTCCATTTTGGAACCGGCTGTGCAGTGCAATGTAATCATGCACCATCCTGAGCCAGTAAACCAAGAGAGAAAAGGCAGAAGCTGAACTTATAATAATTATTGGGTTTTTAATTGCCAGTAGAATCATCCACCAGTCCGTCTTCCATATTGCACATTCAACAGTGCCAGTATGGTGCTTACTGGTGTGCAATGCCCAATGTAATTACATCAATTTGCATCTGCTAAGCTGATGGGCAATAACATAATAGTATCACATAAAAACCCAAAATACATCGTTTAAGACCAAAATAAACCATTTCATTAGAGACCATTTTCCTCCAGTAGTAGCACTATAATTATCGCTGAACTTCATTGCTCATAAAATGACCGGGGAAGTCGATGTCATATTTCACAGAATAAATGCTCCCTCCATTTCCATGAGCACTTTCGTAGCACAGGATCGTAGCAGAGGCAGAGGGAATAAGGCAGGGGCGCCCAATCCCACACAGGGCTGACACACGTATTTTATGAGCAATTTGGAGACTCATTCGGCTAATTGCGACTAATTCAGCTAATTGCATGTTTTTGGATTGTAGGGGGAAAGTGGATTATCCAGAGAAAACAGACAAACAGCAGGAGGACATGCAGAGTGCACAGATGCACAGGTGCGAAGCAGGTCCACAGCCCTGCAGTTGTGAGACCACAGTGGGGGGGCGGGGGGGCGGGCGGGGGGGGGGGGGGGCGGGGGGGGGGGGGGGGGGGGGGGCGGGGGGGGGGGGGGGGGGGGGGGGG
>JAODJX010000020.1:9076293-9101017 GCA_026776945.1 Isichthys henryi
AACACACAGACAGGAACACACCGTCTCAAACACACAGACAGGAACACACCGTCTCAAACACACAGACAGGAACACACCGTCTCAAACACACAGACAGGAACACACAGCCCAAAACATGTACATGAACACGCACACGCTGGCAATGGCAGCAGTGCAGCAGCCTCCCTCTCTCTCTCTCTCTCTCTCTCTCTCTGTCTCCTTCTCAAAGCTTTGCTGTCTGCCTCTCCTGTCCACTCTTGGTCTGCCTGTATCTCTCTCAGCCTGTCTCTCCCTCTCTCTCTCTCTCCCCCATCCATCAATTTATCCCTTCCACTTTCGGCCTCGCCCCCTTCTGCCGTCTCCTCAAGAGAAGGCCGCCATCCCGGGAGATTCAGTGGTGACTCAGAGAATTCCTTCATGCATGGGTGGCGTGGGAGGCCCCGGCAGCGCTAGCCAAATGGGCTAAAGGTGGACCCCAGCGGGAGATGCAGCATCAGCGTGAAGGCGGAGTGGCGGCATCGAGGGCGGGACCAGAACACGGGACATGCGGCGGCGGCCAGACACCAACACAGCCTGAACTTTCCGTTTTAATGGAGGGGAACTAGGCTAAGCCCAGTCTGGCTGACCAGCTTTCTAACAATCTACACAGAGGCAGCAAAGCTGCCCTCATCTAGCCTTAACATCTCAATGTTCACTGACCACCAAGAGGCGCTCCGCTGCACGCCTACCATCCCACTTGCACTTGTCGCCAGACATTTCCGCTCAAAGTTGCGTCAAGGCCCCAGAGATCCCTCGTCCAGACAGTCCGGCACTCGGCTACAAAGAGAAGTGCTGACTGGGCCGACTGTGTTTCATTTGGCCCCGCAGAGCTGCGTGGAAGCGGCTTGGTGTCTCTCACCCGGCACGCCATTAGTCTTGGCTGCGTTTCTGTCTCTGCCCCCCTTTGTTTTAATCCGGTGATGAAGTGATATTTAAAGCGATACAAAGGATCCTGTTTCAGATCGCAGAGGCGCTGGAACGCCGCCTCGCCAATGTCTTGTGGAGCCTTTTTGTTTCAGCTTGTCTCTCCCTTGCAAAACCTGATTTTGCAAACGGACCGCGCTCTCTCCATCTCTCCCCTGCTCGCGTCGGGAAGTGGGCCGGACACGGGCGCAGACATCACTTCCACATGATACCTTTGCAGCACTGGCGAGCTGTGATTAAAGCACAGAGGAGATGCTGGCGAAGAAAACAGGAGATCTATCCTTCACTGTCTCCCAGATGGGGATGGGAGACAGGAGGAGTTTAGGAATTTGTGAAGCTAACTGCAGGCAGGTTGAGACATGGACCAGGATGGCAGTCTGAATGAGTAATGATAATCACTGATATTATTAGTACTGTGTCGCCGTCTAATGCAATGAATGTAGCCAGAGTCAGTCAATCCTGTAGGTGCCATCTTCTCAGGGGGCGCAAACCACTGGGAAACCGGATGCTGGCAGGGGGGCGGGGGCATTATGTGGGCGTCCATCTGATGCTGGTTTTTGCCTTTGTTTACAGCTGTGCAACATGTAAAGTGTGCTAACCCAGATGCATGATGCTTTATTCATTAGTAGGAGGCTCATCCCTGTCCAGGAAGGTAGGCGTCCAGGAGTGTGCCCCCTCCAGACACACAGCGTCACCCAGATGACCTCCAGAGACAGGACACCTCAGCGAGGTGATGGTTAATGTTACAGGTCCGGCTCAGGGCAAATGCACGTGAAAGGCAGCACAAACATGGATTAGACTCAACTAATAACATTAGGAGAAGCCCCATGAGGTGAGGCCAGAGGCCCTTAATAGCCCCCTAGGGGGGCACCTGGGCAATAAAGCGTAACCACCAACAGAGTTAGAGTCAGATATGCTTTGTAATGGAAGAATAAGACACACTCTCAGAATGGGGAATTTAGAGACACCAGGTCAGCCAAATCGCAGCAGGAGTAAACCCACACAGAACTGGGGGGTCAGGAATCAAACCCACACAGAACTGGGGGGGGCAGGAATCAAACCCACACAGAACTGGGGGGGGCAGGAATCAAACCCACACAGAACTGGGGGGGCAGGAATCAAACCCACACAGAACTGGGGGGACAAGAATTAAACCCCCACAGAACTGGGAAGCAGGATTCAAAGCCACACAGAACTCGGGGGGCAGGAATCTAGCCCACACAGAATTGGGGGGACGGGAATCAAACCCACACAGAACTGGGGGGCAGGAATCAAACCCACAACCCTGAAGGTGTGAGACCACTGCCTGCCTCTGTAAGATGTAATAACCATTTCAATATGTCATTTATCCATGTACTCCTATTAGCTCAATTACTTTATTAAATCTTAAGCTGAAATGTATCCATAATATGCTGTGAGCCTGCAGAAGAAATGGAATGAAGGAATGATGGGTAATCTCCTGACCTACTGCGTCATACCAAGTGGCCTGACTGTGAGCTTATAAAGGACAAGAACATCCTCTGTGTAACGGTGAGACACATTACCTGCTGAAGGTTTGCATTGAATTTACCACTTTGGCTCATATTTCTGCAGGAAATGTTTGCGTGAAAACTGTGCAGAAGCTGGGGAGAAATGCTTCATTGCTGCATGGTCTGGAAGCCTAACTTCACTCCAGGTACTTCAGCAGATCTTGAAATCAGTCATGCCATATAACAACCACTTCTCGTCCTCTATTCACTGCAAGCATCATTCCAAAACATTAATTCTTCTCATGTGATTGATATTTCATACTGTATGCTACGGATATCTTTGGTTTGAGCCTCTTTTTAAACAATGTGTATTTCTCCAGCTGTAGATTTTAGCAAGAATCATTCGAAAAACAAAGACAGTTTACTGAATTTCAAGGCAAAGCCAAGTTTGCTCACAAGAAAAAAGAAAAACCAACCACTAAAATATTGCTGAGGCTCGAGCAGCTGCATGCTGCTGTATCGCCTGAACCCGCTGGCTGTCTGTCCGCTCGGACCCGGAGCCAAATCGAGAGGAGACAATACGAGGACTCCCCTAGTCCTCGGGTCTGTTAGTCATTTTCTTGTTATCAACAGTCTGGAGGCACGTTAATTAATCCCGGCTCGTGCTTGACATTTTCACGGTTCATTAACAAGCGCCAACTCTTTTTATAGAAATCGGGTAGGACGACGCTTCACTTCTTATAAACGGTCACGTTATACTTTGGATTTTTAAATGATCCTGCCTTAATAACAAAAAAAAAATGTTCCAAATGTTTGGAAATGATCTACGAGCAATGTCCTTATCCGTTTAGAGTTACATAAGTGTTTTACCAAAAACCTTCATCAGTTTCAAGTTAATATAAGCGCTAGTAAAAACAAGAAACACAGTCCTCCTTGCTCTACCGTATTTTAGATCAGGGTTATATTACATCAAGGAATTCGCGCATTTATGAAAAAGTCTTTCCCAATACCCAACGCTGTCAGACACCTGTAAGCATTCGGCACCTGTGCTCAACAGTTTTACTTTCACAAATTTAGTATTAAGACGATTAGACGTCACTGTTTGCAGTCAGATAAATAGCGGCAGAGCGCCGTAATTAAATTCATCACCACCTTAAGCATGCAATTAGCACATAAATGGGACATTAATTAATTTGTTAAAAGCACTTGTTAGAAATGGTTTCACAATGTGCAAAATAACTCAGGTGTGAACGGACGTGTACTTAAAATAGAGAGTCGTTCCTCTGATGAAAAGTTACATACGAGACTAATTAGAAAACAAATCCGCCCGACTTAAGTATCTTGAATTACAAGCAGCTTAAAACTCTAGGTTCTAGGTATATGCATTTAGATCTAACTCTGAGCTATAAAATCAATTCCAAAAGGAATTTAAATTTTTTAAAAAACCTCATATCACCGTAAGCTACTTTTGCCTCCTTTCCAAGGGCACAACACACTTCTTGGAATGAAAAATGTGAATTTTCTGTCGGCCGCCGTGGTTGGTATGTGCAGCATTTTTTCCATCCATCTATTTTCTGTTACAGGGAGGCAGAGAGCTTGTAGCCTCTCATTGGAAGCACATGACTAGCCGGATGGGATCGCAACCCATCACAGGGCACACGCTAATAGCCCTAATCATATGCTAACAGCAGTTCAGTGACGGCGATTCACCTAAAGCAAGTGCTGTTGGACTGGGAGAAAACCAGACTGAATATACGCACTCCACAGACGTGGAGCCGGAATCAAGCCAACAAGCTTGAAGGCATGAGACCGATGTGGCACTCCCCAGCGCACAGAGCCCCCCCTCCATCCTACTTATGCAGTGTGATTATAACGAACCAGCTGCCGCAGAAAGTTATATCTGAATGCTTGGCCACGTTCCCTGTTACCTCATAATAGCTCTTCGAATGCTGGCATCCTACCGAATCTAATAACGACTGAGCAGGTAAGAGGAATCAGCTAAGACAGATGACTGGTTTAAGTTGCAAGTAAAAAAAACTTTGCTAGCTACTAAGACGTTCTAAATCGATTTGCAAACAAGTATCTATATGCTACTTTATATCGTTAGCAAGTTAGTTTACAGCAGGTTATCTGTAACTGATTTTCTAACATCCTGGTTGGAGATTTTAGGGTCACTTTTGTGGACATTAGAGGTTAGAATTTCCTTTTTTCACAGGTATTGTGGTGATTTCGGCCATTTTTGAACTTTGCCGGTGACAGATATGATGGATCCTTCTGTGGCCACCTTCCCAAACCTGAGAGAAGACAACCTGTCAGTTTGAAAATGTCACCCACCAAGACGGTGAATTTCAGCGTGTCAGGAGCGGTGCAGCACGGAGAGCGAATTCCAGCCGTTATTGTGAGCTCATACCCGTGGTATTTGCTGTTGTTGCTGGGCACGCTGCCTACTGCAATGGCCAAAACATCTCAGAAAAAAACAATCTGACAACCCAGACACCAATCTTTCATCTGCTTCGAGTTTAGCCAATCAGAGTCAGCTGTGAACAGAGCATGTGAGAGGCAGGCAGACTCACCACCAGCGTGGGGGCTGAGTGCCTCTCCGCTTCCCTAATGCTTGCACTTATTCGACGAAGACGCAGGAATGCAAATGCAGCCCCCCCCCCCCGGACGGAGCGCTGGCTGGTCACATGGGCCGCTTTGAGGTTTGGAGAACTTGCAGGGGTCAGGCACGTCTCGATCAGCAAATCGGTACTTATGCCCATCATTATTAATGGGCTGAGGGTGGGAAAATTCATCGTGGGATGCGAGAGCCGCGGGGAAGCGCACAGGAGTGTGGCAGCGTGTGCCTGACGGGCCATTAGGAGGCTGGCTGCGTTTTCGGCCCTGCGGATTTTAGGGAGCCTGCATGATTACAGAGCAGCTGCCTGTGGGTGATCCGCAGAGGCCAGAGGCTGCCAGGCGCCACGCCAGGAGGCCCTCAGCTTTCAGCAAAGCCCCCCCCCCACCTAAGCCGTGGCAGGCCGACTATGCAGCGGGCTTGTGGTTGGCATGTTGATAGGGTGCTGCTGTTGGAAGGGGGGGGGGGGGGCGTTTAAAATCCAACCACGAAAGGTTTAATTAAACCAGTAAATATTTTAACATATTGACTTTGGAGTTGTGGTTCACTCCAGTGGTGCTGCGTGCTGGCTGAGCTTGTGCAGTGACCCAGTGCTTGCCCATAGCTGTATATGCGTCTGTGTGTCTCATGGAGAGCAAGAAAGGGTAGGTGACATCTGCCCAAATGCCCAAGAAGGATGAATAAAGCATCACTACTGTATTTAATACAGGCAGTCCACAGGTTAAGATCTGACTTGCAGACGACCGTCATTAAGCATGCTATATTAGAAACTAGATAGTATAACTATATTAAATAGTATAACTATATTATACTATATTAGAAACTAGAGCTAAATACAAATTACAGTTATTAGAGTTCGTAATAAAGAATGTACACACTACTTTGTGAAGTTGATAAACTGCTGGAGCTGTGCAATGTTTTTATCAGCATGTGGTACAGTACAGCACCGTCTGTACTTCTATATTATTATTATTATTATTATTAGTAGTATTATTATTTGCTGTATCATTATTCTGACTCACAAATTCAACTGAAAGACAGTTAGAGAACGGATCTCGTTCGTAACCTGGGAAATGCCTGTATTCTATTCAAATCTCGTTCCTGACCCACTTTGGTGAAATATCGTCCTAAACACCATCTATAATGCCTATTCATACTGTGCGATTGCGTATGTGAGTGTGTGTCCTGTACTGTCTGAGAGGGGCCCACAAGTTCACCACAACCCTGCACTGGATAAGCCTCTGTGAATGGATTGATGTAACATTTGATAACATGAAAGAGAAAGGGAAGGTTTCACTACTGAAGCTTTTGCAAGATACGAGGAATCATTGTAGCCCTTGAGAGCAAGCAGGAGCGATTCTAGATAAAGCTGCCTTCTCCATATCGATATAATATTTGATATCTGTCTCTTCTGGTGACATTGAACTTAAACAGGCTGGAGTTGAAATGACAGTGTATCCCATTCAGCTCCATATTCGTTCCTCAGATCAAATTGATGTTTTATCTCAGTTCTGTTAGTCGGGAGGCTGCAGATGCTTGGAGGTGCATGGAAACATGTCTGGAGAGGAAACCACAAAAGCACCAGGCACTTTTGTACCCTTTGTTGGTGCCCCTTGACGTAGTGTGGGACATTTTGTCAAGCAAACTCACTCTGTCAGCAGAGTCACTACTGTTGCCAAGCAGTTTAATGCTTTTATAATCCTTTAAAGATTTTTCTCTCTTTGCTGAATAGTCATGTTAATTACAGCAGTGTTATGGATTATTATGATGCTTTGAAGTGACGGTTACCGTCTGTCTCTGCTCCCACAATGCACCTGAAAGCGGCAGCTTTTGCATTTCATGTGGAAGGTAAAGTAGGCTTTGTGGCTCCTCTTTATGTGGGAAAAAAATACGCACTTACATGTGTGAGAACTTGTCCTCAGTCCAAAATGAAATGCTCATCATTTAAGGAGAATTCATTAGCTCACTGAGCTGCTACACACCTGCATTTACCCAAACATCTCTCTATATAAAGTGTTTCATTTGTTACAGATAATTTTGCCTTCGACACGCTAAAATGTTAAGCAGTTATAAAGGAAAGAGTGTCATTCATTGGAGATTAGTGGCATTGCTAACGCTGCAATTTGACTAATGGAATTCTGAGCCCCTTACAGGTGGAAGTATCAGCCACAACACATGACAGAGACGTGATGTCATTTGGGTTACACTAACTGCCACATCAGTCAGGTGGCAAGACCTTGTTCATCTGGAGCGTAATTATTAATAGCATGCTTTTCATGTGCCATTCTTTATTGTTGAACTTATAAATATAGCCTGTTTGAACACAATGTAGCAACTAGTTATTTGTATAGTTGTTTAAATTTACTTTGGTATTGCTTATTTAATTGATATTACCTTTTTTAAATATTATTCTGAGATATTTACAGCACCAATTTTTTAATAATAATATATTTGTATTTCATGGCTTGCTGTTTTCTCTATTCCCACTGAAATTCCACCTCACATTATGTCATTTTTTCAGTTGCCTTTCCAAGAGATCAACATGATGCAAGCGCTTAATTGAAGATATGTTGTGTTCTATGATGTACCCTGTCGGGCTTTTACTGCCTGTGAAGTGTGAGGAGTGCATAGCAGTGAGTGCGGTGAGATAAATAGAAATGGCTCTGTCTTGTGGTAAATCCCCTGGAGGGGGCTGTTGTAAGGTAAAATAAACATCCTTAAAGCATAAGCATTTAATGCCCGTGACACTCGTCAGCTTCCCCGCATGTACTACTAAGCAGGAAATTTAAGTTATTTTGAGTTGTTACATATTTTAACTCTTTATAGCTCTGTCAGTTTTCCATACGAAGATCCGAAATGAAAACCCTAATGTAAAATCAGCTGTTTGCGGGGCAGGCAGTTACTATGGCAACAGAACTGAATTTAGGCTTCCTGTCTAACTTAGCCTCTGTATTTGTTTATCTAGGTCAAGTTGCCTCATTAATATGTATTTTCTCACAGAGATAATTGTTCAATAACTTATTGACACGTTTTAAAGATCTCTACAGGGTCTTTCCTCACCTAGCAGGCTGGGCCACACTCTTGTTATAAAGATACTAACTGACTTTTTAAAAATTGCCCAAAAATATCGGGGATTGACATTCGGCTGTGCTAAAGCACTTCTGGCATGGAACCGCACAAGCAATGGGAGAGGGCTGCTAATCTTTTAGAGCTCTGTATGTGAAGATCTGTCAGCCTGTGATGTATGTCTGCTAGAGGGAAGGTTATAAACATATCAAACGATCGAGTACAGCCTGTGACATCATCTCCCGTGTCCTTTCTGAACATATACATTGTTATTAGTGACAATGCACTACTGTGAACTGCATTCACCGTATAGTATTCTTAGCCTTCTTAAGTTCAAGCTGTGACAGGCATCTTGCTTTAGTTTTCGTTCAAGTGTGCAGTGCCACAGATCAGCGCCATGCGTTTATGCACTGAACGCAATGTCAGGTACAATGGGCTTGCAAGTGAACATGTTTACATTTGTCCAGCTGAATATTTAACTAAAGAAGCAAAGGAGTGTTATTTTCTTAGTAGTGTTAATGCTCCCTTCAAGACGAATAACATTTAGAGCCGACGTAATATCGAGCTAATAAAGAGTAATCTGAACATTGCTTTTGAAGTCTGTAAATTGTGATTGTTTGGTGTAGAAGCCTATTTTGTTGGCAGAGGGTAACAGACTTCTGCTATTTTTCTTATTCAGAATATCATGGCAGTAAGTTATATTTTAATGGTATTAATAATATTGTAAATGCTCGGCATGAATATGTGATGAGTCTGAGAAGCTCCCATTCCTGAATAAATAACCCATCCTGAACTTTAGGGCAATGTGTGTGATATCATGACGGCTGCCTGTTGGTCCAACACGTGAAATACTGGAGACTTTGCATATCCTATTTTGCTGTAAACATCTTATGAAGCAGGCAGACTTGCCTCAGATGCTAGCAGAATTAAAATGCTGTGTGTCGGGTTTATTAATGCCTTGGTACCGTTTCTTACCCTCAGTTCATGTCACCAAGATAAGCAGGAATGGGATAGTTTGGCAGGTCATTAGTTTTAGCTCCATTTCCCGATTTCATCACGCAGGAGATGTGCAGGAGATTAACCCACTTTGCCGGACTGTCACCCACTCTTAGTTAGACAATAAATATACCATTCCTTGGAGTTAAATTGCCCCCCTCAAATTAAATTGTCCTTTTACCACAGACTGTTAATAGGCTCTGGCAGGTTAATTTTTATGAAATCTGTATGATTTCATTTTATATTTTCCATTTTACTTGTCTATTTTTTTATAGTGGTCTTGGGCAGAGGGTTCGACGAGTTATGCTGTAGCCATGACCTTGGTTTTGAAGTAAATACTAATATCAAACTTTATCAGATATGTGATATTACTGCTCCAGTTTCGGCTATGAGCCTTTTGTGTCTTGGTGATACACAGGACCCCTTGTACACCATAATGGCAAATCTAACGCAAATTCTAGTTAAGATTGTAACCCTAATCCTAGGCATAGCCTGAATGTTGACTCTTACCCTAGGCCTAACCTTAATGCTAAACCTAATGTGAAACCTTAATATCAACCATATCCATAACCCTGATCCTCAACCTAAGCCTAACTCAAATGCCAACCATAAACCTAATGCTAATTTTAGGAGTAAACCTAATTCTGACTCTCAGCCTAGGCCTAACCCTAAATGTTAAACCTAATATTAATCCCAGGACTAACCTTAATATCAACCCTATCCTTAATTCTCAACCTAAACCTAACTCTAATTCCAACTTTAAACCTAACCCTAAAACCTAGCCATAATGCTGACTCTCAGCCTAGGCCTAACCCTAATGCTAAACTTAATGTCAATCCTAGGTCTAACCCTAATATCAACCCTATTCCTAACCCTAATCCTCAACCTAAGCTTAACGCTAATGCCAACCATAAACATAATATTAATCGTAGGACTAACCCTGAGGCCAACACTAACCACAGGCCAAATCCTAATGGCAACCATAATGCTAGGCGTAACCCTAATGCCAGCCCAATCCTAAATCAAGGCTAAACCTTAATTCCAGCCCAACCCTATCCCATTTGATTACTGTATGACCCTCCGTGAGGCACCTAGCCCTGTCCTCACTTGAAATGCCATTATATATCCACGATGGTACTAATTTGCACCATTTTATCAAGAAAGATCAAAAAAGTTCAGAAGTGTGCTATAAGGAAGTTTGTCTTTAAGGTTTGAGCAATTTTGCACCTCCTTTACATCTGAATTAACTAGTTGGGTTGGTTGAAGTTCTTATCTATTACCTTGAAAGTGCAGTTTGTTCATTTGAAAATATGCTGAAGGCTTGTCCAAAGCGTCAGGTTTGACGTTTCCCAATGGCTCTTGACTGTTAAAGCTCCCGTAGTCACATCAGGGTTGTTTTCATGTTGTCTTTTTACAGGTTATCTAGTGGTAATGAGGAGGTCCTGCCCGTATCTCTTTCTTTCAATGTGCATTAGGTATTTGAGTTCGATTTGTGATGTGAGTTTTAATTGGGTAGGGGATTTCTGCTCTTCACGCTGACTAACGGGTAACAAACGCACCGTGAAATGACTCCCTGGGGACTTTTCTTCTTCATGTCAGTCATCCATTAAGGGAAGCCATTTTAATCAAACGTCCATTTTTGCAGTGCTGACCGGCTGCAGGAGTGTTCTGTTCAAATGAGTCTCATGCATTCACACAACATCCCTTCTCAAAGGCAATGTTTTTAGAAGGATTAAAAGAGTCAAACATGGTTTTATTTGAAGTAAACGTTGATTTGCTTTTTCCTATTATTTCCTTTGCCTAAAATCCTTAAAAATGGTAACTGACATACATGAATACATCAATATTAAATTCTAGCGTAAATGTACCATTCAGCGTTAAACTATGATCACTGTGTATATACTTTTTTACTGGCAGATCACTAACGAATCACATTACCCATTAATGTTCAGTAAGCTTTGAATTCCACTCTCTTCAGACTCGAGTGTGTGAAAAGTGTGCAGAGTGAAACTGAGAAGGTCTGCATCGATTTAGCTGGTGGTGGGTGTGAGGTTCTAGGGCTGCTCTGGGGAACACACCGTGCCGGAGATACCGGACCTCATAGCCATGTCAGGTTAGGTTAGTCTGACCCCAGAGCCTAGGCTGTTCCGCCTGAACTATAACCACATTTGGAGACTCCAGTGCAGAGCCACCCCGCCTTATGGCACAGCCCCATGATCACATGAAAGATTGCAAAGGAGGTGAATACATTCCCAAGTGTCATTCTGAGTTTGATTCCATGTTTGGCTCTGATACAATCATAACAGCCAGACTTCCCAAATAATATGGCCCAAAATGTATCGATGTAATTTTAATCAGCACCAACTGTTGTGTCGGACTGGCTTATGTATTATTTATAGGATTTGCAGGAGGGGATGATCCCATCTCAGGCTGGGGGGGTTAGCGAGATAGGTGAGCATCCAAGGCTACGTGCACAAAAAGCTTCTTCTCTTTAGCAGATGTCTTTTATGGTGGCAACGCCGCTTAGATTTAACTCTTATTACCTTTGGATGGCAAGTAGTTTAGAGACCAGGAATGATCTCAACACTGCTAGAGAAGCCCAAAGAAAAAAAATCAATTATTATTTGTGTTCTGCTTTCCATTCATTTCTTGTTAGGTGGGTTCTAAGTGGGTGGAATAGTGGAGAACCATACAGGAGAACTTTTTGGCCATCTACCTGCTGTCATTCACGCATTGGCTTCTGCTGAAGCTGTGCATGGCTAAGGATTACATCACAGTCTCTTTTGGTCCCCATGCCTCGGTCCTCAGCATGAGATGGCAGGTATTACCACTCTGGTCCTTGTTGCATACACACCCTACATGCCCCCCAGCATATTTTCCCGTTTATGACATGGTCTCATTTGCCCCACACTATTGGCTGGTGAGAATCACATGATACACCAGATTACATTTAATCTCTGCAGTCAGCGGTGTGTTTAAAGTAATTATTTGGATAAGAAGTCACCTCTACAGCTTTTCCGGGTGATAAATTAAAAGGTGACTCTCAAAGTGGGTGTGCTGCTGTGCTCGGCACTACCATGGTTCCTTCCTGCTGTAAGGTAAGAACCGTCACTCCATATTCACCTTTGACTAGCACACTGATCAGGAATACCTTGTCAGCAGGGAACTCTTAGGTGCAAAATTTTTAGGCTTGATGGTACATGACTGCCCAACAAAAACGGGCATAATTCCCTGAAATCACTGCAGCAGTGCTCCATGGTAATACCTTAAAAGCAATCCTCTAAAATTATATGCATTCATACACTGTGGCTAATGGAGTTTATATGACCACAACTAACATGACAATGAATGTAAACATAAGACTGGGTTTATGGGAATTTGGGCTTAATCTTGGAATAATGATCCCCAGATGAAAGCAGTACTGTGCATATATCAGACCTTATTTGTTTTTACAGAATTTATTTTTACACAAAAGCAGTTATTCATGGCCAATTAAGGTTGATGGAGACAGTCATTACTGAGAATGAGGAATGGGAATCACATGATGCTAAGGAGAAATTCTGCCATTAAACAAACACATTCCTCTTATCACTATCACTCTCTCTGATAGACAGACCTTCTTCACTGTAGCCACCAGTAATATTCCATTTCCATTGACCTTTTAAAAGTGTTTAAAACACTTAACATTCTGGGGGGGGCAGGTGTTTAGCTGGTAATGGCCTTGGATTGTATGCCTTATTTTAGTTGTCTACCCAGTCCCCGAGGACCCCCAGAAAGTCCACGTTTTTGCTCCCTGCCAGACAGTCCACATTTTTGCTGCGAGGGAGCAGAATCATGGACTGCCTTGGGGTCCCCGAGGACCAGGGTTACAAACATTGAATTAATTGGCCTTTCTATGCTGGTTTGCCCGCTGTGTACTCTCTGCCCCATCCACCAAAAGCTGCCAATCCATTAAGTTTGTCAGATTCACAGTTTTTTTTTCCTTTAGCCGTAGCGAGGGCGATACCAAAGAGTAAATATAGGTTTCCTTTATCTCCGAATGCTGTTTGATGTAGCTGTAATGAACTTGCATAATACAGCAAAGATAACGTGGAGACAAGCTTTTAAAAAGACCTATTGAATATTAATTCACGTTTGGATTAAGGGTTTGATAATACCCAAGAATCCTGGAACAGTAAAGTCTGAATTGACCATTGTTAGGTCTTATCAGCCTAATTACAGTTAGATAAAGGCATCTTTGAACATCAGCAGCTCGGAGGTGTGTTGCCCTCAGTAAGTTTCCGGCGTTAGCGTGAGAAAAAACAGTCGTGCTGTGCGGTTAATATTTCAGCTATCAAGGTTTCCCACTCTCTTGGACTCAAGGAATAAACATTGGCTGAAGCTGAAGTCAGACATAACTGAGTACTTCAAACCACAGCCTCTACAGAACACGTTCAAAAAATAAACAACCCGCGGAGATGAGGAACTTATGATCTCCGCTAATTGTTTACGAAGACTAGGGACTCATGGTCTGTCCAACCCTCCTCATCACTGTTAACGGTGTCCTGGATGGAGATGGTTGTCACCTGTGTCCACAGCAACAGCTGGGGCTGAAAATGCCCCAGGACCCTGAGGACTAGATGGATTCAGTGGAGCGTAATGAGATTCTTCTCCTCAGTATTCATGAGTAAAGGCAAATTAAAGGGGATCTGGGGAAATGGAAAAGCATGCAAAAAACCATCATTGATTTCATTTCCTCTGGTGACGGTAATGATTGTTACATAGCAGATTAGTAGATTTCCGAAACAATAATCGCATGAATGCCTCCTCCGTGAAGCCTTTATCTTCTGCCACTGAGCAAACAGAGCATTGTGCCTTTTTAGCTTTCGAGCTGGAGCAGTCAATGTATATAAGACCATTTATTTAACATGTTTAGAGATCTGTATTTACAGCATGGTCTTAACTATTACTTTGGCTGACCTCGTATATGGGGAGCTGGTTACGGTTTGTAAACACGCGATTCTCTCTCAGAAGAACACCTAGTGTGCGGTCATTTTCATGTTTAGACACAGAGTGATTCAAGGCTTCCATGTTGATGAGAGCTCACGGATGCTGCCCTCGGGTCGAGCGTGACAAATCGTGCTAATTTCTGTCACAAGGCCGCACATCTCGCGCTGTTTGCTTCAGACGTTATCACAGTTTCCTTTCACTTAAAAATATAAATGATTTAATCGTGAGATGTTGCCAGAAAGTGACCACGTGATTTTGATTGCCATTGTTCTACCTGTGTGAAGGAGGGCCGTACCAACTCAGGACAATCATCTCTCCACTTAGCTGATCCATGAGTCTTATCTGCCTGTCCCAGTCACAGTTCAGGGTTAAGGTAACATATCTGAAGATCCACAAGAGAATGATGAAGGCCTGCACTTTATCTCTTCTGAAATAACAGGTAATCAAAGAGACTTGTCTTATCATGCATGCTAAACGTGTGCTTAGTGCTCAGACCCTGAGTAATGACCATTGTTTAGCCGAGCACATTGTTTCCCAAGCAGAGACCTCTGTATACAATCTACAGCGCGGATCAGCTCATTAGCCAGCCATTATGTGACTCTTTAATGACCTTTCTGCTCCCAAACTCCTTACCCTCTCATGTATCTATATCAGAGGTGGGTAGTTCAGTCACATAGTACTCAACTGTTTGGTTGAAACAAAATCTTGGTCTGGATTTCTGCGTTCTGGAGCTGAACTATCCACCTCTGGTCCATATGCTGCGGGCCCAGCACAACACAGTCTTACCTTCTGCATCTGCTATGTCAACTGACCCTACTGGAGGACCTGCCAGTGACCCCCCTCCCCACCTCTGTCCCTTGACCTCTGAACTCCAACACCCTCCCCCAACTCCCCCAGAGCTCCCACATCCAGCCGTGTTTGTTTCCGAAAATCTTGCATCTCAGTGGGACACTGGGCGCGCTTCTCCTGACAGCGCTTACCGGAGTATGTGAAGGACACAGAGGCAAAGTGCAGTGCAACTGCTGCTTCTTAGCACCACCATCCCCAGTGAAAAAGCCCTGTTCAGGTGACACAGGGCACGTTGAGTTGGCTCCAAGTAAACACAGAGTCCTGGGCCCCCGGAATATGAAAACTCCCCCCCCCCCCCGCAACAGGGTCTGAGCAGTGGGGGATTGTGGGGATGGATTGGTCTGAAAGGGAGTCTGACACCGAACCACAGGTGTGGAAACATCTCCCCTGGCTTTTTTCTGCTGTCTTCATTGCAGTTGTCACTGCTGAGAGCCCCTCATGGATTGCTGTGAGCGTGATGGCATTAGCATAGCATAGAGTCATCTCTCCTCATTACTGTTTTACATCTGGCACCTATGAAAACTCTGTATGCACCCATGTGGATCGGGCGTGATTCCAGCTGAGGCAGATTCATTCCTATGGAGATGAAAATATTTAGTACAAAACTGGATTGCATGTCTTTTCTTTCTAGAGTGTAAATGAGTGCTGTGCTTGTAATATGTGTCGTTGTTTCTCTGTGTATAAGTGTGACAAAGAAGCTCCTCTCTTCCAACCTTTCAGCAATTAAATTGCACAGTGTTCATTATGTTGATTTAATGCAAAGACACGCAGATCAAACGTAACATCAGTATAAGATCCTTTATTAAGAGCGCTGTGCAGGGTTTATTTTCAAGTAAATAAAACACGTTATATTTTCATGCATACTGAAGGAAATTATTAATAAAGTTGCTTTTATATAACTTTTATGACAAATATTTTCTTACCATTACTTATTCTTTACTTGTTTGCAGTTATGTAATGTACAAATATTAATTGGTACAAATACAATTAATGAGCTATAAAAGTATACCGCTATTACCCTAGACCGTATTTAGCAAGCTGATTATTACGTTACTTCGCGTGACATATAAACGTATTAAGCCTTGTTTTAAGATACGAGTGAAAATATGTCCGTTGTCCATTCCACCACATGAAAACAGGGAAGTTATTGAGCAATATTTCCCCGATGTTTATTCTGTATATCCAGAACCATTTGCCGTTAGACCACCATCTGCGTGTGACTGTTTTTATCCCTGGGAATGACAGGAAAGCAGTTGTTTTCACGGGCAGTCTTTTGTCATTTTTGGACATCACCGTCTTTGACTGTGGCCTGCTTTGTAGTCATTATAATCCGAGTTGTCTTTTTATTTATTCCACCTGCCACGCTGACCCACAAAATGCCGGGTAAATAAGTTTCTCTCGTTCTGACAGCGGCCAAAGGCTTCCTCGGTTTTCAGCTTCGGGTCATGTGACGCGTTCTGTCATCGGAAATAAGCATTTTTTTTTGCCCTTTGCTTAAAGGCATAATCATTTATTTCTAGTCAGGTGTACTCTATGTTTAGGTACGGGATATTGTTTGAATTGATCTGCAGTAGTTTATGGGTGTCAATCATTAATCGGTATTTTTGTTTGACATTATCATTATATCTGACCGGGGTAAAGTTAGTTTCATATTCACCATCCATTTGACATTTATAATACGAATCTATTACGCTTTATATACATCTATATGTCATTTTTAATGCTAAAAAATGACCATTAAGAATGGAACTAGCTTTGTGGCACATGAGGAAGAGTAGTCTCTATGTTGCACAGCTGGTTTGACATCATGAGGTCACATGGTTAGGGAGCATAATAGCTTCATATATAGGTACAGTACGTGTCATTTTTAATTCTAAAAATATGTATAAGTGGAATATTTCAAAAAGAAGACTTGTGGTACATGAAGGACATTTGAATACTGCACAGTTGGTTTGACATCATCCACTAAAATGGTTGAAGTGCGTAATAGGTTTATATTTTGAATGTCAAATGAATGTTGAATATTAAACTTACTTTCCCCTGTGCAAAACTGGCATAAAGTTACGTATATAATATTATTTTCCTTAATATTATTACCCTGTTATTACTGTTATTGTACATATTTGTAGTAATATAAGAACGGTGACAATTTTGTCTTTTGTTCTGTTGTTTTCAGTCAGATCTATAAACTCTCAGTGTCCTCTGCTGTCGCAGGACCAGCGATAGACTCCCGGTGACAACACGCCGTGTCTCACATTTCCTAACTAACCATTTGACAGCCCAGATGCGAGCGATCGGACAAGCAGTCCAGCAGGAGCCCGCCGCGATCCCCCGAGGATCCCCCCCTAAAAGCAGCGCACGTTAACGGGATACACAAACGGCAATTGGAAAATAAACGCCGACGTGACCTAAAACTTTCTGTTCTCCGAAACGCACGTCTTCATTTAAATGACCTCAGTTAATTGATATACGAGTCAGCGACGCGAACGAAACACCGCAAGAGGAAACAGAATCGATTTATGAAATTACCGTCTACAATTCCTCTTCATTGCGACTATCGACGTCAGGTCGTGTGAAAAAATCACACTCATTTCACACCTTTTTATCTAGGATCCTTGGTGCCTGGCGACGGTCACAATGCAAGATATACGGCACTACTTTCCACCTAGTTGAACAACAGAAAACGTTTATTATTATTATCATTATTACTATTATTATTATTATTGTGAATTACAACAAAACCCTACATCGTTTTTGCTTTGCGCCTGATTTGGACTCCTTCCTCTCTCTCCGTGATCGCCCGCCCGCTTCTTTGGCTGAGCTCCGTCCCAAACCGTGCTGGAAAACCTCATGCAGCCGTCAAGGTAAGCTGCACAGAAAGTGTCATGCACCTCGGTTTCTTGCTTTATTTCACTCAAATAATTATAGATACATAAATATATAGTACAAATCATTTGATGTCGATATGGCTCTGCTTACACGCCTAGCTCAATTCGTCTTCCATTTTAAGTTTTAAGTTCAATTTAGTTGCAGTTTGAACGCATAGTCTGTCAGTGGTTGCTGTCTGTTTCAGAATGCATTTTTTTCCCTGTGGGCTTTTGCATTTGTTTTGGAAACCAGTAAGCCTACTGGGTATATATTTACACGCTATGTGCCGTTTGCAGGACTGTAGAGCAGGATTGTGTGACAGAATCAGACGTTAAACTAGTTCTATCAGCTCGGCTTTTCCTAAATGAAAGGAATTCATTTAACTAGAAAACAAACACGACGTGTTAGGTTTTACATTGAGCGTTGAACTGAAAAAACAAAAACACAATCGCTTGTTTTAGGAATATATGTTGCAGTACCTTTTCGTTCTGAGGTAAATTGTTGGAATTTGCTAAATGTAGCCTATGTGGTTCTAAAATATTTTAAAATTAACTTTGTTGCACGAAATGTTAGTGGTGATTGATGCGTATATGTCTTTCTATTAGATCTTGGGTAAAAAGTAAAAATACGATAATTTATTTAATTAAAATTCGGTGCAATTAAATGGTATTAAAGGAAAGCACGAAATGTCGCTTGCGCTTTAAACGTGATATATGGAAGTTACAAAGTGTTGGAAAGCGGCAGTGATCTGTGCCTGTTGGTGTAATTCACTCAAATTGCTCAGAGGGGGGATCAATATGACAAAATTGAGATTTTAATGGTCTGCCGGCTTGTTCTGACTTAACCCATGTGGATCGGGCGTGATACCGCGGCATCTAAACATCCATTCGTCAGACGCTCATGCTCTGGTCACAGATGTGAGGGCTAGAGCCCATCCCGTGAAGAATAAAGCACCATGCTGGGGTACACCCTGGATGGGACAGCAGTCTTCACGGGGCTGAAAGAGAGAGACAGTTTCTAGGTATCTATACCATTATGGGGACTCCCCATTCATTTCTATGGGCATAACCATAAACCAAATATGACAACCTCAACCCCGACCCAGCCCGAACCTTAACCATAAGTAACCAAACAACATACGAGACTTTTAGTACTTTTACTTTTTTTGATTGTAGTCACATATTTTTTATAAAACTGAGTTTTTAATTGTAAGGATCTGAAAAAAAATGTCCCCACAAGCTAAAAAAGTAACAGGTTGAACCACATTATGGGATATACAAACCCACACACACTCGTGTACAACTGCGCGGCACAGAGAGAACTTGGAAACGTCACAAAGAGATGGGATTCAAACCCTCAGCCCTGGAGGCAACAGCCCTAGAAACTGAGAGCACCCCTCCACCTATTCTCTTACGTAGCAGATAGAACAAGCGCCATCTATTGGGGAATTATTAAAATTCCATTGCACGGTCATGCAATTATATCCAACACATTGTATTATAGGCTTGAACAACTATTTCCGTAAAAGTCAAGTTACAGAGAGAAAAAAATATCGTCTTGAAACAGATGTATTGAAATTGCGTAGGATTGAGAACAATGTCTGAACTTTTTTTTTAATATACATTCAGTTTGTCAAAGACCTACAGCGACCAATGTTTAAAATAAAAAAGAAAGGAGAAGTTGTAGTGATCTTTGTTTGTTTTGGTGACCTTACTGTATTTTAAGTTGTGTAAAATGTTTGCAACATCTATAAAATAGTAAAACCTGAAAGTATATAAGAGCTGTTTGGTTTAAAATTAATGGTCGAGTGCACTGCAATCGGTGAAAAGATCTGTATCATAATGACTAATTTGGCATTGCCTATGGATCACAGAGCAGACATGTGGTTTGTTTTGGTCTAATTTTCGTTCACGCAAACATTAAAGAATCAATCTTCGATTCACACTCTGCGGAGGGAATGGGGGAAAAAATCAATTGCACAGCGATCGCTGTCTGAGTGAGAAGGCACAGTGGTTTGGTGGTGAGTGTCCTATCTTCACGCCTTCACACCCACTACCGAAATGTCGGGTTCATTTATGTACTGGAGGTTTCCTGCAGCGATGCAGAGACGTGCAGCTCAGGTACACCTCTGAGAAATGGTGCTCTTTGGTAAGGCGGAATGCCTTGCAGTGCGTTACTGGCTCTCACACAGTTTAGCTTGCGCAGTGCCTCATGCTTCCTGGGACAGTGTCCAGTTAACTTAATTGAATAAGTGGTTATATAGAGTCGATGAATGAATATTCTTATGCCTACACTGTAAAATAAAAGAGCATTTAAACACCTAGTTTAAAACCGGTTGAAACCATTTGTACTGTAATAAAACATCAAACCAAAGCATTATTCTAATTGGTTAAAATGTAACTGCATAAAAATACCCATGTACTGGCAGTTAGAGGAAATCTGAATAATTGTGGTTTTACTCTCAGGCTTTCATTATGTCGCCTAGGCAATACTTTTACTCTTAGTAGCCTACCGTTTTTACCAGTTGCTCCAGCCGAGTACCAATTCAGGGCAAGTGCCCTACTCAAGAGTGTAGCATGCTGATGTTGGGAAAGTATTATATTAGATTAACAGTCAACACTCTCGCTGAGACCCTCCACATTCGCTTCCTATGTGAATCATCATTTACTTTTTCTTCGGTGTTAGCAACCTTTTTACTTGACACCTGTCAGCAGTTCTTTGTGTGTTACATGTGGTGAGATCTTACCAGACTGATGGCTCAAATGTAGTGGTATCTAATACGATCTCTCTGCCGGCCAGTCTTACCTTTACGCACTTCATGTCGCATGATGCCGTTCTACTGAGGCTGGCTCTAATAGACTGGAACGCTTGTCACAGGCCTGCCTGTAGGAGGTGCTGGTGGTACATATGAGCATGATGGAACTTTTATTTTAAACGCCGTTACTGAGCTTTTGAGATATTTGATGGATTCATGATGTGCTGCCATATCTGTTTCTAAAACCAATCAATAATAAGGATTGGATTAATGAACGGGGAAATGTAGTCTATCTATGAAAATTATCAATGAAAACTGTTCTTTTTTATTTTCTATTTTTGTCATAGAATTAAAGAGTAATAAACTGTAATAAAGTTTAATAAACTTTTTAGATTCGATACTACCACCAAATAATTCAAACACTAAACAATGTTTCTTTAAAGGGCGCGGTATCGTTGCTGTGATTATCCTGTAAGTATAATAATAGTACATATGATACCTTTTGGCACAAATGATTACAAATTCCGCAAGTAACAGCGCTTTAAGCCTTATAAAATATTTAAATTTTGAAAACCAGTTAAATTCCCAGGCAAGCAACTAATACAAAGTTACTTTTTATTTATCCAGCCATACTTGCTGAAAGTAGATTAGATTTGTACCTATACATATTTTGTCGGAATTAACTGGAATTACGTTAGGATGTGCCGCTGATTGTTTGAAATCCATTAAGTATCGTTTCGTGTTATAAATAGTTCATTAGTGGACGGCGTCGTTCTGTTTATTTGATTTATTTTAATAGCTTACACGACCTCTTTAAATGCTTAAAATGCTTTAGTCGGGCAAAAGCAAACACAAATTCCACCTGTTGTGTCCGGAAAGCGGCTCCCTAGGCGGGTTACAGTGTGACACAGTGGATTCAGCGTGACTTGCAGTACGGTGAGCCTCAGCATCCCTGCAAGGTCAGCCTGTAATCCGAAACTGAAAGGGGGTGAGAGCGGAAAGGCTCCGTATTGGCTTAGCCCAGATGTAGGCTGCACCTTTCCGCACTCCCCCCACCCCGAAACGGGAGATCGATTGCCAATCTTTTCTCATTTTTTGTTTGAGGATTTCAACTCGGTGCCGAACATGCGAGGCAATCTTAGGCGTATATAGCGCCCAGCTAGTTCCTAAAGCACGCGCCATATGCTGTGAGTCGGTCCTTGCGGCGATAAACTTAATGCATTTGCCCGAACGAAGGGATGTTTTTAGACGCGGCACAGCGCGCTTTTACCCCCCTGCGCCCTTTTGCGTGGATTTACCGCCTCAAACAATGATACAATTCATCTGCTAATTCACTTTTTTCCCGTTACCACTTTTGTTGGCTGTATCAGGGAGAGGAGAGAGGTGCGATCCTGTGCTGGATGGATGGTTATGGGGAAAGGAGCAGCAACTTCGGCGCTAGACGTCTGCAAGATCTTCGCCTTGTTTATCTACATGTTCCCTACAGGTAAGACGAAAAAAAAACCTTCAAATTCGGCCACGTTTGATTTGGGGTGTCGTTGGGGGGTCAAAGCTACAAAAACGTGACCAATTACGATATATACAGCTTTTGATCTTAAAATCATCTTAATAACATGGCAGACCTCACGCTTAAACCAAGAAAATGCTCATTACCCACCTTTATGTACCTTAAGATATTACATTTGAAACATTTCTGCGTACTGTATTTGTCTATAGGTGGATTATGTATCTATAAAGTTGTACTCTCTGCACGGACATTTCACTTCACCATGCGATTGCATACTGCTGTAGGCTATCTGTAGGTGCGAAACTGCGAAATCAAAGTAACAAAGGATTTCTTCGTAATTAGTTTGACCATAAACTAAATCCTAACAGATTTATTTTTCCAAAATGGGGAAAATGTTTGAGTTGCAGGAAATATCCTGCGAACAAGTTGTGTGCAATACATCATGTCAAGTAAATTTTTGGCGAAAAACAAGCAAGACTGATATATTGCGTATTGGTGGGGAAGACATGAGAAATTGTCTTTTATTTAATTGAAAAATGTGCAGCTTTGTACTAATCTGAGCTTATCTGAGAAAGTAGTCGGCACGTTTTTGCTATGTAGGTAGCTGGCTTTTGGAGAAACTTTTCCACAATGGCTTTGGCGCAGTCATTCCTCCGGAGCCCCTCTTCGGAGTTGGGGGAGGGGAGCCAAGCGCCGCCAGGGCTCATTCTCGGCTCTGCATTTCCCCGTTTTAGTAAAACCTACCGAGATCTGCCTCCGAATACGCAAATCGAAATATTTCGTTATTGTGAGATAGACTCAGAGACTCTGCTGTGGATCTGTTTACGTGTTACACGTGTTTACACATTCTTTGGGTTTCCTAAAAAAACAGTCTGACTTCCACGCTTTAAGTTGTTTACATTTGAACATTATAGGGTTTTTATTAATATAGGAATGTTTCCATGTAGATCTTTTTATTTGCTACTAAGAACAGTAAAATAAAAAAAAAAAAATGTACACACCCTCTTGAAATGTATCAACAATTTTCACACTCTCTCTTATCGCTTCTCTCATGGTACTTAACGTCAAACAAAGAAGAGATAAGTGTTTGTCGTTGACGTTTATTCAAGATTAGTTTATTGCGCTTTATCAGATGCGGGTGATAAATGCCTTTTGTCGCTGTCAGGCGTGGGAGTGAGTCTTTAACTATTTAAACTGTAAGTGTTAATTTTAGGGTTTAATAATAGCGATAGCAATCCAGGGACCCTGGGACCATTTTGTTTGGTACAACTGAGATTTGCATTAATTTGTCAGAAAACTGCATTGCTAAGTGTTCCCTTTGCTCAAAGATTCATTAATAGCTTCAAATGCAGTGTGTATGAAAACAGTGCTCTTCCCCCCGTGTTTCTCGCTGCATTGTATAAAGTTTTTCGTACTCTTTTCCCACCCCCGACTACAGACTATCCTTATTCGCGTTTTTCCTCTTACTTTTCTCGGTACCCGCATTTAATACCTCCCCATCCAGAGCATAAACCTGTGTATTTGTTTAGATCATGATTCATGTCAAACCTGTTTTATATGGAATGAGTTGTCTCACTCTGAGGCGATTTGGCTTGTATTTGGAATTTTCATTACCTATGTTTTTAATTAATATATTTTTGGGAAGTTTGACAAAATTTCCTACCTCATGAATTATTTTGCTTTCTGTCCTCTTTTCCACATTTACTGTAAAAATAGATACATAGGAGTGTGTCCTTTCTGAACTACTGTTGACTACAGATTCTTTGCCGAGTGCTTTAGGGCGTCTGTGCTAGGGCAGGCATGAATTGCCTTTCTTCTCGCAGTGACTATCCGTGAAGCCTGTCCAGGTACCCCAGCCAACTCCTGTTAAAGATTAGTGATGTGAAATGGAGCAACTCCCCCACCACCCACCCCCCAATCTCTTCGAGTTACGGGAATTATGGGCCCGATTTAAATGAAATCTTACACATTAATTAATGAACACCAGCTGATAGTTTAGGGTATATTCAAACGTTTTAAAAAAAAAGTTTTATTGTTTTAATTGGAAATGCCTTTGTTGTGAGATTTCTAAGCATTTTAATAACCCTCCTGAGAAATAATGAGGTTGATGCCATACAGAAGACGAGCCTTGGCCGATGTAGAGAGTCAGAAAAGGGAGGGCAGGCTTGCATATTCTTTCCAGTTGCTCTATTCCCCCTAAAATGACTAATTTTGGCAAAGTAGGCAAGTCAGTTAAGAGCAATGGTGCTTTTTAATTCCGTCAGTTGTGGGGGTGCATGTTTCACATTTACAGCCCTGTATGACCCATGGCTGGGGTGACCCTTCTTATCCACCTTCCCATGTGGAGGTTGGGCTTAAGATCTGGCAGATGAGAAAAGGCGATCCTGTTTCTTTAAGAGGGACTTCAACAATCTGTAAGACCCAACCCCCAGCCCCAAAGTGCGGCCTGTGAAACTCGACCTAATCCCTTTACACAGGGGTAATTTATTGCTCTGTTGGTCTCCTCTCAATGGCACCGTCCATTGTCTTCATTCAGAGCCTAAAGACACCGCCCCCCCCCTCCCCCCCCCCCCCCCCCCCACCCCGACGACGCCCCAGAAAAAAGAAAATAACATCAAAACACAGAACAAAAAAAAAAAAAAAAAAAGTATAATTAAGGAGATATT